>JAJJWW010008351.1:0-144629 GCA_023531295.1 Papaver armeniacum
TGAGATTAATCAATAAACATTCTCAATTATACAACTTTCAATGAACTAATTAACCAAAATATAGTGAGGGGTGTAGTGTGGGAAAACCTGCTACTACACTTAATGTCATGGAAGAAGAACTGCGGCAAGCGCGTTCTTCTCATCCCTCAGATGTGCGGGCTTATATGCAACGTCTTGCTAAGGAAAGAGATGACGCTAGGCGGAATCGCGCTCTTAGTAGTGCCTTATCCGCGTCTCGAGCTGATGTGGCCCGTCAGGTTGAGTATGAGAAAAACTTAGAGGTGACTATGTATCGTCTTAACAAGGGTTTGGAATCGAAGAATGATGAGGAACTCAATGCTTCGAGATGACCTAAGCGCGAGTCAGTATGCTCATAATCTTCTGCAGGTATATTATGATAGGTTATCAAATGAATATGATTATGCCGCAGAAGCACGGGACTCCGCGGTTAACCATTGTGAAGGTATACGTCTTTGTCATTGAGTGTGCTTTGTGTTGTATTTGTTATAACTCACTTTGTCCTCTTCTAATATCCATGAGAGATCCAAGGGACGGCTTCCAAAGCTGCGGATGGCAAGTTTGCCGAAGCTCGAGCTAAGGTAGTTCAATTGGAGGGCCAAGTCAATTACCATCGTGGTCTGGCCTTGTCTCAGGAGGAAGCGCTGGAGCAAGCCAATCAAAAGGTGGGCCATCTTTCCACTTCCCTAAATCAGGCTGAGATGAAGAGTTTAGCTATAGGCTTCGTGGCTCGTAAGCAGTTGGCGAAGAGATTAACAGGACTCTTGGTGAGATTGAGTTGGATCTCAAGAAGAACCATGGACTAACCAAGAATTATACTCGTCGTCCCGTGCCCGCGCTCCCTTCAGGTTCCTCTGGCCCTTCCTCTGGTGGTAGTGTTCCTTCGTCTTTGAAGGATAAACCCGCGAATAATGCTCCTTCTCAGTATATCATAGCTAGTATGCTAGGGATTGATCTCAGTTGCTTAGCCTTCTTGGCGTTTTTCCGCTTTTTCTTGCTAGGTTTGTAATCAACCCAGTGTACTAGATCAAACTTTAGCGTTTAAATCTGAATTTGTATTTTGTTGAATTCGCATCTATTGGCTTTATAAATCAAGTTAATATAATGAGTAATTCCGTAGTGTTTGTAATCCAAGGATGTTGATCTTTGGAATTTGAGAAAGTGTATTGTTCGTGCAATTCCGTAGGTTGATATCCTCGGAATTGTCTTGTGACCTGTCACCCCGTCCAGCTAATTCCTTGGCCAGAGGATTTCTGAACGGTGGGGGTCTGGCCGACGTTCAAGGATATATTCCATTGAATTCGCGGCTTATAATATTGCTCGGATATCTCGTTATGTGGGAAGTCACCCCCTGGTCATACACTTATAGACACTTATGGGGAGTTAGAGAGATTGCATGTGTATGCTTTGTGCGGGATATTCCCCGGTATATTGCAGTGGGTATGATCCACGCTTTGTGCGGGACATTCCCCGGTATATTGCAGTGGGTATGATCCACGCTTTGTGCGGGACATTCCTCTTATTAAAGTATAATGCAAGTTCTTAATAATAGTAACTGCACAATGATTTACGTGGTTCAGCCCTAAGGCCTACGTCCACGGGGTAACGATAGTGTCGATATTTTATTAAGATGTGGCATGGTTTTCAATGTACATTCATATTTCGTTCTTTTGTTGATCTCCCTATGTACAGATGGGTATGTGAGTGGTATATACGTGTGTCCCATATGGTATTGGTTGTGGGTATTGAATAAATTGAAATGTGTGTGGGTAATGAGTAGAATATGACACTTGAAGATGAAAGCTTGGATTGATTGAAAAGTTAAGGCGCGTTACTCCTTCATCAGAGATAGAAACATGTGGACTTGTAAGTCAATTTTCTTCTTCTGAAATGCATACGCAGGTGATAGATTACGGGTAGTATGGCTTGAGATATTTGGCATTCAACGGATGCATGAGGATTTCCCCTTTCAAATTACTCAGAGATAGTAAGAGCCATTTCTGCGATGTCGTGTATTACGTAGGGTCCTCCCCAAGTTGGTGCTAATTTTCCCCACTTCTTTTCTCTCGGTATTGGGAATGGTCCTTAACACATACGCCCCTTCTACAAAATTCCTAAGTTTCACTTTTTTGTTATATTCTCCGGCTAGCCTCGCGCTGGTAGTTTTCCATTCTTTGCGTTGCCGCTTCGTTCTTTCTTCGAGATCGTCAAGCTTTTCCAACATCATGTCCGTGGTGAGGTTCTTCTCCCATGCTTCCTGTCTTTGTTGTTGGTAGTAGAATTTCCTTAGGATTACCGTTTCGCTCCATACGTGAGTAAAAACGGAGACTCTCGTGTAGCCGATCTTCGAGATGTCTGTATGCCCACGTAACGTTATGTAATCGCTCACACCACCGCCCCTTGTACTCGTCTAGTTGTTTTTTAAGAATAAGTGCCAAAGTTTTGTTTGTGGCTTCTTCTTGTCCATTGCTCTGTGGGTATATGGGGGTGGATTTGTTTTTTCGAATTTTGAGGGTGTCGAACAAGAAGTCGATATTCTTTCCTTGCATCATTGTTCTAGTTGTGGAAACTATCTCTCATGGGGATGCCAAACCTGCAAATGATATTTTGAAAAATAAAAGTAAAGACGTCTGAATCACGAATTCTTGCCAGTGCCTTGGCTTCTACCCACTTGCTGAAGTAATCCGTTTCCACTATTAGGAATCTTCTTTTCCCGGTCCTTGATACGAGCGGGCCCACTATGTCGATATCCCATTTTGCAAAGGGCCACGGACTGCCCACAGAGTTCAACTTTATGGCTGGGGCGTGGATTCGTTTGCCAAATCTTTGACATTCCTCGCACCTTTGCGCCATTCCGCCGCGTCGCGGATCATGGTTGGCCAGTAGTAGCCCTGCGTCTTTGCCTTATCTGCAAGGGACCTCATTCCGTTGTGATTCCCCGCGTCTCCTCTATGGATGTCTTTCAAGATGTTATGTCCCTCGGATCGGGACAGGCAGCGACGAAGTGGCCCGAGGAATGATTTTCTGTATAAGGTTCCGTCTCTTAGCTCGTACATCCCTGCTCTGGATTGTACTTTCCTAGCCTGTTTGGTGTCCTGGGGAGTTTCCCTTCCTCAAGGAAAGAATGGATTTCGATTCTCCAATCTTCTTCCGATCGAATCGTCGTCCTCATCTGCTTGTCGCATGATGTCATCGTTCTGGAAGTCGTCGAATATGTGCTCTCCGATATCATCGTCAGAGATATCTTCCTCCCTAGACTTGCGTTGGTTAGCCGCGCACATCTCTTGGGGCTTGATGGATGGTTCGTACACTCTTGTTATCTTGATTGCTTTGACATCCTCGTTCTTGAGCATGGCTGATATATATGCCAAGGCATCCGCGTGCCTAAGATCCTTCCTACGCAGATGTCGGAACTTGATTTTTGGTATTTGGGAAATCAACATTTGCACCAGAGCCATGTATGCTGTAGGATCATAATATCGCAACGGACAAGGTTCGCGGGATTAATAAACGACGGTGTCGCGAGGGAGTCGCAGGGAGCTAAAATCAACGACGCAACGAATAACTACGAGCAAAACAATTGGAAGACATGAGATCTGGCGAAGGCTAAGAAGTGTCGCGAGAATGAACATTTCTGCATCTGCGACACTTCGCGAGACATTCCCGAAAATAAAGGGGAGTTTAGCTGTCATCCACTATGTATCACCCTATATAAAGGGCTAAATGAGTCTGTTGAGGGAGAGATCTCTGGGGGAATTGTTAAGCAAGTCAATAGGAGAGAGAAAGTCTAAGGGGGTTTTAATTTCTAAGTGTAATTCTATTTTCCTGTGTAAACACTTCATGGATTCAATCAATAAATATTCTTGATCTTACATCTTTCAATGGATTAATTAAGCAAAATTGAGTAAGGGGTGTAGTGTGGGATTTCCCGCTACTACATATGCGCTAGAAACAGGGATCGAGCAGAGATTGACGTAGAGATCGGAAAGAATTTGGATTAACAGAGAAAAGGATTGGAGAAGATACTCAAGAATTCATTGGAAAAGAAAAATGGTTAGGAGAAGAAATGTACAAGGGCAACCAACGATTGTAAGAAGAAGTGGGAGACTTGCTGGAGAAAGGAGGAATGAAACAGGAGAATCGTCAAGGATGAATATGAGAAATGATGGAGAAGATCAAAACCAGCCACCGATCTCCCCAGTAGCAAACGCGGCTGTGGATTATGATAGAGTAAGTGTACATACTTGGAGGTCTGATTCTGAAGACGAGAGGGAAGAGGAGCAACAGCTGGTGAACAATGGACAAGGAGAGCAAGGAACGAATGGAGAAATGAATCCAGGAAACGAAGAAATCGCAGCATTAGAAAGATTGAGACAAACAATACACGAAGAGAGACGGCTAGAGGCAGAGGAACGAGCAAACTTGACAAGACAGAATCATGAATTGAGGATGGAAAATATGAGATTGCAAAATAGGAGATCAAGAAGTAGCATGAGATCAAATTCAAGATCGAATAGGGAAGAAAGAAGGAGAGTTTTACCAACAGAAAGTACTGAGGAAGAAACACAAAATCTAAGTACAGAGCATGGCGAGAGAAGAGGGGAAATGGAAGATCGTTATATTCCTCAGCCCGAAAATCTTCAAAATGAGCGGAATAGGGAAAATCAAGGAAACATGCAACTGAAAGGGCCGAATGACCCATTCTTTGAAGGGAGAATAATCTTGCACGGGAGAGAAGAATTGAGAAGAAACCGAGAGATCGAGGATGACATTGAGAGACACTACATTGAACAAGCGCGGCTAGCTCGAGAGAGAGAAAGGATAAGAGCAGAAATGGAAAATCAAGAGATGGAAGAGGCAATCCGGCAGAATAACCATGACAACCGCGAAAGAAGAAGGGAACAAAATCGTACCAATAGAAATATTAATGAAGAATATGAGAGGGTGCAGATGAGAGCTGAGAGACAGCCAAGAAGAGAGAACAACCGATATAATGGCGTGCGAATTGACGAAAGAAACGAAGAAGAGCGTCGCATGGAAAGAAGAGGAGAAAATAACGAGCAGGAAGGTCAAAATAGGCATGAAAGAAGAAGGAGAGAGGCAGAGCTAAAAAGACCAGTAGAATCAAATTCTGAGGCAAATGAACAAATCTTAAGAGAACTAGCTGAAATGAGAGGATTACTGAATAATAGAAGAGAGGGAGGAAGGAAACAATTGGACGAAGCCATCGCAAGCCGCGAAAGAATCCCTTCACGCTAGAAGTACGAGATGGGAGGAATACCTCCTAAGTGCAATCTACCCGCATTAACCAACATCTTTGATGGAACAACTCGTCGGTACAACATATTAAGGCTTATATGAGATGTATGTTACAATGGGAGAATCATGATGCAACATTTGTGCAAATATTTCGCATCAAGCTTAATAGGAGAAGCACTAAAATGGTTTGAAGGTCTGCCAAGGAACACAATCACATCATTTAACCATTTACAAGCCACATTCCTGGGTGCATACATAAGTAACAACTCTTCGCGACCAGGTATTGAAGATGTATTCGGGTTGAAACAAAGGGTTGGCGAGAGCTTAAGGCAGTTGACAATAAGATGGAGGACCATGTGTAGCGAAATGGCAGGACGGGTTGAGGAAAGATATCTCATACTCTCATTTGTGAATGCTCTCTTCGACCAACTTGTTATACATTCGAATTTTTAGAATCAAAAATACAATCACGATGGCGAAGCTGCGAGAATTACGGGGGAAGAATATATTGCCTTAGAAGAAAGACAGAATGAAATGAATTCTTATCGATCGCGAACACAAGCTCTAATGTCTGCTAACGCAAGCTTGTTGCCTCAATTCATAAATACAGTGGCGAGCACTTCGCAAGGACAGCAAGCAAGGAAAGCTGATGAGGGACAGCAGAAGATAGTAGCCATGGGAAGCCACGATCAAGAAGAGTTTGAGCGAGAAAGGAACTACTACAACCGTAACAGCAACAATAAGATTCAGAGGTTAGATCATGTGCAAGAAACTTACGGTGGACGAAGGCAAAATAACCGTGGAGGACATAGAAGTCGCAGAATAGTATGGGAAGAGATTAAGATGCCTCCACTGAATGCTAGTGTGGAAAAGATTTGGGAAGCTATACTTGTAATGGAAAATGTACCAAACACCTTGGAACGTGGGAATGGAACCACCGCCGAGCGATAGAAGTCATGAGTTTTGTTCTTACCATCGCTTCCATGGACATCAAACAAACGATTGTAGAAACATAAAGAGAATTATTCTCAGGATGATTGATCGGGGGAAGTGAATCACTTTCTAAAGGGAGAAGAAACAGGTCGAGACATTACCACCACCACCGAGAGATGCACGGCAGTGTCGGCGAAGGGAAAGGGAAACATTTGTGATAGAAGTCGGGACAAAAGCTAAAAATTTGAATTGCAATTCTATCGTCCACTCCTATCGCACAATCGAAGATTTTCATGACAACGTGCTCAGTAGAGTCTTTGCAAGAGATGCTAATGATAAAGAAATAATGAGTCCAGCGAGAACGACGCAGATTAGAAAAGTGGCGGCGAAGACTATTTCTTTCTCTGCAGATGAAGTGCCAAAAGGAAGAGAAACACATGATAGCCCGTTGGTTGTGAAACTAGAGATTAACCCAAAACCAAAGTGGATGGAGAAGATGATGAAGCGAGAAGCTTGCCGGGCGATCAACCGAATCCTAATCGATACCAGGAAGTTCGGTAAATATTCTTTTTACCATACTTATAAGACGATGGGAGGAAAGGATGAGGATTTGATCCCCTCAACATACAAGATATATGGCTTTAATGGCACTGCAAACAAGCCAAAGGGAGAGGTTCACATGAGAATACCTCTACAAGGATTATCAACCGATGTTTTATTCGTGTGGTTGACGTAGAATCCCGTATAATGCACCGATTGGGAGACCATGGCTTCATGAAATCTTGGGGGTCGCGTCAACATACCATCAATGTATAAAATTTCCACATCCAAACGGCATTGGTATTATACAGGGAGATTGGAAGGAGTCGCAACAGTGTCATGAGGTCGATGTAGAAAGCTGCGAAGAAAGAAATGCCAAAAGAAAGGGCTGGAAGCAACATGTGAGAAATGAACAGAGAAAGGAAAAACTAATGGTAGATGCTATAGAAGTGAGGACTGAACATATCTCGCGAGGAGAATGCCTAGAGACAGGCGAATATCAGGATGATAAAGAAGCGAAGGGTATGAAGAGCAAAAGGCATAAGAAGTGAATAATCAATAGAAAAATCAGCAATTGAAGTAATGATGTGCGAGAATCTCATGATCAAGAATATATGAGAATTGACTAAATGAAAGTACAACAAATGAAAGGGAATTTTGCGAATATCTCGCAAAACAAATATCAATAAATAATGAAACATGAATGATTGAATGATTTAACAAAAATGAATGAGTAAAAGAATGGGACGAACCTTTATGGCGTACACCCTAGTTCGCGAATAACATTTCGTAAGAGGCAAATGTAAGACCTAAAGTGCGTCATATAAGGGGGTATCTCTCGACATGGCTCGGGGGAAGGTTACACCGCTCCCGAAGCCCCGAGTCATGAAAATTTGGGGCCCATGAAAGCCTATCCCGGGAGAGGTACCTTGGATTCCCAACTATATATATAAGGTTATACCTGGTTGGGCGACCGAGGGTCTCTTTCAAGGAGTCGGTGTATGCTCAAGGCGCCGAGGTAGTACGGTTGAGCCAGAGTGCCGGGATGGATGAACCTACCCTGGCCATTCTTGGCAAGTCTTGGCATATGTTGCACTCGCCCGAAGAAAACTCCACTTAGGGTGCAGTCTCGTAACCATAAACCATATAGGTATAAGGGATAAGAGGCTGCGAAAACAATGGTTGTTGTTAAGACCGGATGGGAGGAGCTAGTCTTGTATGGCCGATGTTTCGCCTCCTTGAAGGGGCAACCGGGGAGATGATAAGGGCGACGCTCTCCACTAGGGGGAGTGTCAAAACAGACGCAAATGTCATAAGGCTATGTTTTCGCAAGAGAATTTAGGCTCGTCATATTTGTGCAATGATCCTGCAGAGGCAATAATACTAACGCGAGGGTAAGGCGAGATCAATGGGTCTTTACACGAAAGTGTACGGACGTCCTGCGATTTCGTCGCACGACGGCAATGTCATGGGGCTTTATGTTCGCAAGGATATCTAGGCCTGTCATATTGTCGCAACTAAAACATCCTGCAGAGGCAAAAATACTCGGAAAATGATAAGGCAAGATCAATGGGTCTTTACATGCAAGTGTAAAGACGTCCTGCGATTTTGTCGCCATGAAAGGTGGCAGGGGAAGACCTCTAATTAGGGAGGTCTAACTCGGAAGACCACACAAAAATGATAAGGCATGGTCAATGGGCCCTTGCTTGAAAATGTAAGGGCGGCTTGCGACCTTGTCGCAATGAGAATAGATAAAATACATTTATGAAGATAAGGCAAGGCAAGTAGAATTCTTGATCTATGAAGATACCTGCGACCTCGTCGCAACAATACATTTCCATAACAATAAAATTATTATCCAACCAAATACATGAAGACAGCTAAAATCTTCCATCCGAAGATAAATAACAGAGGCAAGTATGGGAATGGAAAAGATGGAATATTGTTATTCATCTTCTGACGAAAGAGTTATACATCAATAATGTTAGCCAATTATATTACAAGGAAGAACTACCAAAAAAGGGGAGTGAAGGTTGAATTCAGGGGGGAAAAATCCAAGAAGTACACCATAACAAAGATAGAAATGTACGAGATATTACAGCGGCGAAAGAAAACAAAAAGAGTTATCTCTTTGGTGATTCTTCTCCTCCATCTGATTCTTCAGTCTTATTATTCTCATCGCCAGAATTTTCTTCTTCGCTAGCTTCACTATCAGAAACGTCTGAGACAGGTAGATTCTCAGGAACCTTTTCAAGAAGCCGGGGATATGAATGCAGGGGGATATTGTGGTCCTTACAAACATACTCCATGGCTCTATTGCAAAAACGAACAACATCATTATTAAAGTTCTCCTTTTGTCGTTAGAAATTGTTTCTTCAACTTGGAATATTTATTGTCGCGAAGGGAGAGACTCTTTGCGAGCTGTTCCTTTCGGGTTCGAAGTTCTTCAATTCTCATTGGAAAATTCTGGCGAGTTGTTCTTTTGATTCAAGTTCTCTAATTCTAACCTCGAAGCCTCTTCTCAGATTCTCGCAAATAAGTAACAACAAGTTAATAATTTACAGGCAATACCACAGAAGTAAGAAGCAATAAGGTATAACAAATAACCTTCTCTATCAGATATCATATCTTTAATCAAGGAAGTATGCTCGGCATGAAGACTAACATCAACACCTAGGTTATTCCTGGCATTATCTAAAACTTTCGCAGCCCAGGAGAATTCATCGTCACTATTAATAACAAGAATAGAACGAACTTGCTCTTCTCGCTGCTTAAGCATAGTATTCTCGATGAAGGAGTTCATCTCGTTCAACTTGCACACCAAGAAGAGATTTGTGGAATTCTCGCTAACGCTTGTGCACCTCGTTAGTAATGCGATCGTTCTCATCTATGAGATCACTAATTTTCTTCCTTAAAGTCTTGATTTTCTTCTCGGAATCAAGGTACATTCGTTTAAAGCGATTAGTTAAATTTAAACTAGATCCGTAACTCGATCTCTAAAAGGCGATATTTGGATTGAAGATCCTTTAATGAAAGGAGGTTAGTTTTATCGAGGAACTACTTAGAGATTGATTGAGGTGAGCGAGAAGAAGGTCATTATCCATAGGTTCAGGAAATGTATGGAGAAGAATAGCCTCATCGGAGAGATTATATACATCTGCGAAGGTAATAAGTTAGGTAGCAATATGCGACCGATAAAATGGAAATAATAAAAGGAAGTGAAATCTTATACCATAAAGTTCTTTGATTAGCGTTAGAAGAGTGGACACCCTATCCTTTTGGGAGTCAAGTTCGGTATTTAACTTTTGAATTCTCTCGTCTTTATCGCGAGATGACGCAGCCTTCAATTTCTAACTCTCGAATCTTCTTATTCAATTGCGAATTCTTCTTTTCAAGATTGTTGCGTCTTCTCTCGAGATCCGAGGCAACTACAAAGAAGTTCTTCCAACCTATGAAAGAAGATAGAAAAATCATTAATATATGTATATATTTAAAAATTTAAAATTAACAGGAAATATGAATTGCATGCATACCAAAGACCCAAGTGCGTTCAAGAAGTCGAGAGACACGATTCTAGAGGCTCCATTGAAAGAATCATTGCCCTCTAGTAAAGTAGCATTACACACATTTGCGAGAGTCTCGCAAAGAGAAGCTAGGGGAGCATCTCCCATTCCTTGGAAAGAGTCTGAGAAGATGCTAGATAACCGATCCATAGGAGAACCGGCCAGTGGAGTCTCTTTAGCAAGAGAGAGATTCGAATCATGGTCATCTTCATCAGAAGATTCGGAGTTTGAGTTAAGGCGAGAAGAAGATTGAATCTTTCGTTTCTTAGTTAATGGAGCAGAAGATTTATTTTTGCGAACGACAGTTTTGCCCTTACTTTTAATCTTCGCGGCTCGCCTTCTTCAACTCCAACCTTCGCATACGGTTAAAAATAAGAAACAGAGGCAACAATATTGTTTCAAATGACAAGGGAAATGTTTCTTACTTCACCCGTAAGCGATCGAAGTATTGTCAGAGTACTCTCCAACGGATTATCCTTGTAGCTTCTTCTCAATTTGGCAATCTGAAAAATTTCACAAACTTAGCAAATATAAAAAGAAAGTCGCAAAGGCAAGATTTGAAGTGGGAAACATACCTCTTTTGCCTTATCAGGCCATTTGAATTCCCAAGGATGATATCCTGCGAGACTCGCAGGAAGAATATGCGAGCCCGCGATATAAGGGCCATTTAAAATCAAGGGTACAACCCACCACTTCTCATCTTTTGAGTGGCGAGGAGTAGAATTATTGCCGGGTGCGGTCAATATCTTGTATGAGCAAGTTTATCCTCGGGGACATTATCCTTCTTTTCAGCGAATGCCCCAGCGAGATTTCGCATTCCTCATCTTTATCACTGAATAGTTTTCAAAAAAGTTCTCTACAGTGTACTTCTCAGCAGCTATTTCCAAGTCTGCAAAATCGGAGTGTCTAACAGTAGTAGGGTATAAAGATCCTTTGCCAGCACCACGATTCGCAAACTCAAGCATTAGGCGAATGCAATCGCCACTCAATTGATAAACAACCCGAGAGAATTTTTCATGGGCCAAGATTTCATAAAATAGAGGCATCTCTGGATCGTATAAGGGAATGGGAAGTCCCGCGAGAAGCTGACCTAGCGAGACTATAATCTTTTGATCATCACATTGATGATCAGAAAATAACTTTGCAGAAAGAATAGATGAAGATTCTTGATCGGGAATGGTTGATAGAGTGAAACCCTTCTCGAGCAACTTCTGTTGAACTTCATCAAAAGAAGATTTGTATGCACGACTAATAAAAGCCATTATCAGTATGGGAATGGATGGGAGTTTGGAGATTAGGATCAACGTTAGAAAGGACGAAGAAAAGATTTGCAGTAGCAGAAGCGTAAATTGCGGAAGGAGAGAATCAAAGAAAAGTTGCAGAGAGAAACTAAAGGGTGAAAAGGAGAGGAGAAGAAAACTATATATAGGGAAAAAGATCCTCGAGAAAAACGAGGTCATTTAATGCGAGAAGAGACATGAACGGTCAAGAATAAACGGTTGGAAGAGACGTGTCGAAAAAAGACTTTAATGGTCAAAATCTGTGTACGGAGCTGAAACAGATAAATATAAGTAGTTGCGGTAAATCGAAATATTGATTTTCATGACATTCTCTCCCTCGCAGAGGAAATGTAAGGAGAGACAGGAGACGGAACTTCATATATATACTACAAAGGAGCTTCGGAACTTCGCTAAAAGAATAGAGGCAAGTACGTACTTTTCAAGAAAAATATTCTTTCGCTCGTTCCTTCACCAATTGAAACCAAGGATTATTACAAAAATGAATTTTTCCTTCAAATCGCTCTTCAAGCAATATTCAAGGAAAAAGAGGCAAGATGTAGGATCATAATATCGCAACGGACAAGGTTCGCGGGATTAATAAACGACGGTGTCGCGAGGGAGTCGCAGGGAGCTAAAATCAACGACACAACGAATAACTACGAGCAAAACAATTGGAAGACATGAGATCTGGCGAAGGCTAAGAAGTGTCGCGAGAATGAACATTTCTGCATCTGCGACACTTCGCGAGACATTCCGAAAATAAAAGGGGAGTTTAGCTGTCATCCACTATGTATCACCCTATATAAAGGGCTAAATGAGTCTGTTGAGGGAGAGATCTCTGGGGGAATTGTTAAGCAAGTCAATAGGAGAGAGAAAGTCTAAGGGGGTTTTAATTTCTAAGTGTAATTCTATTTTCCTGTGTAAACACTTCATGGATTCAATCAATAAATATTCTTGATCTTACATCTTTCAATGGATTAATTAAGCAAAATTGAGTAAGGGGTGTAGTGTGGGATTTCCCGCTACTACATATGCCATTAGTGTCTCGTCGTACACATTGTATTCGTAGCCTATCTGCCGTATGATTAGTTGTGAGTCACTTGTCAACCGCACTTCTTGTATCCCCATTTCAATTATCAAGCGGAGAGCATGGACCACTCCTTCGTACTCTACGATGTTATTTGTATGGCCTTCAAATTCCAATCTGAATGCGTGCACGATCATATCCCCCGCGGGTGTGGTAATGACGATGCCTATCCCCGCGCCCTCTCTATTTTTGGAGCCGTCAACAAAGACCTCCCATTGTCGTGGGTTTTGGTTCAAGAATATTATTTGGCTCCTTTTGCTTTTCTATTTCAGGGCGCCCGCGGCCCTCCATCCTTGTATGCGCACCTCTTCTTCGTTGTCCAAAGGTAGGTCTGCTAGGAAGTCTGCTAACACTTGCGATTTCTGAGAGTGTTGAAGCTCATAGTGGATGTTGAATTGGTCGAGGTACGTGCTCCATTTTGCTATGCGTCCTACCTTTCTTGCCCCTTTGAGGATGGCTTCTAAGGGTGCTCGACATGGGATACGTATGTCATGCGTTAAGAAGTACGTCCTCAGCTTTAAGGTAGACCATACGATGGCTAAAATCAGTTGTTCGATTCTTGTGTAGTTTCTTTCCGCGGAATTGAGGTCTTCTTGACATAGTAGATTGGCTGCTCCTCCTTTGTGTGGGTCCCGACAAGATCGCGCTTACCGTATCGTCTGTTCTGCAATGTATAATGCCAAGACTTCGTCGAGTCTGGTTTCGAAGGATAGGATCTCCGCTAGGTACTGTTTGATCCCTAGGAAGGCTTCTTCGCATTCTGCAGTCCACTCAAATTTCGTCCCCTTCTTTAGTATGTTGAAAAAGAGTTTGCATTTATCCGAGGATCTCGAGATGAACCTTCCCAGAGCTGCTAGGGATCCATTGAGCTTTTGTACTTCTTTTAGGTTCTTTGGAGATGGCATGTCTACTATGGCTCGGATTTTTGCGGGATCTACTTCAATGCCCCTTTTGTCACGGTACCCAAGGAATTTTCCGGATGTTACTCCGAAGGTGCACTTCTCCGGGTTTACCTTCCTATTGTGTTCTCTCATAGCTTCGAAGATGTCCCTCAGGTCTTGGTGATGGTTCTTCCTCAATCTGCTTTTTACGAGCATATCATCAACGTAGACCTCCAAGGTCCTGCCAATCCATGGCTTGAAAATAGCATCGACCATCCTTTGGTATGTTGCTCCCGCGTTCCAGAGTCCGAAAGGCATCCTCACGTAGCAATAGAGGCCGTGGGGTGTGTAAAATGCCGTATGTTGCTGATCTTCTTCTGCTAAAAATAGTTGATTGTACCCGGAGTATCCGTCCATGAATGATAGCTCTTCGTATCCTTCTACTGCGTCGACTAGTTGATCAATGCTGGGTAGTGGGTAACTGTCCTTGGGGCACGCTTTGTTCAAGTTGGTGAAGTCGATGCACGATTTCGACCCCACCACTCTTCTTTGGTACTATTACCATGTTAGAGATCCAAGTAGGATATTTGACTTCTTTTATGAAACCGCCTCCAATGACTTTCGCGACTCGTTTCTCTTTGCTTTGTGATACCCCGTAGCCACCTTTCGTATCTTTTGTCTTACGGGTGTGTGTCGGGTTTAATGCGCAGCTCATGTTGTACTTGTCTTCGGGTCTATTCCGGGCATGTCAGATAGTTTCCACGCGAAGATGTCCGCGTATTCCTTTAGTAGTTTCACCAGCGAGGCTTCGCGTTCTTCGTCCATTAGAGTTCTTATCTTGATCTTTTTTGGATTTTCCTCCGTCCCTATGTTAACTTCCTTCACCGCCTCCAAGGATGTGAATGTGGGTTTTGGTTCCCCAAGGTGAGCAACTTTCTTTAATTGCTATTTGGTAGGCTCGGACTCTTTGTTCACGAGAGCATCCTGGTTAGCAGTTGATGTTGATGCTTCCGTGTTCCCTACGGAGTTCCCCTTGGACAAGCTTTTCCCTGAGATTGCTTCCAAGTATTCATCGATGGCTTTGTCTTTGGATGTTGCCTTGTTCCGAGCCCTACGGGTTCTTCTTTTCTCATCTTCTTCATTGTTGAGTTGTATTTGCATTGCCTGGCATTCTTTTGCGGAAACTTGATCACCCTTGATCTCCATTACTCCTAGGGGAGTAGGAAACCTAAGGTATTGATGGTAGGTGGCTGCGACTCCCTTAAGCTTGTGGACCCATCTTCGTCCAATAATGGCATTGTAGGGTGAAGGCGCGTCCACCACACTGAAGCGAGTGTCAACTTTCATGGGGGACTGCGTCCACCTGCAAAACAATATCCCCGAGAGGCTTCGTAGCCGTACCATTGAACCCATAAATGGTATAGTGCGAGGTCAAGAGTTGCTCGTCATTAAGCTCCATACGTTTGAAGGTATCGTAAAACAGGACATTTAAGGAGCTCCCTCCATCGATGAGGATTTTCTTTATGTTGCATCCTGCGATTGGCAAGGTGAGGATCAAAGGATCATTGTGATCTTCCATGTCATCCTCAATGTCCTCGACCTCGAAGGTTAGAGGTGCGTCCATCCATTCTTCGTGATCTTCCACTTCTTTCCCGTCTAAATTGTAAAGCTCACAATAGTCTTCAAATTGCTTCCTCAATCTTTTCCCTATTTGTGCAGTTAGGGTTGGTTCTTTGCTTTCCGAGCAGGATATAGTATTCACTGTGCGATTACCCTCTGGCAATTGGACCTGCTTGCTGCGTTTGGCTCTGTCTTCCGTCCCAGGCTTCTCTACATATTTTTTGAGATCCCCTGCATCTATCAGCTTTTGTATCACTATCTTGAGATTTTTGCACTTCTCTGTTGGGTGCCCGTAGAAGCAGTGGAAATCACAGTACTCTTTGGATTCCTCCGAGGCCGGTGGTTGCTTCACCTTAGACCAAGGCCAGTCTAAGTTTTCGCGGTCCTTGATCTCCTTTAAGATGCGTGAGTAGCTGGTATTGAGCTTCGTGTAGACTCGGTCTTAAAATTTTCTACCACTCCTTTTGTGGTCGTCTTTCTGATCCTTTTGGTGTCCGTTGGATCTGTTTGCTTGTTCCGCGGAGTTGGTCCGTGGAGGTCGTTGAGCCTGTGCTCTTGGGTTATCTCGTTGAATTTCTTCCAACCTCGCATGTTTTTCGATGATTATCCTCAAATCTCCTCGTGGTTGGGGTGGTACCGTGATTTCGACAAATAATGGGCTCATCTGTCAAGTCCCCATTTGTAACGGTTAATACTCACCACGGGTCCACATGTCCTATGGCTTGACATATCTTGTGCCACCTATCCGTGTATTCTCGAATGGACTCCTTATATTTGATTGCAAGCGAGAAGAGCTTGTCCATCCCTGTGTTCACAACCTTGTTATACATGTAGGTGGCCAAGAACTTTCGGTGAGTGATCATACGAATCAATGCATCCCGGCTCGAGGTTATCAAACCAAGATAACGCGGATCCTTTCGGGCTTGAAGGGAAGTATACGCATAGTATAGCTTCGTCATGGTCCCACAGCCATTACCCTCGTTGTAATATCGTAGGTGGGCGGCGGGATCCGCGGACCCGTCGTAACACTCAAAGGATGGGACCAGGACACTTCGGAATGGTAGCCGTAGCTATGCTGCCGCGCTAGTGGGGTAGTGTTGGCCTCCTTCATAACCTCCGTTCTAGTCTTCCACCTCCTTGCACGGTCTTGATTTGATTGATCTCTGCTAGCATCTCTCGCACGAAGACTCTCCATTGCCAAACAGGTGCTCGTCTGAATGGAAGACCGCGTCTTCCTTGTAGGTTGTGACATCGTGGCCTCCTCTTCATCATAGTAAATCCGAAGTTTCCGGATGGTAGTCCTGGGTCGACCTTCTATTGTTCCGCGCACCTCTTTGGGGTATTCCTCTTTGATTGACTACCGCAGGGATGTTTTCGAGGATCATCCTACGGTCTCTATTCTGCACATGAGAATTAGCCTCGTCTTCTTGATTCTCTAGCTCGCGCTTTGGAGGATCTTATCTCTTAATTGCTGGTTCTCTTGGGCTAGTAACGCCACGCGTCCGCGTATGTCTGTGATTCCTTTTTAGGTCTTCTAGTTGCGCCAATATTTGCGCAGATCGGTTTGAATCTTGATTTGGCGTTCCTATCTCAGAATCGATCTTGTCCCTCGGAGGCCGCGGTATTGATTTCATCCACTAGCCGTATATCCCGCTCGATCATTCCGTAGGATCACGCTTGCGATTGTGCGTTTTGTTCATTGGTCGGCGGCATCCCGTAAGGAAGGTTCTCGGATTACCGATTATGCTACCGCTTCTCGAGGCTCAGTGGGCCTGGTTGTATTTGTCACTTTGAGGCGACCACTTGAGAAGCTCCTACGTTAGGTGTAGCAGCTCTTGCCGCCGCGCCTTCTTTGCTTCCATTGCAATGATGCCCGCATCTAAAAGTGATGTGCTTTCCGCTCCATTTCGCGTCTTGTCCCCGCTATGAGTCCTTCGCCCTTCCTGTTTGCTCCTTGTTACTGCGACATAGTCCTAGGCGCCTCTTTTGAAGGTACCTTTGTCTTCCCCTGTATCTTTGTTCTTTTCCATTGTAATATTCTCGCAGAGAAAGCATGGAGGTAAACCGAGACAAAAAGTCCACCAGGTTAGTCATGTTAGTTCAAACTCGATTTCATAAGCTCGATTTCTAGTGGCAAAGAGTGTATTCAAGCTATTGGTTTAGCGAATAATATGAAAAACATAGACGATGTGCGGAATTAATTGGAATAAGGTCCATGGGTTGTTGTTTGCAAAAAACCCAGATCTATTGGTGGAAATTATGTGTGAAATACTAGTTAAAACATAGATCCGTTGGTTAGAAGTTACACAACGCCAAGATCTGTTGGTAGAAAATACAATGGACATAAATATGTGCGAAAAATAGCCCAAAACACAGATCTGCTAGTTAGAGGTTGTAAAAGACCCAGATCTGCTGGTAGAAAGTACAAAGAATACAGATATGTGCGAAAAATGAGTTTAAACACAGATCTGTCTATGTTCTAAGTAAAAATTTTGAGGTAGAGGCTATAAAGTCACAGGAAAAGATAAATCTGTTTCTAGCGCCATATTGTGAACACGGAAATCACGTAGGCATCCACGTGTTCACAAACAATCTCAGCGTGAATTGAATATACGCATTAAAGTGTGAATATAGCATAAAATACATAGGTAGATGTTGATTCATTGATTCCAAACCCCGCGGGTTTGTCATGATCTCATAAACATCCAAAATGGTAGATCTAAGAAGTGAACACATAAATAAAGATATATGAATGCTAAACGTAAAGGAGACAATGATTTACGTGGTTCAGCACTAAGGCCTACATCCACGGGTCTGGGGATATTCACTATGAAGTAATGGTTACAAGAATAGTCGCAAGACTTTTAGTGTTCATCAAACCCAGAGTTGATGCTCATACTTACTTCTCACCGATTTCTCTCCTATTCTCTAGTTCTCTCCCAATGTTCCCCCTCTTCTCTGTTTGGAAGGGACATATATATAGCTAATTTAAGTGGGTCCTTTGGAAAAAAGAGCTGTTGAAGTCTTATCTTCTTGTGCTCTGTGCATAGTCCGCGGACTTCCTTATTATTCTCGCGCCTTCTATAATTCCTATGTTCATTACGCCGACCAACCCCGCTCTCTTCGTTGGTCATCCGACACGTGCCCTCCGAGCAAGCACTAAATGCGAGTGGTTCAGGCGGTACGATCTGCGCCAAAGCGGTGTCGGTCTTCCCTTGTCACGTCTGTGTCGGTTGGACTTTGGTAGTTGATTATACCTCACCTCGTGATGAGGTAAAGTGTAGCAGAGTAGCTCTTTGGTGTTACGTGGGGATACCTTCCTTTGATGCTCCTTCATCTTCGACCGTTGAACTTGATAGATGGCACGCCGTCTAGATCCTATGGATGCCCCTACGTGTCATCCACTTTTATGACGTGGCCTCCACGTGGGCTTTGCTAGTACACGTGGCGAGGGAGATAAATAAGTGTACTTACACTAGTCTAGTGTGACTATGTGAGCATGTATGGTGCTAGGCTAGTGGGGTGCATGTGGTTCAATGATTACCTACGGATCGAGTAATAGTTGCATGTATGCTAGTTCGCCTACGCTATTATGGTTCCAAATGTTGATGCTAATGTAAAACTGGTAGTTGATTAGCTGATCATGTTGGTTTCCATATGTGGGAATCGAACCCACATCCTCGGAAGAAACGCCACACGCTCTACCAGTTGATCCACGCACTCTACCAGTTGATCCAATACGCCAATGATGGTATGGGGAGTTGCGTACATTACCCAAATATTATGAGAACCCTCGATAAAAGACTGATTTAGAATTATGAGAAGGTTTCTTTATTTAATTTATCAAAACTCATGTTTCTTTGGTATAACCAGACTGACTAACCACTACTGTAATAAGATAATATGGTGCCAACACTAGCATATAATTGTGGTTTGTTGATTCTGGATATTGATGTCCATTGTGTGACTATCTGAGTAGAGCTCTGTTACTTATATATGAATTTTAATATGCTTGAGTGCAAACTCGTGCAGAACAATTAGATTCAAATCAGGGTAATTCCTCCCAAAGTCAATGAGTGGTATGCCAACTACGGAGATTTTTTAGTGTCGTTCCTAGATTCTTCGCAGGTATCTAGGGTTTGGATTAAAGGTTTTGTTGGTACACTTCTTGTATGCCCTCCCGAGACTATAACTCGGCCATCAGGGCCACCTAGGGGTTCAAAGGCTTGTTGCATGTGCTAAGTGCAATCGCGATCCCTGCGATAGTGAGTTAGGATTTTTATTTTCTGGATTAGATTTTCTCGAGAACTAGCAAATAATAAGTTTTGGGGGTACTTGGTAGATACATTTTTGTGTCTGAATTATTCTTAATTTATGTATTGTTAGTGCTCGTTTGTACTTTATTGTGGTGTTTTTCTGTGTGTAGGTATTTTTAGGAAAGAAACATGTTTGGAAAAATCGGATTGAAAAGGGGTTAAAGGCACCCCCAAGATAATTGCTAAAGGGACCCCGACAGAGGATTGGGGCACACCACCTTCTTCTCAAATTCCAAATGGCGTGTTGGCAGTAAAATTTCTTTCAGTCGTGGATAAATTTTTGGTCGAATTTTGAACATGATTTGGGGAGACTCAATGGTTGAAATTGATTGGGTTTGCTCGATTGGATAAAACAAGCCTAGCATGGGCCTTAGAATCGATTAAATTTGGCTAGATAATCAGATTTGAACTAAAACAGGGACAAGATATTCTCAGGATGTTTCTGGTTAATTTTGAGAAGTTTTCGTGTGGCTGCAACGTAGTTAACGTTATATGAGTCATTTAGAAACGTGTAGGAGTATCTTTGTTGTAAGAAGACGCGTGAGAATCAAAAGAAGGTGAAAAAAATGGAAATTATTCAAGTGTTTTTCTGTAAAAGGAAAGAAGATTAATGGGGAGTTATGACGAAGATTTTGTGGTGTTGTTGGGTATAAAAGAGGTGTTGGGGAGTCTTAGAAAACATACAGAGTGATAGGGATTAGAACGGAAGGCTGCAGAGAGGAGAAATCGAGAGTTGCAAAATTATTTTTATGCTGCTGCAACTAAAGAACACAAAGAACATTAGATGATGAAGACCGTCGTCCTGCAACCATCACCTAAACCTCAGAAATGAAAGTTCTCCCTGCGACAGCTCCATTTGTAATAGCAGCTTCTACAACATTTATTCTGAATCTGCAACACTTGCTTTGTAACGGTGAGTCTGTAATGCTTGAAAAACGTTGCAAACTCGCTGCTTTAATATTTTTTTCTCATTTTTCATCATTTGTGAGCACTTTGAGCCATGGATCAATATTTTGAGCATGTATCTAACATGATGACCTAAACCCCATTGCTGAGGCGATAGAGGAAGCTATTTCTCCAATGAAAAAGTGGTATTTCTTATTTATTAAATTTGTGCAATTTTTTTAATGATTATTTGCTTAGATTAAAAATTGATTTAGTGATTTTTGTTAAGCAAATAGGATTTCTATTAGTGGAGCATGCTTAGCCTAGGGTTTTGATGTCCCGTGCTTTCTAGTTACAATTGTTATTCTGAAAATCAACTTTTGCAATATTTTAGAATCAAATTGAGTGTGCGAATTGTATAATTAGAACTGTTGAATTAGAATCACAGTGGAATCTTAGCCTCGATATTCTTTTAATTTTGATATATATCACCTTTGTCTGAGTTTTGATATTTTTAGTTTTAAAAATCAGGTCTAAAAACAAATCTTTACAAGTCTGAGAATCGAATCTTTTTATCACTTTCTACAACACATCATTTGTTATAACTTCTACAACTTTAGTATACTTGTTTATGCATATTGCACGTCTATCACAGGATAGAACCATTTTCACTGTTAGATTTATTCTGATAATTAATGTAACCCCTTCTACTGAACCACCCAAAACCTAAACAACAAACAACATATGCAACTATTAGGGAAAAAAAGGAAAGATATGTGCAAAATTATCATATCTCAGTGAAATCAAAGTGAAACAATTAAATTAGATTAGAAGAATTTCAAATAAGAAGTGAGAAAAACAATATAAACATAGAAGAAGCAAGAAGCAATTAATTATCTGTAAACAATAGATTTTTTGTTAGAGAATATTTCTTCCTTGAAATATAAGTATTTCTGTTAAAGTCAGTTCCTAACTTATTCATTCGAATGTTTGGTCTCCCTTAGCGTGACATGGTCGTCTAGTCTTCTAGTAAAATTGCGCACAACCCATACAAAACCACATGTAGATGCAAACACCCTTCAACAAGGCCCAGAATTAAAAAACCATAAAAAAGGACCCAAATATAAAATTCTACAAAAGGCCAGCTACAGAGTATAACTAGGTTAATAATTCATTTTGGGGAAAGTGAAGAACCATACCACAGTCTCCTTCCGCAGTCACCGACGAAAATAAATCACCACCACCATCTCCATGTGGCCTCTTCTCTCTATGACATATATGCAATTATAAGGAAAAAAAAAGAAGGAAAGATATGCGCAAACTTATCACATCTCAGTGAAATCAAAGTGAAATAATTAAATTTAAAGAAAAGAATTTCAAATAAGAAGGGAGAAAAAAACAAACAAAGAAGAAGCAAAAAACAATTGATTTGTAAACATCGCCCTTTTAGCGTACTGATATCATTTTACTCAGTAACTAAAGATATAAAAAACACAAATAACCAATTACATGTGTACACATCGAATCACTAAGTAGATTTCATTACAAAACTAAGTAAGAAACACTCAAGGGAGCGAGTGAGAGTTAGTAAGTTAAGAGCAAATCAAGTGACTGCCTTTCTATTTCAACCAAGAACTTTAATGTACCATTTTCAATTTTTTAATAATAAGCCCTCATTTCTTAAACCATTCTAACAACATCACACTCTATAGATATAATTTAGAACAACATAGCCAAAACCTTACAAAGAGAAACTACCTAAACAACAATTTTAGATAATCTTCTTCTTAGTCTTAAGGTCATCACCATGTTAATCAAGATTTATAGGTGGTTATTTTGCATCAACAAGTGTTTTAGGATATATACACATGCACATATAATGTATTTACATAAAGTTATTCGAATGTTCAATTATTATATACTTATTATAACATACTAGATAGAATGTATTTACCGAAAGTTATAAAACATATACTTGTTTAAAAATATACTTATGAGAAAAACAAAGTTCATATTTGTTTTTAATATGAGGTGTATTTTTATAATAATATTAATATTAACATGTTTGTTATAATAAATTGAGTTATAATTGGAAGTTTGGGTTACAACAAAATTTTACTTTGTTTTAATGAAGTTTATGTTAGGTCTAACCTTGAAATTCTCGAGAGAGGAAATAACACATAAAATAAGTCTCTTCACGAGATTCACACAAGCCTCCTAGCTAGGTCACTTGGTTATTGGATTTCAAATAAACTCTTGTATTTCATATTCCAACAAGTTGTGGAAGTTTCCTTGTAAACCTATTGCCAAATAGAACAAAAAAGATCACCAAAGACCAAGGTAGAATGAAACAGGTAAATAGGCCGCAATATACCACTTGAACCAGCTCATCAAGTCTCGCAAAAACTTCTAGTTCCTTCTCATCCAGCCGAGGGAATCTGTTAAGATCCCTCAAAGAGAAGGTTGGTGTGATAGTCTTCTCATCCAGTATTTGATTTGATTTAAAAAAAATAAAATATTCATCATCTTTCTCTCGCAAGAGCTTGTTGTTAAGGAGCTTTTCAGAGACTGTCGGGAAGATCCACCAACATATCTTTCCTCTATTGTTGAGTTGGTGGATGACTGATAGGTGTTGTAAAACACCTATATTTATATCTATTGTTTATGCTTTCTTTGCTACTTTTCTTGTAAATTATGTATCTTATGTTTACTTTTGAGTATTTAGGTACTTAGGAGTCATTGGAGCAAAAATAAGTGGAACTTACTCAAATCCAGGATTTATTCTCGTCATGTTGAAGAGAACGAAAAGATGAAACCAATGGCGAAAGAATGATATCACTCTAACGTCCTATGAAGAAGCTGCGAGCATTTGAAACGTATTGTGGAATTTGTTAACTGAAATAATTTGAATCGCGATCTCATGAACTGGACAGGTTAAAAGGAAAATGTTGTCACTGGCGGTGGTCTACATCTGAAAGCTGGGTGCCTGTCTCAATTTCCATTCCTACACATAATCTAACAATCAGAGAAGAAATTATTTCTTCTTATCATCATTTACATTTATTTCCTCTCTTCCTGAAATGGAGAGAATGTATGGCGGCCATGGAATACAAAGAAGAGAGATCGACAGAGATAAGGGATTTAAGTGATGATGGAGGAGATGTGGCATTGTGTTGTGTTGCTCGGGAATTAGAAGTTAGGGTTTGATCGAGAAATCTGCTGATGATTCAGAGTATGAGAAGGATATCGAACACTGGGTTTGTATCAATTCCTGATTTAGTGGTGAATCTGTGTCGAGAAGAACATATAGAAGTTATTGTTGATGTGTTGTTTTGATGGAGGAATTTAAAGGAGAAATTGAGGGTTTATGAAAAATTATATGATGGGTTTTATTTGATTGGGTTTCTGAGATCGAAATTCAAGCTAGGTCAGGATGAAGATGCTGGTTCTGAAATGGGTTTCTGCTATTGAGATTTTAAAGCCATGGGTTTCAGATGAGAAGAATGGCAGTGGATGCAGTTTTTTATTATGAAGATGGTGCTACTGGATCTGAATGGTGATGATTTTCTACAATAGATGTATGCTTAGGTTTCAGGTACAAAGTTCAGGTGCAAGTTAGAATTGGAGGTGGTACTGTTGGTTCAGATTTGCAGGTGATGTCGCAGGTGGTATGAGCTACATAAAATGGTGGATTTGAAGCAGAGAGGATGGCTCTAGTTTGAGTTGTTCTTAAAGAGATCTCAAACAAGGAAGAGGTGCTGCTACTAAGGATGGAGCTACTGTCGAGTGGAAGCTATGAATTGAAGTTGCGGGTGAAGCTGGAGTTCAGGGATTAAATGTAAATTGGTGATGAAAGAGAATGGTGCCAGAAACAAGGTGTTACTGAACTGTGGTGGTATGAACCTGAGAGTGCAGGAAGAGATGTATTGAAGTTGTTACATTGATATGGTAGAAATCAGTGATGCGGAATAAAGGATTCAAATGAGAGCTGGAACAGAAGCTGAGCTGGTATGCTGAAGTCGTGACCGAGATGTAGTTGTTGTTGCTGAGATACATAACAAGTGAAGATGTTGCTACTCATACAAGATGCTGAGATGTTGGCTTAAGATTATGGTGCTACTGAGAGCTAGTGAACATGGTGGTATTGGTTGCAGTTAGGTGGTAACATGGAATTGTGAATTGAATGGATTACATCGAGAAGGTGAATTATGTTTTGCAGCTGGTGAAGCTTAATTATTAAGCTTGAACTACAAGGAAGAATAGATGGTTTCGTGGGTGTTTGATTGAATGCAGAGAGTTGTTGTTGCAGTTGGTCTGCTACTGGAGTTGGTGTTGAAGTATGTTTCAGGATGGAATCTGGTGGTGGCGATTTAAGCTGAGACTGCAGATGGATAATGGCATGTGATGGTTAATTGCAGGTGATGGATTGTGCGAGATTGCAGCACGGAATGGAGTTACAGGTGCAGCTGTGAGCTGGTTGTTATAATGGGTTAAGCTGCTGTGCCAAGTGAGTTGCAGTGGAAGATGAAGTGCATGTACTGCACAATGAAGCTGTAGTTCAGTGTGGTGGTCATGGGCTTGAGTGAATGGAAAAAGGTGGTGTTGCTGCTGGAATGTTTTGAGCCGAGAAAACAAGAAGCTGGGAGCTGCTGTCACAAGCTGTGGTGCCGAGTAGAAATGAAGATAAGTGTTGGAGCTGGTCTTTGTGTGAGCAGAGAAGCAAAAAGAGAATAACATGGTAGAAGAGGAATGATGCAATTACTGGTGGAGTTTTGGGTGCAGTTTGCTGCAGTGAAGTTAGGGCAAGATGGTGCTACCACAGACAGAGTTGGCTTGTCAGTTCCGCGAAACTGACAGGCATATCATGTTATTGGGCCTGAGCTGCAAAATGGACTTGGCCTGGTGTGAAAACTGAGCCAGATACAGAAAATGGCGACCTGGTTTTGAAAGTGGGAAATACTATTATAAAAGGAAAAAGAGAAATAAGCCTGAAAATACCTCCTTTTGGGAGAATAATCTTTACTTCTACTTTTGTTCTAGGGTTTAGAAACATGAGTTTTCTTTATTCTTGTTATGAACTCCATTAACATGAGTAGTTAATCTTATTATTGGTTATGGATTAATTAGGTTTCACAAAGCATGCTTCTTTTATTAATAGATTAGTTTTATTTCATAATTATCGATCATGATTCACTATATATATCGCCAAGTATGATTTGAATATTTGTTTAGTTGAGTGGCCAATTGATTGAACTCGTATTCATATCTATAGCTAGTTTAGGGTGTTTCATACGTAAAAGTGATGCATCTTGAATACAAGTAGCACAAATATGGCTATTGATTGTAGTGATATATCCTAATAATCATATTTGAACCATGACCTTTGTTAAATTGAATTAGTGCGTTTTCCACGTTCGATTGCTTTGATTGGCCTGATTTCATAGAACTTAATGCATTTAGGGAATTAAACTTGATTAGTGCTTTTACACGTTAGGTTGTTCTCTTAGATAGAATTCATAGTCGCATCTTTTAATGTGTTTGTTGATGACAAGAGGAGATTTGCGAGATAAACTTGCGATCAAGATATCCTAGGGCCTTTGATAAAAGTTGAGATTAAATATCAATTCTAGTTATTAAGACAAGAACATGTTAGTGAATGAAAACGATATCCTTAACCAATATCTTTATATCTTGATTTGCGTGTTTGCTTTACTTTATTTGTTTTTAGTATAACTTAGTTTGTAAAAATCAGAAATCCCGTTGTTACTTATAAGAAACCTAAACATATTGACAACCCAAGACCTCTCTGTGGGAACGATCCTTTCTTGCCCTTGCTTCATTATATATTTTGAGTAGTAAGAAAGTGTAATTATTTTTGACGCCTACGACAGCGATCAAATTTTGGCGCCGCTGCCGGGGAGGCAGCGGTTGTCACTTGTTTTTGGTTTCTTATTTTTGTTTTTAGTTCGTTTCTTATTTTTGTTTTTCTTATTTTCTGGTTTTTAACCTTGGTTTGAGAACTCTTGTTTCAGGTACCTATTATGGAAGGAGCATATTGGAACAATGGATACGGTTTTCAACCCCCTCAACACTATGACGATTGCCCATCACCTATGGGATACGATCGAAACCAATTTATTGGTTATGATCAATATCCAAGAGCTTATGGTGATTTTCATACATACCAACAACAACCTTGTAGTGGGTATGTAAGTCAAGCACCTATGTGGGACAATTTTACTTCCAATTTGCTTTATCCGAGATGTATGAGGGCTATAATTGGACTAGACCAACTTGACAGTGCTAAAGGGAACGTCACACAAACCAATTTCTGCAACACTTTTTCTTACCCGACTCCGGATCGTAGTTATGATCATTCACCCATTCAAAGGGAAGAGCCATGGGAAAGAGAACCTATTGTAGCCAATGATGGTAAGCGTGTGAACGTTAGAAAACTTGCACAGAAATTATACAAGTTGGAAGATGATGGAGCCTCGGAAGAGCTTGTCGATGAAATTAGCAGGACCATTCATATGGAGCTTAAACGACGTCTTAATAAAGGTTGGGAAACCGACGACGATTCTGATTTCGGTGAGTCTGAAAATGAAGATGATTGTGTTGAAAAAGACCAACCTTTAGAGATATTTGATGACACTAGTGTAGTGGACTCAACTCTTGATCTTTATAATGATCAAACACCTATTCAAAAGGTACATGAGTATGATGAAACTAGTGTTTTACAGAATTTCGTTGCAACAAGGTTTGAATCTAATGAAGACGAAGAGGAATATGTTGACACTTGTGTAGATTACTGATAGGGTGTAGAATACATCCTATTTACTATCTATTGTTTATGCTTTCTTTGCTATTTTTCTTGTAAATTATGTATTTTAAGCTTGTTTTGAGTTTTATAGCTACTCTGGAGTCGCACGGAGGAAAAGAAGAAGAAATTACTCTAATTTGAGCAAAAAGGGCAAAATTGTCATGGGCGAACACTATCTGGAGCTCAGTCAAGGTTAAGGGGCAACTCTTTTGGAAGGAATACTAGACACAGACCAGCTGCGGTTAAGGGGTTGCCAATCAGGATGGCCCTTAGCTAATAAGTAGGGTGGTCCCTATCCTTGGGGTGTAACCATCCATCCAACCAGCCCTAATACCTATACCCTAAAATCGAAAGACACTTCCATCCGCTCAGTTATGTTTTCACCTGAAAATTGAAGAACGAGCTGCTGCTTCCATGGCAGAGATCGAGATGCGAGAGAAACAAATCGAGAGCCGAGAGAACAGAAATTGAAAGCCGAGAGATTAAATCGATGCTGCTGTTGGGTCTAAGAATAGACAGAAGACGAATTTGTGCCAGGGCTTGAAGAAATTAGGGTTCGCTGGAATCGATTGGGATCAAGAAGCAGAGAAGAAAATGGGTTCCTCATTTGTTTGGTGAGATGGGTATTGAAGAGAAAGTGCAGCTGAAGTGAGGAGAAATCGAAGATGGGTTTG
The DNA here is from genome assembly GCA_023531295.1 of Papaver armeniacum. NCBI lineage: Eukaryota > Viridiplantae > Streptophyta > Magnoliopsida > Ranunculales > Papaveraceae > Papaver > Papaver armeniacum. The sequence goes on from JAJJWW010008351.1 coordinate 27,880, forward strand.
ATGCTATTGTTGTTCTTGAGATGAAATTCGAGATCGATTGGAAGGAGGAATCGAGTTTGTTTTTTAAGTTGTGATGATATACGAGGAAAGAGGAGGAAATGATGTGATGATGAATGAGTTTTGATGATTTAGGAGTTTCCTGTGAATTGAGGAGAGATTGATGCCGTTGGTTGTCACTGCAACTAGGGATTCGATCTGAGTATGTGAATCGCTGTTGTGTTGAAACAAGAAATCATAGATGGGTCAGTGATGCTGAGTGAGAAGAAGAAAGTGAAGAGTGAGTAACGGCTGTTGTGGAATCAAAGAGTTGAGCTGCTGCTGTTTTGGAAGTGAGAAGATGAGAGTGATGCTGTTAGAGAGAATGGGTTCTGGTGGTGCTGTGAGATGGGTATGGTGGCGATTTAAAGACACAGAGAAGAGCAGATTTGATAGTCTGTTAGCCTACAGTGAATTGAAGCTGTTGCCATGGATAAGATGGTTCTGGTTTTGATTCAACAACAGATGGAAGAGAGGACGACTGAGAATTGGTTGTGGTGGTGATTGAATGGGTAAAACTCAATTTGAGTTTGTATTGGAGAGAATGGTTGATGCTAGTGAGGAGTTGGTGCTGGCCTAGGATTGAAGTTGCTGCTGTGAATGGCTTACAAGGCAGAGATGACGAAAATGGGAATTGAAGGCACTGGTAGTGCAGCTGAAACTGTGGCATGAGAATACAGGGGCTGGACTATGGAGCTGTGAATGAAACTAGAGCTGCAGGGCTGTATGGCAGTGGTGAGGTGTTGGCTGTTTCAGTAAGATGGGTTTGAATTGAAGATTGAGTTTAAGCGGCTATTGCAGTAGCAGAATGATTGAGCTAATTAGATGTATATGTTAGGCTTCTTAACAGGTGAAGAATAATAGCCTGAAATTGGCTGGAAAGTCCTGTAATTAAACGAAACTCGGCGAATTTTCCCCTCCGACGAGTCAACTCAACGAGTCCGATGACCGATCCAGAAACCGGTCTAACTCAGTTCAATGGGACGAGTCGACCACTTATGGAGCTGACTCATAGCTGACTCGTCTAGCTGAATCCTCCTTCCCTTGACTTCCCTTGACCTGGTTGACTGACGTTTGACTTTTTGACCGTTAGTCTTAACGGTAGACTGACGGAATATTCCGTCGGCAGATTCCAGTGACCGGCAATAATTTTCAGGTGGCCGGCGGCGACTATTCCGGACGGATTCCGGCCACAATCCCAGTTTTCCGGCGAGCAAAAATTCCAGAATTTTCTATGGACTTCTCTCATGGGTGTGAAGACTTGGGCTAGGAATTGGATGGAGAATTGGACTCAAATTTGGAAAGAGAAGATGAAGAGTTGAGAAAAGCTTGGATTTGGAAATTGAATTGCAAAAGAAAAAGGATTCTATTCCTTGGAAGAGTTGGAGAATATTGAAGCCTATAAATAGAGAAGTTTTCTACATCTTTTACACACATCTCTACACATACAACACTTTTCTTTTCTTATTCTTTGTGTGAACTCTTTAACATGAGTAGTTAATTTATTGATTGAGGATGAATTCCTAGTTCTTAATATGATTTGAGTTTTTGTTTTTAATTCTATCTTGAAGTTTTTCACATAATTATCGTTTGTTTTTACTAATAGGAATGATCTTAAAGACATTCATGATTGATTGATAGATTGTTTAGAATGCATGCTAAATTGATTTGTTAGTTTAATCTAAATCTAGTATAAGTTAGGGAATAAGTAATCGTTCTCGACACTTTACACAAGTAGAAAACACAAGACCTTGCGGAGGGATTCCGTGGAGCAATTGTGTGTAGAAACAACGCTAGAAAGTGAACCAAGCGAACCGAGTTTAACTACTAGTACTAAACCTAAATTCATAGATCTTAATGCATTCAGGGAATTACATCTTGTAAGCGAACCTCAGGGTGGTTCTTTTGAATAGAATCTGATAACTAAGCGGACCTGTTACTCAGTGAAATTAGGGATTTTGGGGCTAGCTAAGCGGACCTGCTATCCTACGGTTGGTGATAATCTGTGACTAATAACAAGTAGAAGAGAACATAACTTTAATCATTGTTTCGTAACGAAGAAGGATTCCTTGATCTTGTCTCTCTTATTGCTTTCAACTTTATCTTTTAATTGCTTTGTTTATTTTCTTTTGCTTTTTACACCCCCCTTTCGTGACAATTTTTACAACTAGAATCTCGTGCTCCTCGTGGGATCGACCTTGACTACCCTATATTACTTGTTAATTAGGTAGTAAAGTATTAATTAATTTGTTGTGGTTACGACACGCATCAATTACTCAAGCATTGATCTTTATAATGATCAAGAGCCTATTCAAAGGGTGGATCTTGAGGATGATGCATTTGTGAGTCTTCTAAAAAACGATAAGTGAGAAGAGAGTATGTGACTTACAACAAAGATGAGTGTGTTGAGAATGAAACCGATATAACCAATATTGTGGAAGACCCAATTGAGCTTGCAAAGTATTGTAATGAAGATGTTGATGTCGAAACTATAGTTGAGGCAGAAACGGACGAAGAATGTTTGCAAGGTTTGATAGAGGACCATGATATACATTAGGTAAGTAATTCACTTGAATTCTATAAGGATGAAGAGGATACCATAACACAAGAGTTGCAAGGTTTGTCTAACCCTTTTCCTATTGATTCTTCTCCTTTACCTCTTATTGGTTTGAATGTATGTGCTTCGAGAATATTGTTGAATGACTTTATTTATCGATATCCGCCATTAGAAACATTTGATTCTCATACTATGCAAGTTTGCAAAGAAGAAACCATAGAAATTCTTGATTTCTATGTTCTTTATACACTTCCAAGTGTAGAAAAGACTAAGTGTGGGGGAAACTTCTATTGGACGATAGCTTCACTTCTATTTTATTGTACTAATATTTGTGTGAAGCGAGTATTTGCAAAACAGGTTGCATGGAAGGATCCCCAACTTTTCAGATTATTGGTGTACGGGGAATTCGTCTTGCAAGTCGGGCTGACGACTTTAAACCAAGCGCTAATGGGAGGAAACCCATAGGATGAGTATTTCTTGTCTTATTTTTATTTTTTTTCTTGTCTTGTATTTACTTTTTCTTGTCGCATTATCATGTAGTATTTCCCACCTTGGCTTTCTTTGAAAGATTCAATTTACATTGAGGACAATATAAAGTTTAAGTTTGGGGGAGTGGTTAAGCATTTGCATTGTAAAATTTTCATGAAATTTTCAACTTTTGTGTAAACTAGTGAATAAAAGACTCCAACTTGTGGTTAGTTTAGAGTCACATAGTATACATGTCGCTAAGATTACATCGAGATTCTAATAAGAGTAACTGAACTTAGAGATGACAGAGAACATGATCGGGTTTCTTACTTGTATGAGAGTTAAAGTTGGATTTAACCATGCCAATGGCAAATAAGGTGCAGACTGAATTCGGTATTAGAGTTGTGGTCCCCTATAGTGGAGACTACCCATGTTAAATCATGAGAGGCACCGACCTTCAGTTCTTTGTACCTGTCTAAATTTGTGCTTTTAGAGTGTGTGTCACCGTACATAAACTCCGGGTAGAATGGTGAGCTACCCAACCTCACACCAATAAAAGCATTACTTTGATCTCTTGAGTGTTATTTTATCAATCATGATGGTGACATCGAATTGCTAACTTGCATACCACTTGTAATCTTGTTCGCAGTTAGCACCATCCACTTTATCTCTCTCTACACCAACATGTCCATAGAAACACCATCACCATCAACAAGCGGAGCATCACAAATTCGAAGGAAAGTTGAAAACGTTCAAGGTTTACAAGCAACAGTACAGAAATGAGCAGTTTTTCAGATTCAAGTAAAGCAACAAGACAAGGAGCAAAATTTTTACAAGTTGAAGACTATTGTACAAGAGTGAATGTTATCAAGATGAGATTTCAAGAAGTTTAATCAAGACATACAAGTTGTGAAGAATAAAGTGGTAAAGTACTTACACCATGGCCTTTGTACTTGCATTTTTATTTTATCTATATTCATATTTGTTAGTTTGTATTTTATTTTCTCTTGTCTTAAAAAAAAAAAAAAAAAAATGACAAGAGAAAAGTTTATTAGGTCCATCATTAGTTTTATTATTTTGTTTGTTTTAATTTTGTAATTACTTTATTTATTTTGCATCTTACAAAAAACAAATAAATAAAAAAAAAAGAGAAAAAAAAGGAAAAAAGAAGAAAAAAAAATATTCATTGCATCACATTTTGGTTTGTTTAGTTCATTTTTGGTTTTATATTCATTCAATAAAGCCAATGGAAGAAGAAATATTCATAATGAAGTTTCAAGCAACAAAGAATTAGAGGAAAGAATCACATTGTCTAGATTCTATCATCAAGAGTTGAAGACCGAAGATGAAGATGAGGACACCGATTGAAGACCGAAGACGTTTCTATGGATGCTATGAGAGTGGTGCTAGCTGCACGTCAAATGGATAACGAGGGAAGTAAGCATATTCCCACCTTCGTTAAGTGGTTGATTTCCTTTCTTAGAGATCGTCAAAAAAAAAAAAGGGGTTTTCAAAATGAGTGAAAGATGTGGGTTTTCAAAACAATTCGGAGGGTTTTTGCCTTCCTACCATTCAACGTGTCGCAGGATTCTTTCTTCATTCTTACCTGGACACATGTGTGACCCATAGAAAGCTATTTATTATTGAGAGCAACTTCATAAAACCCTTTCTTGTAAGGAAGAGTCGAGACTTTCGATCACTCCGAACCCGAATTTCTTTCGATAAGGGATGATTATTTCTCTCTCAACTTTTAAGGATGAAATTGTGTTCATATATGTGTCTAACTTCTTATTACTAGTGTGCAGAATCTTTATGTCTTCTTAGCACGTTGGATGCTATCATTTCGGAGAACTTTCAAGTTGGAAAAGTAGGTTTTGTGGGCATATCTCTAGTAAACCCTCACGAGACTATAACTCGTCCACTAGGGACACCTAGAGGTTCAAAGGCTTGTTATACATGCTAAGTGTGACCGTAGCCTCGACGACACGGAGTTGTATGTATCTTTTAGAATTTATTTTGTTTGATTTGCTCGAGGACTAGCAAAGTCTAAGTGTGGGGGAATTTGATAGGTGTTGTAAAACACCTATATTTATATTTATTGTTTATGCTTTCTTTGCTACTTTTGTTTTAAATTATGTATCTTATGTTTACTTTTGAGTATTTAGGTACTTTGGAGTCATTGGAGCAAAAAGAAGTGGAACTTACTCAAATCCAGGATTTCTTCTCATCATGTTGAAGAGAACGAAAAGATGAAACCAGTGGAGACAGAATGAGATCATTTTAACGTCCTATGAAGAAGCTGCGAGCATTTGAAGCGTATTGTGGAATTTGATAACTGAGCTGAACTGCCAGTCTCGCAGAACCGACAGTTAAATGGAAAATATTGTCACTAGTGGTGGTCTACATATGAAAATTAGGTGCCTGTATCAATTTCTATTCCTACACATAATCTAAAAATCAGAGAATAAATTATTTCTTCTTATCATCATTTACATTTATTTCCTCTCTGCCTGAAATGGAGAGAATGTATGGCGGCCATGGAATACAGAGAAGAGAGATCGACAGAGATAAGGGATTTAAGTGATGATGGAGGAGATGTGGCCTTGTGTTGTGTTGCTCGGGAATTAGAATTTAGGGTTTGATTGAGAAATTTGTTGATGATTCAGAGTATGGGAAGGATATCGAACACTGGGTTTGTATCAATTCCTGATTTAGTGGTGAATCTGTGCCGAGAAGAACAGAGAGAAGTTATTGCTGCTGTGTTGTTTTGATGGAGGAATTTAAAGGAGAAATTGAGGGTTTATGAAGAATTATATGATGGGTTTTGTTTGATTGGGTTTCTGAGATCGAAATTCAAGCTAGGTCAGGATGAAGATGCTGGTTCTGAAATGGGTTTCTGCTATTGAGATTTCAAAGCCATGGGTTTCAGATGAGAAGAATGGCAGTGGATGCATTTTTTTGTTATGAAGATGGTGCTACTGGATATGAATGGTGATGATTTTCTATAATAGATGTATGCTTAGGTTTCAGGTACAAAGTTCAGGTGCAAGTTAGAATTGGAGGTGGTACTGTTGGTTTAGATTTGCAGGTGATGTCGCAGGTGGTCTGAGCTACATAAAGTGGTGGATTTGAAGCAGAGAGGATGGCTCTAGTTTGAGATGTTCTTAAAGAGATCTCAAACAAGGAAGAGGTGCTGCTACTAAGGATGGAGCTACTGTCGAGTGGAAGCTATGAATTGAAGCTGCGGGTGAAGTTGAAGTTCAGGGATTAAATGTAAACTGGCAATGGAAGAGAATGGTGCCAGAAACAAGGTGTTACTGAACTCTGGTGGTATGAACCTGAGAGTGCAGGCAGAGATGTATTGAAGTGGTTACATGGAGATGGTAGAAGTCAGTGATGCAGAATAAAGGATTCGAATGAGAGCTGGAACAGAAGCTGAGCTGGTATGCTGAAGTCGTGACCGAGATGTAGTTGTTGTTGCTGAGATACATAACAAGTGAAGATGTTGCTGATCATACAAGATGCTTAGATTTTGGCTTAAGATTGTGGTGCTAGTGAGAGATAGTGAACATGGTGGTATTGGTTGCAGTTAGGTGGTAACATGGAATTGTGAATTGAATGGATTACAACGAGAAGGTGAACTATGTTTTGCAGCTGGTGAAGCTTAATTATTGAGCTTGAACTACAGGGAAGAATGGATGGTTTCGTGGGTGTTTGATTGAATGCAGAGAGTTGTTGTTGCAGTTGGTCTGCTACTGGAGTTGGTGTTTAAGTATGTTTCATGATGGAATCTGGTGGTGGCGATTTAAGCTGAGACTGCAGATGGATAATGGTATGTGATGGTTAATTGCAGGTGATGGATTGTGCGAGATTGCAACACGGAATGAAGTTACAGGTGCAGCTGCGAGCTGGTTGTTACAATGGGTTAAGCTGCTGTGCCAAGTGAGTTGCAGTGGCGGATGAAGTGCATGTACTGCACAATGAAGCTGTAGTTCAGTGTGGTGTTCATGGGCTTGACTGAAGGGAAACAGGTGGTGTTGCTGCTGGAATGTTTCGAGCCGAGAAAACAAGAAGCTGGGAGCTGCTGTCACACGAGCTGTGGTGCCGAGCAGAAATGAAGATAAGTGTTGGAGCTGGTCTTTGTGTGAGCAGAGAAGCAAAAAGAGAAGAACATGGTAGAAGAGGAATGATGCAATTACTGGTGGAGTTTTGGGTGCAGTTTGCTGCAGTGAAGGTAGGGCAAGATGGTGCTACCACAGACAGAGTTGGCTTGTCAGTTCCGCGAAACTGACAGGCATATCTTGTTATTGGGCCTGAGCTTCAAAATGGACCGAGCCAGATACAGAAAGTGGCGACCTAGTTTTAAAAGTGGGAAATACTATTATAAAAGGAAAAAGAGAGATAAGCCTGAAAATACCTCCCTTTGGGAGAATAATCTTTACTTCTACTTTTGTTCTAGGGTTTAGAAACATGAGTTTTCTCTTTATTCCTATTATGAACTCCATTAACATGAGTAGTTAATCTTATTATTGGTTATGGATTAATTAGATTTCACAAAGCATGCTTCTTTTATTAATAGAATAGTTTTGTTACATAATTATCGATCATGATTCACTATATATATCGCCAAGTATGATTTGAATAATTGTTTAGTTGAGTGGCCAATTGATTGAACTCGTATTCATATCTATAGCTAGTTTAGGGTGTTTCATACGTAAAAGTGATGCATCTTGAACACAAGTAGCACAAATATTGTTATTGCTTGTAGTGATATATCCTAATAATCATATGTGAACCATGACCTTTGTTAAATTGAATTAGTGCGTTTTCCACGTTCGATTGCTTTGATTGGCCTGATTTCATAGTTATTAATGCATTTAGATAATTAAAATTGATTAGTGCTTTTACACGTTAGGTTGTTCTCTTAGATAGAATTCATATTCGCATCTTTTAATGTGTTTGTTGATGACAAAAGGAGATTTGCGGGATAAACTTGCGATCAAGGTATCCTAGGGCCTTTGATAAAAGTTGAGATTAAATATCAATTCTAGTTATTAAGACAAGAACATGTTAGTGAATGAAAACGATATCCTTAACCAATATATTTATATCTTGATTTGCGTGTTTGATTTACTTTATTTGTTTTTAGTATAACTTAGTTTGTAAAAATCAGAAATCCCCGTTGTTACTTATAAGAAACCTAAACATATTGACAACCCAAGACCTCTCTGTGGGAATGATCCTTTCTTGCCCTTGCTTCATTATATATTTTGAGTAGTAAGAAAGCGTAATTATTTTTGACGCCTACGACAACGATCATTGACCTCACCACTCTTACTCGTCATCGCAAATTCTTGGTCATTGGTGGAGATCCGACCAAAGAAGAGAAACACATAAAGGAGAAGGAGTCTCATCATGTCACTACCTATACCAAGATGGTATCAGAAAGGTATACCTAACTCCATAACTTGTTGATGATTTTGTAGAAACTCTTTTTGTGAAAGAACCTATTTAGGGTTTTGTAAAAAAAATAATTCTTTGAGATCTTAGGAAACGATTATGAATGTTTTCCATTTCCTTAATTGTTGTTCATATTTGTTTTGGTATGTTGTAGAGTGAGCTAATACTTGTATAATTCTGAAATGGAAAGTATTAGCCAAGTGATGGTTTCATAAGGGTTTCTGAATTATAATTTATCATGGGGTTTTCTGTTGGGAGTACTGGTGTTAAGATGGATAGGAAACATTTTTCATTATGTTATCACATAAGTATGAAATTCTCTTTCTTGTGTTGTATTTAATTTGACAATCGTTCTTCCGTGCATTGAATTTATAGTTTCGAAAGAGAGATTAGTTTTTTTTTTAATTAGCGAGTTGTTGTATGCAGAAGAGATTTTGTAAAGGTTACTCGCCTCTTCATTAGGACAAATTCCTTTAGTATTTGAGAACCAAAAATCGAAACACTTTAAGGAAGTGAAAGGTGTCTTAAACACCTTGATATGTATCTATTGTTTATGATTTCTTTGCTATTTTTCTTGAGAATTATGTATCTTATGGCTGCTTTTGAGTTATTAGGTACTTTGGAGTCATTTGTAGCGAAAACAAGAAGAAATTAATTATCTATATGGAACCAGGAGGGAAAAAGTGTCATTCACCCAAGTGATGTGATGAACCGAGCCAAGGACTAGAAGTGAAAGTTTTGAACGTATCAATTTTCGGGCGCCATTAGTATTTTTTTGATTACCATAAGAGAAATGTTTCTCTTTTATTTTCGAGCCTTACCTGAAATCAACACAGCGAGAGAGACGGCTGTTTTTGGTGGAAGAATTCGAAGATGAAGAAAAATTCATGAACCAGAGAAGACAGTGAGTGGGTTTTGAGTGGGGATTGATTGTGTGAAGCCAGAAACAAGAGTTGGATATGTTGATGGTGAATTTGAGAAGTATGAAGGAATTTAGGGCTTCTGATGTAGAAACTGACAGTGGAGTGGTTGTTAATCGAGAAGATGATGCAACTGGAGCTTGAGGAGGAATTTGAGAACAAGGTGAAGATTATGAGTTCTATAGAGGAAGATTGATTCAAAGATTTGATTGAAGAAGTGTTTGATGTTAGTGATCACAGTTAGGGTTTGAGGAATGAAGAATTGGGGGGTTTTTTCTCGACCCTGAGAAGAAGATGATGCTGCTTGGACCTGAGGCCGTGAAGGAGATGGGTTTGGTAGTTAGAATATGAGATTGGGTTTTGGCTAGAACTTGAATCGGAAAAAATTTGGAAGAAAATTTAGAGTTTATAAAGCTGAATTAGGGTAGGGAGGTCTACATTGGTGTGATGGAGTGTATAAAATTATAGGTTGTTTGTGAATGATGCTGCTGTAGTTGAGCAGTGAATAGAAAGATTTGTGGGTTGTTTGCTGGCTGAGATAAAGCTACAGAAAATGTATGATATTGGTGTATTGCTGAAAAATGGTGAATGGCTAGGTTAAGAATGTTGTACTTGAGGTGCTGAGATTATGGGGTACTATTGGTTTGAGTCTATGTGGTATTGGCGGAATTGTGCAACTTTAGATGGTGCGGGTGCATGGAGATCATGTTGCTAGTCATGGTCTATGAATGGATTTTACAGTGAGATAGGTTTGATGGTGCAGGAAATATGGTTGTTTCGGTGGTTGCTCTTGATTACAGGGAAGAAGGAATTTGAAGTGGTTGTATGTATTGGTAGTGGTACTGCAGATGGAGCTGATGGTGACGTTGATGGATTTAGTGCAGCTGAGACAAGAAGCACAGGAAGTGCAGTTGCAGTTTGAGATGGCTTGAGGCAAATGATGTGATGCTGCTAAGAAGAAGTCTGAGTTTAAATGTTCGATGTTGTTCCTGTTGAGAAGAATCAGAAGAAGAACTAAGTTAAAATGTATGACTGATGTATTGGGAAGATATGAAGCTGCTGCAGCTGTGGAATATTGCACCATTATGGCTGGTCTGAAGCCGTGATGCGCAATCATGGTGGAACACTAGCTCAGGCCAGTGCAAGTGGCCTAGGCCAAGGCCACTCAGCCAAATAAGATGAGTCAGTTAGCTGACTCTGACTTTAACCCAGTTTTGACTCATGACCTCACTCACCTGACTTAGTAACTTTGACCGAATTGACTCGATTGACTAACTTTGACCGATGACGGTTTGATTTTTCCGGCCACCTGAGCACTTTCCCGACCAAGTTCCGGTTACTTTTTGGTACTACCTGTGATACTTTTTGGCAGAGATTTATGCCGAGCTATTTTCACACATGGATTTGATGGGTTTGAAAGACTTCTTGGTGATGGACTTTTGAGGACTTGACATGGAAACAAGAAGAGCTATAAAAGAAAATACTTTTACAACTTGGAACGTCTTTACTACTTGGAGCTTTTGGAGAGATCCGGATATACTAGGGTTTGCTTTTGTTATTTTTCATCTTCTTTATTGGATTTATTATGTTGATGAACTCCATAGCTATGAGTAGCTAAATATATATTATTGGTTAAGGGTGTTAAGTTGATTTCTCAAACATGTTATTTGCATCAATGAATTAGTTTTGTCTCAACTTTATTGTTTATGATTCATTGCTCATATTGTCATACGATTTGAATGCTAGTTTGGTTGAGGTCGGAATCAATTAGATTTGTTTTTGTCTCTAAAGCTATATTAAGGTTTTGAATACGTAAAAGTTGTCAATTCCTGATTATAAGTAGCATAGTGTGGTTATTACTTGTAGTGACACATCTTTATAATCACATATGAATCATAACCTTTGTTAAATCAGATTAGTACTTTTACACGTTCGATTACGTTAATTAGTCTTATTTCATAGAACTTAGTACTCTTGGGAAGTTAAACTTAATTGTCTTTTACATTTTAGGTTACTTTCTAGGTAGAATTCACATGTGCATCTTTTAATGTGTTTGTGATGAAATCAGGAAATTAGATGGATATTTTTGCGATCAAGATATCCTGAGACATTTAATAAATGAGAGATTAAATTACCAATTCTAATCTTTGATAAAAATACATGTTTGTGAATGGTACAATCCCTTGACCAATATCTTCATCTTACTGATTACTTTAAATTGTTTTATTGTTTTTGATTTACTTTTATTGCATTGATAATATCAGAAAATTCCTCTTTGGGTACTACAGAAACTGAAATTGCATAACCACACTAGCCTCCCGTGGAACAAACTCTTTCTTATCACATACTTAATTTATATTTAGTTGAAGTGATAAAGTGATTTTTTTTTTGACGCATACGATAGCAATCAGGAATGTTACATTATTTATCGCACTAGAAACTCGAGATTATGAACGATCAATAAAAAATTATACATTGCGAATGACGTATTTAAAGGGATGCTTCAACTCAATAAATACAACTGTAAAAAGATAAAAGGAAACCAAATTGAGACGGTCGTCCAAAGAAAAAAGAACAACTAATAACTAGAGAAAAGGATAGAAACACGCTTGTTTCTCCATGGTATCTCAAAGAGGACGATGAAATTTTGAATTCCATAAATATATTGCCACGTTAACCAGTAAATATAACATCTTAGTGTTAATTTCGTCCAAACACAAAATCTTAAATTCCAATATGGACAAAACCTAATACGATTGCGAGCATACAAACTTAATGAACCTTAACAATATTGTATATAAAGTTTATATCTCTATCTTTTCTCAATCAGTATGTATAGACAAAGGTGTCGTGAACCTGATTGTAATAAACTTGATTCAAAAATCAATATCTTTCATGATCCAAATAATCTAACCTGACTTCTGCCAAGTAATAAACTTGTTATCTATCTTTCATGATATGAATTCTACAAGAAACAAGTATCATAATCAATCACGATTTTATGGACGTATCTACTAAGCTTGAATACGTACTACTTGCGTAAATCCAGTTATAAAGATAAACAATATAATGCAGAAAAGGAAAAACACAAAACACCAGAAATTTTGTTAACGAGAAAACCGCAACTCTAGAAAAACCCTGAGACCTCGTCCAGATTTGGACACCAAACTGTATTAAGCCGCTAAATACCTTACTACTATCATACTGGAATATAATTGAGACCGAATCCACCCTCCAAGCGATTCATCTACAGTTGCACTCCTTACATCTCTTGAACCTCGCAAGGTTCTACGCAATTGATTCCCTTACTGACATCCTTTACAGCCTAAGAGTTGCTTCAATCACAATAAAGATTTTTGATGTTAATCTGCCTCTAACAGATAAGCCCATTTGATTTCCCTTTAGATCAAAGATCCAGGCTTGGAAATCTGTTTGCAATAGACAAAGCTAGCAAACCTCACAATCCGGAACACTTACACTCACTTAGATGAGAAGCCTTGATCTTTTACCACCTCTCAAGAACACTCTTCAACTTATCACTTAAGAATAATTTTCATTATTTATATATATATATATATATCTTGAGGAATCACAAAATCTGAGACAAAGAGAACTTTGCGATTTTTTTTATATTGCCTGAAAGAGATTACTGATGTTATTCTGAAGTTGTTTGTAAAGTGGTAGTAAAAGTTCGTTCAACTCGGGCTTGTAAAGGTTTGGTTTAAGAAAATACTAAAAACAAAGAAAATATTTTCACAAGTTTGTCACGAATACGAGAGATACTGAGACTTAGGATTCCACCAAACTTCATAATCAATTGGTTCATACAATGATTCATAACAATTTTAGCTCTTTTGTAGACTCTATTTCTTTGCCAAAAGTAGATTTTGGAGAAGATTAATTGTAAATCATAAGCATAACGCATCAAAAGCTCTAAGTCTAAGCATACGTCATCAGACAAAATCGCAACTAATTAATAAATCATAAAATAATTAAAACAAGTGCAAAAGTCATAAGAAATCAAATATAGTTACCAAACAATTGTGAAATAAGGCTTCCTCCGTCGTCCCAGTTTTGGGGTTTAGCTCCTCATATCAAAAACATGCTCAAAATAATAAATCATGGTTCAAAAGGTGTTTTTATTGAAGAAATTATAATGCAGAGAATCCGCAACACTTAATGGTCGTTACAATAGCTGATGTTACAATTTTATAAGACTGTTGAGAACGATAGATTTCTGGTGTAGCAGGTTTGCGATAGTCAGTGTTGGTCCAATGTTCTTCGGATTAGGGTTCTTGAGAACGACACTTCTGTAGTGTCGTCTGCAACCCTTCTTCTTCTTCTTCACCTGGTGCTGCTCCCGTACCTCTGTAAGCTTTATTTTCTTCACAGGAACCACCCCTAAACTACCCAGAATCTCGATCAACTTCTTTTATATACCCACATCACCAAAATTCTCGAGAAAATATCCTTCCAAGTATGTTTTTTTTCTCCCCCCACAATCCACGGGATTTATTTCCTCTTCTTGCGTCTTCCAACTGCACAAACCTTCCTTATTGAGTAGAGTTGAATCCTATCCGTCAATACAGTCTCCCAAACTTCACGTAATCTCCCAAAATCCAATCCAACTCAAAACTCCATAAACTTCCTCAATGCCCTGTTACGTAAGGAATACATGTAAGCTTGCTTTCTTTCCAATAGAAACCCGAGTACCAAGCCTGTTTCGTAAGTACAGGATAACTCCAACTCAAATCCGTGAAACTCTCACATAAAATCTCGTCCAAATAAAGCACAAAAGTCCGACTATTTTTCTCTCCCTGTTTTATTGCAAGTCGATGAATACTTCCTTTTTTTTTCGAATCCGAGACTCTTGCCAACCCTATTTAGTTGTACTAAGCCCATAACAAGCCCAATCCAACATAATTCTCTAAGAAAATCCAAGTAAAACTCTGTCCATAAAATCGCTGCCGACTAATTTCTTTTTCCCGCCAAAACTCAGTTTTCAAACCGTGAAGAAGATAGGATGCCCCCTAACCATATTAGGGGTGCCTTTAGCAGACGCCTTTGGGGATGCCCTGGGGTGCAAATAACGATGGGTTACCCCTTATCATCTGGGTGCCCCTTATCCATTTGAGGGGTCCGAATAGCGTGCGTCCTCCGAGTGCGCAAATTCCAGTTTTTGAGCCAATTTCTCCGCATAAGTGTATTTCTCCAAAAACACCTACAAAGACACAAAAAACCATAATAAATACAAAATCGAGCACTAACAAAATATACAATTGAGATTAAATCAGACACAAAAAATGTGTCTATCAATTACGAGAAAGTCGATAACAAAAAAGAAAGATCAGGATACACGAACTATCAAGGTAAAGATAGTTGGACATGGCTTCACGAATCCCCAAAGAGAAATCTTTCAGTCGTAAACCTAATTATGTTTCTCAGAGGAAACCTAGGTTCATAGAGGAAGACTCGAGCTATCAACTAGTAGGACACAAAGTGCCAGGGGTTGAATTTCCCAGTTGAAAGGGTATCTCTATTTATAGTTTTTCAAGACTGGGGGTTGCTTAGAATTAAAGCTAAGATAACTTGAGAATCAAGCAAACACTTTCTCTATTTAGATGAAACTTTAGTTAGGGTTTCAAGTAAGCATGTGGGAATTAGTCTTGAAATTACAATAAAAGAATATACACATAGGTCCTATTATGGAACCGTGTATAATGACCGTTCGGTTTTGGCGAATATGCCTTACGAATTATAAGTAATATGATGTCCATTTAAATACCTAAGAGTTTAATCATGATGCTGTCATGTGTCCATGACTTGAGTTCCCATCGAGTCTTGGCTAGTTATCTTACTGTTTGTTCTGAAAGGGTAAACTCGGAACTAATCCATTTTTTTTTGAAATAGGGTTTGTTATTTTCTCGAGTCCAGTGTCAGTAAGTGATGTAATAAAATCCGTTGATGGACGTTAACTCGATTGGGTATTAAAACACCAATCATTGTAACCTAAATCTTCATCAATGAAAATTTCGTTTTTCTTTCAGAATTAAAAGCTAGGCTCTTCTTGCAGAGAGAAAGCAGCTTGCTACTATTTATCCATTCCTTTCCCTTGTAGTTGTAATTCAATACACTACAATTGGTATCATATTTCCCTTCCCGGACCTGTTATCATGGCTGAGAAAGTTACAGTTGCTGGGGTCAATTCAAATCTTAATCAGCTGGCCGCCACTGTTACTCAACTGGCTCTTTCAATGAATCAACAATCTGAATCTGTTAATAATCTCACTACATGTGTTACCCGTTTGGATTATGATTTCTCTACACTGAAAACCGATCTCAATTATACTATCCAATTCCTTGGCATCAATCGATCTCCAGATTCAAGGTCTTCTGTTGAATCTCCAAATTCAAATAAACCTCATGATGGTTTTCATGCTCTAGTCAATCGTCTGTCCAGCAGAGAACATAGTAAGTTTACTCACACTCCTAAGGTTTATTTTCCGAGATATAATGGTACTAACCCTCGTGGGTGGGTTCTTAAATGTGAGAGATATTTTCACCTTCATAAATTTCTTGATGACGAACGTGTGGATATGGATGCAATTCACTTTGATTCTCAGGTGGATCCATGGTTTTTAAACTATCAACAAGGTAAAGGAATCATTCCTTGGGATAATTTTGTTAAGGATCCATGTGCTAGGTTTGAAGATATTTCTCAAGATAATTATGTAGGTAGTTTCAATAAACTGTCTCAAACTACTACTGTTGAAGATTACTATGATCAGTGGGAACATTATAAGAGTTTTATGGTTTTCAATAATCCTACTCTGCCAGAGATTTTTTATACCTTAAGTTTTATAAGTGGGCCGAAGGAGGATATACGCACAGCTTTGCAAATGTTTAAACCTGAAACTACCTCAAAGGCCTTTTTCCTAGCCTGAATGCAACAAGCATCTCTGCATCATCAGCCTAGACCACTGAAAGCATTCTCTAAACAATTTTCACCTCCTCCCTTATCTGTTTCCCACTCATCTTCTGCAATCAAACCTTTTTTTCTGTCAATTTACTTCTTTTGACAAAACCAATACTTCTTCATCACAACCTATTGTGACCCATCCCACTACCCCAACTAAAACTTCACCTGATAACTCATTACCACCTATCAAACGTGTTACTTATGCACAAATGCATCAGAGAAAGGACAAAGGTCTATGTTATAACTGCGATGGATTCTATTGGCAAGGTCACAGATGTAAAACTCAGCAGCTATTCATGTTAATTACTGATGAAGAATTAGTGGATCAAGAACAATTATCCAATGAAGACACTCAAGTTAATTCTCATTCTACTAGTGACTCTATTATGGAAATCTCATTACATGCCTTGACAGGGCTATCTCAGGTCACTTGCAGAAGCATCCTATCATGATACTAATTGACACAGGGAGTACCCACTTTTTCATCAACTCAAAACTTACTAATCAGTTAGGTATTCATGCCTCTCCTACAGATCAAATGGTGGTTACAGTAGCTAATGGTGACAACACTATCAGTAAAGGCATCTGTCAGACTCTTTGTTAGGAAATACAGGTCCACCAATTTTCATTTGATTTGAGGATTCTTCCATTAGGAGGTTATGACATGGTCTTGGGAGATGATTGTCTATATCAGTTAGGAGATATAACCTTCAACTTTGCTCAACTCAGGATTTCCTTCATGCATCAAGGCAAACACATTACACTTCAGGGAAGTTCTACTAATCCTTCTCTTAGCCTTATAAGTGCTTCAGCCTTTAAGAAATTTGTTAAGAGTAAAGTTCCTACATTACTAGGTTAATTCTTTGCTATCTCAACAACACCCCCTTCAATCACTCAGATTTTGGACTATTACTCTGATATTTTTGCTGTCATCTACACTACCACCCACCAGAGCATTAGACCATAAAATTCCTCTTAAACCACAGTCTAACCCCACTTCTCAAAGACCTTATAGATGTCGTTATAACTTATATCCACAAGTCTGTTGTTAAACAAATGGTCCAAGAAATGCTGACTGCAATACTTATTCAGAAAATTAATAGTTCTTTTGCTTCTCCCATTCTTCTTGTTAAGAAAAAACATGGCACATGGAGATTTTGTGTTGACTATAAGAAATTAAATGACCTCACTGTGAAGGACAAGTTTCATATACCTTTGATTGATGAATTAAAAGGAGACATAATTTTCTCTAAGATAGACTTAAGGTCTGGCTATCATTAAATAAGGGTCTATGGTCCAGATATTCACAAGAGTCCAAGACAACATTTAAAACTAACCATGGACATTATGAGTTTAGAGTAATGCCATTTGGTCTTACTAATGCCCCTGCCACCTTCCAGGCCCTCATGAGTGACATTTTTCAACCATATCTGAGGAAATTTGTACTAGTATTTTTTGATGATATGTTGGTCTACAGTTCTTCATTAGCAGAACATATTACTCACCTCCAACAAGTCTTTTCAGTCTTGAGGAAACATTCCTTGTATGGTACTATTTCCAAACCTCTTACAAATATGCTTAAGAAAGATGCTTTCCATTGGACTGCAGAGGCACATTAAGATTTTAGTGATCTTAAAGCTGCAACGACAAAGGCTCCAGTTTTAGTCTTGCCTAACTTCTCCAAACAGTTCACCCTAGAAACTGATGCTTGTGCTAGAGGTGTGGGAGATGTTTTGATGCAGGAAGGTAAACCAATTTCTTTTTCAACAAAGCACTAAGTCTTAAAGCCTTGGCATTGTCCACATATGAAAAGGAGTTCTTAGCCATTGTTATGGGTATTCAGAAATGGAAATACTACCTGTCTCATAGCCAATTTGTTATTAACACTGATCACCAGGGCCTCAAATATTTAATGTACCAAAGACTCTCAACTGCTCTTCAACCGAAATGGCTTATTAAATTGATGGGTTTTGATTACATCATCAAGTACAAGAATGGTCTGGAAAACACTGTTGCTGATGCCTTGTCCAGACTACCTACTTATTTTGCTGACTATTATACTATCTCCTTAAGCACCCTACAATGGGCCCAAGATGTCATCTCCAGTTATAAAGATGATTCTGTTGTTCAACAACACATAACCCACTTGCTTATTTCTCCAACACAATCACCATTTTCTTATACACATGGTATCTTGAGGTTTAAAGGCAGGCTATATATTGGCTCAGGCAATAATATTAGGCACTCCATTAATCACTCCATGCATTCTTCTGCAGTTGGAGGACATTCAGTCATGTTGGGCACCTACCAGAGAGCTAAGTCTCACTTATTTTGGCCAAAAATGAAACATGATATTCTTCAATTTGTTGTCTTTATGAGGGTTGTCAATGTAACAAGTTCTTGTTTTCCTAGTGGTCTTCTCCAGCCACTACCAATTCCTGAGATAGCTTGGCAGGACATCTCCATGGACTTCATTGAAGGACTTTCAATGTCAAACCACAAGAGTGTCATCTTAGTGGTTGTTGACATGCTTACTAAATATAGTTATTTCCTTCCACTGAGCCATCCCTTCACAGCTCTTACAGTGGTCAAGGAATTCCTTAATAACATTTTCAACCTTCATGGCCTTCCCAGCTCCATTGTTAGTGATAGAGACAAGATATTTGTGAGTCAATTTTGGCAGGCCTTATTTAAATCTTTGGGTACCACCCTCAAGCTCAATACTGCCTACTATCCACAGACAGGTGGTCAGACTAAAGAACTAATGCCTGCGTGGAGCAGTATCTCAGGTGCATGACAAGATACAACCCTAAGAAGTGGTCACAATGGTTATCTCTGGCTGAGTGGTGGTTCAACACCAATTATCACACAACCTTAAAGATGTCTCTCTTTTAAGCTCTATATGGTTATCAACCCCCTCATCTCATTTTTCTTGTTCCTACATCATCTTCAGTTGCCTCAGTTGAATCTTATTTATGCTACAACTTATGAAAGAGGACCTAGCTAAAGCTCAAGATAGAATGAAGTTTTTTTGCAGACAAGAAACGCCTGGACAGAGAGTTTGCAGTGGGTGATCTATTTTTTCTTAAATTACAACCCTACAGGAAAACTTCAGTGGCTACTCGCAAGAATTTCAAGTTGTCAGCTAAATATTTTGGTCCATTTGAGGTAGTGCATATAATTGGTGTTGTGGCCTACAAATTGCAGTTACCTGTTGGGTCCAGAATCCATCCCATCTTTCATATGTCCCAACTTAAGAAGCACATTAGACTCAAGGCCTCTACATTGCCCCAGAGTAGTGGATGATGAGGGTCACTATGTAGTTGAACCAGCGGTTGCGCTGGATACTCGTCTTACACTCAAGGGTAATGTATATGTTTCCCAAATTTTGGTTCAATGGTCTAACTCTGATGTCGAAGAAGCCTCATGGGAAGACATATCCTATATTAAAGCTCAATTTCCATATTTCATGCTTAAGGACAAAGATCTTTGAAGGGAGGGGAAATGTCATGTGCCCATGACTTGAGTTACCATCGAGTCTTGGCTAGTTGTCTTACTGTTTGTTCTGAAAGGGTAAACTCCGAACTAATTCATTTTTTTTTGAAATAGGGTTAGTTATTTTCTCGAGTCCAGTGTCAGTAAGTAATGTAATAAAATTCGTTGATGGACGTTAACTCGATTGGGTATTAAAATACCAATCATTATAACCTAAATCTTCATCAATGAAAATTTCGTTTTGCTTTCAGAATTGAAAGTTAAGCTCTGCTTGCATAGAGAAAGCAGCTTGCTGCTATTTATTCATTCCTTTCCCTTTTAGTTATAATTCAATACACTAAAGATGCATATACATAAGTCTTAAAAGTGTTTAAGAGAGTCATAGAAGTGCTAAACATATTTAAAACATAAGTCTTTGAGCATCTGTTAAATTCTACTGGGACCATTGGTGAAATGGTTCGTGAACCGTCAGGCTAAAGTTCACGAGTCAGTGTGCTACGATTCGTGAACCGGGTTCGCCAACCCTACTCGGCTCGAGAACTCAGATGTACAATATTTGCGAACTAGGTTCTCCCAACCATACTTGGTTTGTGAATTCAGATCGACACAGTTCGTGAAGTGGTTTCGCCAACCTTAAGCCTTTTATACCAACGCCAAAAATTTAGTTCACCACGGTTTGTGAACTGTTCCCAACTGAACTTGTAGTTTGCGAACTGGTTCACCAATCTTCCTTGTATTTCTGAAACTCAGATATCTATGGTCGGCAAACTAGTTTGCCAACCTACCCTCAGCAGAATTGCCAGAAGTTCTAAATATCTCTCTTATGATGTTTGAAACATTCCCAAATGATAAAATCATTGTATGGGAAATTTTTAATTGATCGACAAAATAATTCTTGAACAATAGATTGTTTCGAACTAATATTGTTAAGAACCTTTCAACACACATGCTTGAATCATATTTCAAGACATTTAACAAGGCAAGCTTGACTCGAAATTTATTCTTTGTAAATTTACTAGAAGTAATACGACATAGTATCAAATGATAGAATGGTAAGATAGTGAGTAAAATAGAATGGTTCAGTCTTCACGTACCTGATAAAAGAAGTTCTCCAAATGTCTTTGTCGTTCTTCTGTCTTGGATGGTGATGTCTGATACTCAACTACCAAATTTAACCTAATTCGAGATTTGACTTAGAAGACCAGAAATCAAGATATAGTTCTGATCAACTTATATTGACAACAAGATTGAGATATCAAACTTGTGGGTTCAACCGAACATTTCTCTAACAATCTCCCCCCTTGTCAATTTTAGTGACAAAACTATTCAATTCATATGGATTCAAAATAAATAAACTTTTCATCTCAAAATCCACCATGCTTGATTTCCTTGGTTCTTCAACAAACGTCTTGAATTCTTCGTACTTTAAATTATTTTATGGTTATGCATATGTTCGTTTAACACCTCTGTTGTTGAAGATCCATAGCGATAACAACTTATGAGAGTACTCAAAAAGATCTTTGTTAGAATGAAAAATAATTATACTCATTGGTTGTTGTACAAAAACATAACATTGATACCTTCCTCAAAGTTCAGTATCACCACAACTTTGAAGCAATACTACAGTGATATGTTCTACCCATTAGTCAATACTTACATCTTTCGAAAAATAGGTAAAACCTATAAATTATAATCCACTCCAACTTATATAATGCTCCGGAAAGCCATATGTTGTAGTAAGATACTACTTAATAATTCTCCCCCTTTTGTCAACAAAATTGGCAGAGGCGAAAAACAGGGATCAGAGTGTCAAGACTAGAGAACATATACCAGCTTTTAGTTTAAACAATTTCACCAAGAAAATCGGCGATTTCATCAAGGAGATATACAGGTAAAACCATCTCCTACAATTTCATTTCCGCTCTCCCCACAAAGATATTACGTTTAAGCCCAAGTTCAAAATAACTTTCCCCCATTTGATGTCATTCCTGAAATATCAACATGAGTGACCTTTACTCTAATCACAAGAGAAGGATTTTCTTGGAAATTAACAAATTTACTCGCAAGTTACGAACAAAGTAGACTTGTATCCCAATATTTTTCTCTGTTCTCGCCGGTTATGAACAAAAAAGTTAAAAATAACGATCTTAATGTTAGAGGCACTAAGATACAAGATTTTCGTGAGATAAATAATCATCGCGAAAAGTTATTCTCTACGCCAGTTACGAACAAGAGAGAAATTAATGCGATATGACTTAACATAAGAATTATAACTTCTCTAACCATGTAAGAACGTAGAGATTAAATTTCACCACTTATTCCCTGGCGGTTATGCAATAAAGAGAGTAAGTAGATTCCTAAAAAACATCTTATGAAATCATGTAGCAATATATTCGCAAAAGTGAAATCGTGGATAGATAAATACTGCAATTTTCAAAATATTTTACTCCTTTTTTGCAAGAGTTAAGAGCTTAACCTATGAGATATATGTTCTAATCATCGGAATATGATAACAAAGAACAAATCTCATAAAATAAGAAATACATACATATATAATCTATGAAGATTAAGTATTGCAAGTCATCTTCCAAAATAAAATCTAATAAAATAAACCTTAAACATGCAAGATTCTAGTATTTGTAATAGCTAACGTAACACATAAAAACTACTCCAAAAGCTAGTGTTCCTCCTTAAACAATAAGAATAAATTCCTACAAGGATTTAACTAGCAAAACAAAATCCCTGAAGAAGGTTTAATCGTCACTGAACTCGATTTCATCAACTGGCATCGTGCATAAGGTTTATGAATAAGAGTGTTAACTCCTTCAAACTTATTCGGATGTTGTTTGACAAGTGCTTCTTGAATCTCGAGAAATTTATGTAGAATGTCTTTAAGACCATGCACTTCCATCTTGGCCTTCTTAATTTTTTCAAGAATATTTGCAAACCTTTGTTGTTTTGAGAAATTTTCTCTAGGTTTCTTCATGTTCTTCCCCTTTCTCTTGTGAAGTGATTCTCTCTCCTTAGGGTAGGATTTCTCTTCATCTTTAGTTGTGAAATCGACAACCATAGGTAGAAAGGTCTCACCAGAAGAGATCTTGCTCGAAGAATCCATAACTCTGATTTTTTATTTATTTTTTTTGAGTATGATTCGTGCAAAAAAAAAAATATATAGAGCTTCAAGAGCACTTTGTGTATTGGAAAATTCCAAAAATAGTGAGAGACTAAAAAGGAAGATGATCAAACCGTCAAGTTCAGAAACCGGCATAATTCTTCATAAAAGAAAACCATTCATGAACAAAATAACAAACTAAAAGGTGAAATCATGTTTACCATTTCCTAAAGTTTGTACATGCGATAAGTCTTTACAATGTTATTACTTGAAATATAGCGTGTAGGGAGAGTAAGCAATAGTTTCAAGATATAAAATCTTTGAATATTCAAGCCAGAGTATAAAATCTTTCTATTTTAGATTTTCCTTGAAGATATAATGAGAATAAATTTTGAACTTTCAGTTGCATAACCGAGTCAAAAACCAGAATAATTGAACTGGACCAGATTCAGTGGAGCAAAGCTCAAGATGAGCTATTGTTATTCTGTTTTGTAATGGCATGTTCTGATAAAGAACTTTAACCTCGAGTTTGCGATAAAAATATGGAAATTCAAGTAATAAAGTTCAACACGCAAACTAGAAAGTTTGTCTCGAAGCCCCTGGAGGTGTACAGTTATTGTCTCTTTTAAGGAAACATGAGACAAGAAAACACATTTTTAATATTAATTTGTGTTGGGGTGAGCATCAGTAAGCTCACCTCTAGATTCATGCACATGTTTGTCAATCTCCATTTTTGTTGATCGTCTCTTCTTTTCTTTAGATTTATCCTTTCCTTAGCGAAAATCACACTTTGAGGAGAAGAAGGTTTGGTTTGTGGAAGAGTTTGAGCATATTTGTCAATCGACTAGCCCTCGGTTATAGTTTATTGACATACCTTACTTTTTGTTTGTACTTGAGCACTATTTGAGTTTGTGACCTTCGGTGGTACAGTAAGGACATGTTCCGGTGAGAGGAAGTTCTGGAGCACTTATGATTTCAGCTGATAAATAAACTTAAGATATTCCTAAAACAACAGTAGTAGGATTTTCATTAGAAAGTAAAAAATCCATTATATCCTCAAACGTTATGGATGAGGGATCTTCAAACAGCTTGTCAAGGTTGATGTAAGTATCAAGATTAGCTACTATCATCAAGATTAGCTACTTCAAAAGTGTTATGCTTGAATTGTCCCCTTCTTATGAATCGTAGTGATCATTATTTTAATCAAGAGTAGCAGCAAGACTCTTGTTTCCAGTGTATTTTCTTCGATTTGGACACTCGTTAGCAAAATGAACGAATCCTCTACACGTGAAGCACTAAGGAATATCCTCATCATCAATGACGTCATCTACCCTTTTGGGGGGAATACGATCACGAGGCTTGGCTGATGATGGCGGACGTTCTCTTGAGAACCGTTTATTCCTCTTCTTTAGAAGATCTCTAAATTGTCTTGTAATGAGAGACACCGAATTTTCAAAATCTTCATCTGATAATCCGTGAACAAGATATTTCTCAGAGTTTCCAACACTTTCAATTTTATCAAGTATATCGATGTTCTTAAGTGCTTTGATCGCGATATTTTTATCAGCTTTAGTTTGTTGTTTATGATAAAAAAAAATCTATAATTTTCCGACCAGTCTTTTCCTACAGTGATGAGATGTTTCTCAGACTCATATCGAGCAGGTAAATATCTCAGAATTTTCATCACAATATCTCTTTCAGGAATGGTCTTTCCTAGCGCATATCAATCATTCACTATTTCAGAAAATTTGGGATTAAATTCCTCAAACGAATCTTTATCAGCCATACGAAGGTTTTCCCAATCAGAACTTAGGTTTAAAGCCTTGCTTCTTTCTCTACAGTATTCCTTTGAAATATGGTTTCTAAGATATCCCAACATCCTTTGACCTAGTGCACGTAGACACATGATGTTGAAGATCTTGGATTAAGGCATGGATGATAACGTTCAACCCATTAAAGATGTGTTTAGAAACACTGATTTCCGCATCATTATATGTAACTATATATTTTGAAGCAACAACTGGTCCTTCTCCAGAAAATGAAAGATTGTATCTGTTTACCACAAGAACCCGTGTTTTGAAATCACGAGCTTGTAAAAAGGTTCGCATAGCTATTTTTTTACCATAATTAATCTGTGCAATCGAATGCTGTTGGCACGTTAATCGAGATTAGACTTTTGTCCATAATTCAGATCGCCACTAATACAGACTTGTTAGGTCTAAAGGTGTTTTTCTTCTCTGGTACCAATTGAAAAGGAAAAAATACCAAGTACGCCACCAACTTTTTCGTTCGGAAACATGTATGGAAAAATCCTAATATAATTACAAGCAAACCAACTTAATGATCCTTGACAATATGTATATAAAGTTTATATCTCTATATCTTCTCAATTAATATGTATAGACAAAGGACTCCGTGAACTTGATTGTTAAGAAGAGTACTTGGATGATCTAAAAAATCAATATCCAAGACCAATCTAGTCATATCCAAATAATCTAATCGGAATTCTGCCAAGTAATAAACTTCTTATCAATCTTTCAAGATACAAATTCTACAAGAGACAAGTCTCGTAATCGTTCACGATTGTATGGACATATCTACTAAGATTGAATACGTACTACTTGCGTAAATCCAATTATAACAATATAATGCGGAAAAAAGAAAAACACAAGACACCAGAAATTTTGTTAACGAGAAAACCGCAACTGCAAAAAAAAACCTAGACCTCTTCCAGATTTGATCACCAAATTGTATTAATCCACTGCATACACTAGCCTACTATCAGACTTCGGACTGGAATGTAGTTGAGACCGAATCCACCCTCCAAGCAATTCAGTTACAGTCGTGCTCCTTACGTATGTTGAACCTCGCAAGGTTCTACAAAACTCATTCCCTTAGCTGACATCCTTTATAGCTTAAGAGTTGATTCAACCTCAGTGAAGATTTTATATACCAATATGGGACTTTAACAGATAAGCCTATTTGATTTTCCTTTAGATCAAAGATCAAGGCTTGTAAATTCGTTTGCAATTAACAAAACTAGCAACCTTACAATCCGGAACACTGACACCCACTTAGATGAGAAGCCTAGATCTTTTACCACCTCTTAAGAACAATCTTCAACTTATCACTTAAGAATAGTTTTTCAGATATCGATCTTGAGGAATCCCAAAGTCTGAGACGAACTTTGCAATTTCTATCTATCTTTCTTGAAAGAGATTATCAGAACCTCGATAACAGAAAAGTAAGATCAGGATACACGAACTATCAAGGTAAAGATAGTCGAGTCTGGCTTCACGAATCCCCAAAGCGAAGTCTTTCAGGCGTAAACCTAATTATGTTTCTCAGATGAAACCTAGGTTAATAGAGGACGACTCTAGCTATCAACTAGGACACGAAGTGTCAGGGATTGAATCATAGTCAAAAGAGCAGCTCTATTCATAGTTTTTCAAGACTGAAGGTTGCTTAGAATTCAAGCTAAAATAACTTGAGAATCGAGCAAACACTTTCTCTATTTAGAAGAATCTCTAGTTAGGGTTTGAAGTAAGCATGTGAGAATTAGTCTTGAAAATACAATAGAAGAAAATACCCGGTGGTCCGGTTATGGAAGTGTGTATAATGACCGTTTTGTTTTGGAAAATATGCCTTACGAACTATAAGAAATATGATGTTTATTAATTTAAATAACTAATAAGAGTTTAATCATGATGCATATACATAAGTGTTTTAGTGATCAATGAATTCTTAGAAGAGTTTAAGAGATTCATAGCAATGTTAAAGATATTTAAAAAATAAGTCTTTGAACATCTGCTCAAATCTACTGGGACCGTTGTTGAAACGATTCGTGAACCGTAAGGCTAAAGTTCACGAGTCAGTGTGCTACGGGTTGTGAACGGGGTTCTCCAACCCTACTCGGCTCGAGAACTCAGATGTACATTGTTCGCGAACTAGGTTCGCCAACCGTACTCGGTTTGTGAACTCAGATGGACACAGTTCGTGAACTGGGTTCGCCAACCTTAAGCCTTTTATACCAAATTCAAAAATTCAGTTCACCATGGTTCCTGAACTGTTCCCAACTGAACTTGCGGTTTGCGAAATGGTTCACCAACCTTCCATGTGTTTCTGAAACTCAGATATCAAGTAATAAAGATGAAAATTCAAGTAATAAAGTTCAACACTCAAACTAGAAAGTTTGTCTCGAAGCCCTTGGAGGTGTACAGTTATTGTCTCTTTTAAGGGAACATGAGACAAGAAAACACATTTTTAATATTAATTTGTGTTGGGGTGAGCTTGATAAGCTCACCTCTAGATTCATGCACATGTTTGTCAATCTCCATTTTTGTTGATCGATCTTTTAGATATAAATCTCTTATTTCCTTTATATTTATCCTTTCCCTTAGCGAAAATCACACTTTAAGGAGAAGAAATAGAAACAGAGTTATATACCTTAGACGGTTTTGGTTTGTGGAAGAGTTTGAGCATATTTATCAATCGACTAGCCCTCGGTTATAGTTTATTGATATAACTTACTTTTTGTTTGTACTTGAAGCACTATTTGAGTTTGTGACCTTCGGTGGTACAGTAAGGACATGTTCCGATGGGAGGAAGTTCTGGAGCACTTATGATTTTAGCTGATAAACAAACTTAAGATATTCCTAAAACATCAGTAGTAGGATTTTCATTAGAAAGTAAAAAATCCATTATATCCTCAAACGTTATGGATGAGGGATCTTCAAACCGCTTGTCAAGGTTGATGTAAGTATCACTACTATCATCAAGATTAGCTACTTCAAAAGTGATATGCTTGAATTGTCCTCTTCTTATGAATCGTATTGATCATTATTTTAATCAAGAGTAGCAGCAAGACTCTTGTTTCCAATGTATTTTCTTCGATTTGGACACTCGTTAGAAAAATGAACGAATCCTCTACACGTGAAGCACTAAGGAATATCCTCATCATCAATAACGTCATCTACCCTTTTGGGGGGAATACGATCACGAGGCTTGGATGATGATGGCGGACGTTCTCTTGAGAACCGTTTATTCCTCTTCTTTAGAAGATCTCTAAATTGTCTTGTAATGAGAGACACCGAATTTTCAAAATCTTCATCTGATAATCCGTGAACAAGATATTTCTCAGAGTTTCCAACACTTTCAATTTTATCAAGTATATCGATGTTCTTAAGTGCTTTGATCGCGATATTTTTATCAGCTTTAGTTTGTTGTTTATGATAAATAAAATCTATAATTTTCCGACTAGAGTCCTTCTGGAAAGGGTAGTAAGATCTTTTCCTACAGTGATGAGATGTTTCTCAGACTCATATCGAGCAGGTAAATATCTCAGAATTTTCATCACAATATCTCTTTCAGGAATGGTCTTTCCTAGCGCATAGCAATCATTCACTATTTCAGAAAATTTGGGATTAAATTCCTCCAACGAATCTATATCAGCCATACGAAGGTTTTCTCAATCAGAACTTAGGTTTGAAGCCTTGCTTCTTTCTCTGCGGTATTCCTTTGAAATATGGTTTCTAAGATATCCCAACATCATTTGACCTAGTGCACATAGACACATGATGTTGAAGATCTTGGATTAAGGCATGGATGATAACGTTCAACCCATTAAAGATGTGTTTAGCAACATTGATTTCCGCATCACTATATGTAACTATATATTTTAAAGCAACAACTGGTCCTTCTCCAGAAAATGAAAGATTGTATCTGTTTACCACAAGAACCCATGTTTTGAAATCACGAGCTTGTAAAAAGGTTCGCATAGCTATTTTTTACCATAATTAATTTGTGCAATCGAATGTTGTTGGCACGTTAATCGAGATTAGACTTTTGTCCATAATTCAGATCGCCACTAATACAGACTTGTTAGGTCTAAAGGTGTTTTTATTCTCTGGTACCAATTGAAAAGGAAAGAATACCAAGTACGCCACCAACTTTTTCGTTCGGAAACCTGTATGGAAAAATCCTAATATAATTACAAGCAAACCAACTTAATGATCCTTGACAATATGTATATATAGTTTATATCTCTATATCTTCTCAATCAATATGTATAGACAAAGGACTCCGTGAACTTGATTGTTAAGAAGAGTACTTGGATGATCTAAAAAATCAATATCCAAGACCAATCTAGTCATATCCAAATAATCTAATCGGAATTCTGCCAAGTAATAAACTTCTTATCAATCTTTCAAGAACAATTTATACAAGAGACAAGTCTCGTAATCGTTCACGATTGTATGGACGTATTTACTAAGATTGAATACGTACTACTTGCCTAAATCCAATTATAACAATATAATGCGGAAAAAAGAAAAACACAAGACACCAGAAATTTTGTTAACGAGAAAACCGCAATTGCAAAAAAACCCTAGACCTCGTCCAGATTTGATCACCAAATTGTATTAATCCGCTACAGACACTAGCCTACTATCAGACTTCGAATTGGAATGTAGTTGAGACCGAATCCACCCTCCAAACAATTCAGTTATAGTTGTACTCCTTACGTCTCTTGAACCTCGCAAGGTTGTGCGCAACTCATTCCCTTAGCTGACGTCATTTATAGCCTAAGAGTTGCTTCAACCTCAGTGAAGACTTTAGATACCAATTTGGGCCTTTAACAAATAAGCCTATTTGATTTCCCTTTAGATCAAAGATCAAGGCTTGTAAATTCGTTTGCAATAAACAAAGCTAGCAACCTTACAATCCGGAACACTTACACCCACTTAGATGAGAAGCCTGGATCTTTTACCACCCCTTAAAAACAATCTTCAACTTATCACTTAAGAATAGTTTTTCAGATATCGATCTTGAGTGATCACAAAGTCCGAGACGAACTTTGCAATTTCTATCTATCTTTCCTGAAAGAGATTACAAGAACCTCGATAATAGAAAAAAAAAGATCAGGATACATGAACTATCAAGGTAAAGATAGTCGAGTCTGGCTTCACGAATCCCCAAAGCGAAGTCTTTCAGTCGTAAAACTAATTATGTTTCTCAGAGGAAACCTAGGTTAATAGAGGAAGACTCTAGTTATCAACTAGGACAAAAAGTGTCAGGGATTGAATCATAGTCGAAAGAGCAGCTCTATTTATAGTTTTTAAAGACTGAAGGTTGCTTAGAATTCAAGCTAAAATAACTTGAGAATCGAGCAAACACTTTCTCTATTTAGAAGAAACTCTAGTTAGGGTTCGAAGTAAGAATGTGAGAATTAGTCTTGAAAATACAATGGAAGAAAATACCCAGTGGTCCGGTTACGGAACCGTGTGTAATGACCGTTTTGTTTTAGAAAATATGTCTTATGAACTATAAGCAATATGATGTTTATTAATTTAAATACCTAATAAGAGTTTAATCATGATGCATATACATAAGTGTTTTAGTGATCAATGAAGTCTTAGAAGTGTGTAAGAGAATCATAGCAATGTTAAAGATATTTAAAAAATAAGTCTTTGAACATCTGTTGAAATCTACTGGGACCGTTGTTGAAACGGTTCGTGAACCGTAAGGCTAAAGTTCACGAGTCAGGGTGTTACGGGTTGTGAACTGGGTTCGCCAACCCTACTCGGCTCGAGAACTCGGATGTACATTGTTCTAGAACTAGGTTCGCCAACCGTACTCGGTTTGTGAACTCAGATGGACACAGTTCGTGAACTGGGTTCGCCAACCTTAATCCTTTTATATCAACTTCAAAAATTCAGTTCACCATGGTTCGTGAACTGTTCCCAACTGAACTTGCGGTTTGCGAACTGGTTCACTAACCTTCCATGTGTTTCTGAAACTCAGATATCCATAGTTTGCAAACTGGTTTGCCAACCTACCCTAAGCAGAATATCAGAAGTTTTAAATTTCTCTCTTATGATGTTTGAAACATTCTCAAATGATAAAATCATTTGTATGGACAATTTCAAGTGATCCACAAATTAATTCTCGAACAATAAATTGTTTCGAACTAATAATGTTAAGGACATTTGAACATCTATGCTTGAATCATATTTCGAGATATTTAACAAGGTAAGCTTGACTCAAAATTTCTTCTTTGTAAATCTACTAGAAGTCATACGACATAGTCTCAAACGATAGAATGGTAAGATAGTGTGTAAAATATAATGGTTCAGTCTTCATATACATGATTAAAGAAGTTATCCAAATGTCTTCGTCGATCTTCAGTCTTCGAGGGAGCTGTCAACTCAGCAATTGCTCTAACAATTGTCGAGTTGACTTTAACCACGAACTTCTCGAGAGATGAAGCTAACATAGTGGGCACCACAACCAAATTTGAGAAAAATCAAAATACGATGGACACAAAAGGGTTAGCCTTGGAGAGTGATATGGTTTATTGACCGGTTGTCAGCCGAACAAAAATAATTTCACTTTCTCACTCTACTAAATATAAATGAAGTACGTGATAAGAAAGAGTTCGTATCCACAGAGAGGCAATTGTTGTTATAGAATTTCAGTTTCTAAAGTAACCCAGGGAAGATTTTTGTTTTATCTAAGCAATAAAAATAATTGAAAGCAATAAAATAATTTGAATAATCAATAAGGAGAAGATATTGGTCATGGGATAGTATCATTCACAAACATGTATTTCCATCAATGATTAGAATTGGTAATCTAATCCCTCATTTACTAAAAGTCCTAGGATACCTTGATCGCAAGAATATCCCGCTAATTCCCTGATTTCATCACAACCACATTAAAATATGCATATGTGAATTCTTCCTAGAAAGCAACCTAAAGTGTAAAAGCACAATTAAGTTTAACTCCCTCAAATCACTAAGTTCTATGGAATAAGACTAATCAAGGCAATCAAACGTGTAAAAGCACTAATTCAATTTAACCAAGGTTATGATTCATATGCAATTATAAAGATGTATCACTACAAGTAATAAACACACTATGCTACTTAGAATCAGGGATAAACAACTATTTCGTATTGAAAACCCTAATCTAGCAATAGAGGTGAATGTAAATCGGATTGATTCCGGACTCAACCAAATAAACAATCAAATCATATGACAATATTAATAATGAATCACAAACAATAAAGTATTGAGACAAAACTAATTCATAGATTTAAATAACATGTTGAGAAATCAACTTTATCCCATAACCAATAATATGTGTTTAGCTACTCATAGCTATGGAGTTCATCATAAAAATATTAATTGAATAGAAGAAGATGAACAAAAGCAAACCCTAGAAGCGTAAACAAAAGCGGCTCTCTCCAAGTTCCAAGAATAATCGTGATCCCAAGTTATAGAAAACTTTCTCCTTTTATTAGCTTTTCATCTTTCCAAAACTAGGTCTTCAAAGCCCAAAGTCCAATGACAAAATGTCCACCAATCCCATATGTGAGGAATACCCATGTGAAAATATGTCCCAAAAATAGTCGTCGGAAAACTGGTATTATGGCCGGAGAAGTGACCGGCAAAGTCCACACGGTCACCGGTCAAACTGGGTCAGCACGGTCAAGCTCAGTGAGTCACACCGAGTCAACTGGGTTAAGTGAGTCAGAGAGTCAGACCATGAGTCAGCTGAGATCTCTAGGCTGAATGGGCTGAATTGCTTAGGCCTGAGCCATTTGCGCAGGCCAGAGTTGTGCTGCACCATCATTTCACTACACCAGTTCATATCCAACCATGAAGGTCGATCATTCTTCACAGCTGCAGCTTCAGTTCTTCCACTGCCAAAGCCATTCATCCATCATCAGTTGTATTGCAACTCCATTACCAGATTCATCTTTATCAGCACCATCATCTCCTTACTGCAGTTGCACTTACACCTGCAACCACAACACCAACTTTGCCTCAAGCCATTATCACTGCATTCTGCAACTCAACCAAACACGACAACAACATACTTCCTTGCAACACTAAGTTCAAGTCACAGCTCATACAACTGTAATTTCATCATCTGTACACAATAATTTCCACCGATTCCATCTCTCGCAATTGCATTTCAACAATCTAGTTCTTATCGAATCTGCGATGACAGCCGACAAACACCATCTTAGCCTTCATAGTCTCCCATAACTTCCCTTACGTACATCCTAGACATACATCTATATGGCATTCATTCAGTTCTACTGCAAAACAAAGCAACTAATCACAGTTCCAGCTCTCAGCTCATACAACTGCGGCTCGACCATTATAAACTCATATATAGCTCCACTCCCTTCATAAACCACAGCTACCAGAACCGTTGCACCATCACAAAGCCACCGCAACATGGTTTAGCCGCTTTAGGACTTCAACTCGATTACAATCCATCCTCCATACTCGGGTTCACCGATCTTGCAATCACCACTTTTGTAATTTCAAGTACCACCAATTCCTCCATCTAAACCGCAACCAAACATTCATTTAAGCTTATTCGTAGCTTTCATCTCAAACAAGACAAAACCATTGCAGCCAATAAACACTAGTTGCACATTGTAACAAAGACATCCTAATGTACTCGGCTACCCTTGTAATTGCTTACATACACCACCGAAATAGTAACTTGTCCTTCCTCCTTGCGGCTCAATTCTTGAAGTTGCACTCAGCTTTAGAAGCTCCAACTCATTATTCTTCACACATTCATCCATCATCTGTATTTCTCATGCTTCACAGTGACCACCACATGCAGCTGAGCTTAAACAATTCATTGCACCCCCGACCTGTATCTTCAATTCTCAAGAAACCCTAACCAGATTCAGATCCCCTTTCTTCCATCTCAGCATAATCAATTTAGTTCTTTATCTCAAATTCATAAATCCATCAAAACCCCATTCACAAATTCAACCCTGCCAACACTACTGTAGTTGCATCTTCTTCCATCGGTTCTAACTGATTCTTCAAAACCCATTTAACCAACAACCTCAAATCATCATCCTCACCAATTTTAGATTCAATTGATCAAACCCTAACTTCTTCATATTCACATCTTCGTTTCAGATTCAATCAACCCTTATTCCGATAATTCCCTAGCAAACCCATTTCAGTTCTACCACCAATTTCTTCTTCTCAGATTCGATTCTCCAATCCCCTTCTCAATCAAGGCCCAGTATGAACTAAACTTGAAATCTCCTCCACCGATTCTTCTTCAAGCATCCGTTGCAGCTTCATCTTCTCAGTCTCTCCCTGAATTCTCTGGATAATTTCTCTGTGTCTCTAACTCTCAGACAACTGCCGCCATGGGTTCTCTATTTCAGGCAGAGAGAAAGAAAA
This sequence comes from Papaver armeniacum, assembly GCA_023531295.1. Classification (NCBI taxonomy): domain Eukaryota; kingdom Viridiplantae; phylum Streptophyta; class Magnoliopsida; order Ranunculales; family Papaveraceae; genus Papaver; species Papaver armeniacum. The sequence continues at coordinate 62,135 of JAJJWW010008351.1, forward strand.
ATAAAACCCAATGATTTCATCTCTTAGACAAACCCATCTTCTACCTTAATTCCAGATCTCAAATCACCGATCTCAGACATAACATCATGTCATGGAATAGGTTTTCATCATTGATAACAACAGCCACAGATTCTAACCCCCATCGATCTTATTGCGTAACCAACAAATCTTCTCTTCAATTTCTTCGTCAATCTCTAAATCTCTCTTTTCTTTTCTCTGAATTTTGTATGCCGCCACAGCTTAGCTCTCTGAAATTGAGACAGAAACTCGATCTATTTTAGGGGAATGTAATGACCAAAATTACTATAGGCGCCCAAAAATTTGATAAGGACCACCTAAGCAGTCTTTTCAATTGTCAGTTCTGCGAAACTGACAGTTCAACTCCGATAACAAATTCCACAACTCTGATACGCTTCAAATGCTCGCAGCTTCTTCCTACGATGTCAGAATGATCTCATTCTTTCGCCACTGGCTTCGTCTTTTCGTTGTCTCCAAGATGATGAGAAGAGTTTCTGGATTTGAGCAAGTTCCACTTCCTTTTTGCTCCAATGACTCCAGGGTACCTAAACACTCAAAAGTACACATAAGACACATAATTCACACGAAAACATACCAAAGAAAGCATAAACTATAGATATAAATGAAGGTGTTTATGACACCTATCAAATTCCCCCACACTTAGACTTTGCTAGTCCTCGAGCAAATCAAACAAAACAATTCTAAAGGATACATACAACTCCGTGTCGTCGAGGCTACGGTTACTCTTAGCATAAATAACAAGCCTTTGAACCTCTAGGTGTCCCTAGTGGACGAGTTATAGTCTCGTGAGGGTTTACTAGAGATATACCCACAAAACCTATTTTTCCAACTTACTAGTTCTCCGTAATGATAGCATCCAATGCGCTAAGAAGACATAGAAATTCTGCACACTAGTCATAAGAAGTTAGACACATAAATGAACACAATCTCATTCTTAAAAGTTGAGAGAGAAATAACCATCCCTTATCGAAAGAAATTCGGGTTCGGAGTGATCGAAAGTTTCGACTCTGCCTCACAAGAAAGGGTTTTATGAAGTTACTCTCAATAATAAATAGCTTTTTATGGGTCACACATGTGTCCAGGTAGGAGTGAATAAAGAATCCTGCGACACGTTGAATGGTAGGAAGGCAAAAACCCTCCGAATCGTTTTAAAAACCCACATCTTTTAATTCATTTTGAAAACCCTTTTTTTCTGACGATCTCTAAGAAAGGAAATCAACCACTTAACGAAGGTGGGAATATGCTTACTTACCTCATTATCCGTTCGACGTGCAACTAGCACCACTCTAACAACATCCATAGAAACGTCTTCGGTCTTCAATCGGTGTCTTCATCTTCGTCTTCGGTCTTCAACTCTTGATGATAACTCTTGAACTTCGTAGAATCTTGACAATTTAACTCTTTCCTCTATTTCCTTATTGCTTGAAACTTCATTGTAGATATTCCTTATTCCATTGGCTTTATTGAAAGAATACAAAACTAAAAACAAACCAAAATATGATACAATGGATTTTTCTTGTCTCTTTTTTTTTTTTTTTTTTTTTTATGGGACAAGAAAAATAAAACAAAACAAAATAAAATAATAAAACTAATAATGAACCTCACAAAATTTTCTCTTGTCTTTTTTTTTTTTCATGAGACAAGAGAAATAAATACAAATAAAATAAAAATGTAAGTACAAAGGCCATGGTGTAAGTACTTTACCGCTTGATTCTTCACAACTTATATGTCTTGATATCATAAACTTCTCGAACTCTCATCTTGATAATCTTCGCTCTTGTACATAAAGTCTTCAACTTGTAAAAATTCTGCTCCTTATTTTGTTGCTTTACTTGAATCTAAAATCTGCTCATTTCTGTATTGTTGCTTGTAAACCTTGAACGTCTTCAACTTTTCTTCAAATTTGTGATGCTCCTCTTGTTGATGATGATGGTGTTTCTATGAACATGTTGGTGTAGAGAGAGATAAAGTAGATGGTGCTAACTGCGAACAAGATTACAAGTGGTATGTAAGTTAGCAATTCGATGTCACCATCGTGGTTGATAAAAATAGCACTCAAGAGATCAAAATAGTGCTTCTATTGGTGGGAGGTTGGGTATCTCACCATTCTACCCGGAATTTACGTACGGTGACACACACTCTAAAAGCACATATTTAGACAGGTACAAAGAATTGAAGGCCGGTGCCTCTCATGATGTAACATGGGTAGTCTCCACTATAGGGGACCACTACTCTAATACCGAATTCAGTCTGCACCTTATTTGCCACTGGCATGGTTAAATCCAACTTTAACTCTCATACAATTAAAAAACCCCATCATGTTATCTGTCATCTCTATGTTCAGTCACTCTTATGAGAATCTCGATGTAATCTTAGCGACATGTATACTATGTGACTCTAAACTAACTACAAGTTGGAGTTTTTTATTCACTAATTTACACAAAATTTGAAAATTTTGAAAATTTACAATGCAAATGCTTAACCACTCCCCCACACTTAAACTTTACATTGTCCTCAATGTAAATTGAATCGTCCAAAGAAAGTCAAGGTGGGAAATTCTAACATGATATGTGACAAGAAATCAGAAAAAATAAAAACAAGACAAGAAAAAAAACTGAAAACAAAACAAGAAATAAATACAAGACAAGAAATACTCATCCGATGGGTTGCCTCCCATTTAGCGCTTGGTTTAAAGTCGTCATCCCGACTATCTCCTTGCTTTCTATGACTCCTCCAAAGGGAGTACATCCACAAAGTTAACTCCTTCCACCACTTCGGAAGTGAAATTCTCATAATATGGTTTCAACCGGTGCCCATTAACTTTAAATTCTTTTCCTATAGCTATGCTACGAATTTCCATTGCACCATGAGATAACACATTAGTAACAATAAAAGGTCCGATCCATCGTGACCTTAATTTATTCGGAAATAAATGCAAGCGAGAATTAAACAAAAGCACTTTCTTCCCAATGCAAAATTGTTTTTTAGAAATCATGTTATCATGAAATGCTTTCGTCTTTTCCTTATAAATGCACGAGCTTTCAAATGCATCATTGCGAAGCTCCTCTAGCTCTTGGAGTTGTAACTTCCTTTGCTTTCCAGCCCCATCCATATCCATATTGCATTGCTTAATGGCCCAAAACGCCTTATGCTCAATTTCAACGGGTAAATGATGATAGGTGTAGAATACACCGTATTTAATATCTAGTATTTATGCTTTCTTTGCGAGTTTTCTTGTAAATTATGTATCTTATGTTTACTTTTGAGTTTATTAGGTGCAATGGAGTCATTTGGAGCAAAAAGAAGTGGAAATGGCTACAAAAGTGAAGTCACAAGTGAAGAAGGGCCAAATACCCAGTGGAACTCGTTCAAATACAAGATTTCTACTTTTCATTGTGTAGAGGACGAGAAGATGAAGACAATGGTGAAAGAACGGAGTCATTCAGAGCTCGTATGAAGAAGTTATCGGCAAAAGAAGAACTCGGAATGGTAAACCGGTCATTTCATCGGCTAATACTAATGGGAGCCCAGCTACATGTTAAGGGGTAGCCAGATTTTGGTTAAAAGGGAAGTGCTATTGAGAGCCTAGCTAAGGTTAAGGGGTAACCATATGAGAGATTTGCTAAAGACAGATTATTGTTCGTTAAGGGGCACCTCCTCCTTTATAACATTAGGTCGAGACTACACCCGATCATAAACTTGAGTCTTAGTTACCAGTCGAGCTGCAAAGAGTGGTTCACGCCTGTAGGTTTAGTCCGATGGCTAGTTGAGATACGATCGAGAAATTGAGAAAATTGCAACTGAAATACAGAGAGGAGGTGAAACTGTGAGGCTGAGATAGGTTGAATCAATTGCTGGTACTTCCAGTTGAGAGATGGGTTTGATGCTGTTTCGATTTGATGAAGATTAAATGGGTTTTCGATTTGAATCTGAGATTTCAAAGATGGGTTTTGCTCAAATTGAGTTTTAACCCCAAATATGTTAGAGAATGAGGTGATTTCACTGAAGCTGATGAAGATTGAGGTTAGGGTTCTTTTGGTGGTTGTTTACAGGGAAGTGTGTTGGTGTTTTTGATATATTTTGGGGGTTTCTGCTGGTATTGATAACAAGAAAGTGATGATAAATTGAAGCTCTTGAGGCTGGTGCTGGCAACAAATGGAGTTGAAGGTGATGGTGCCATAGATTTGCAGTGTAGGCTGGAGATTGAACCTGTAGCTTGATTTAAATAGAGAACAGGGCAGTAAGGGTAGGAGTTGAGACTGCAACGATGGAAGTTGCAGCAATTGAGAACTGACGAATGAATGAGCTGATATGGACTGAGAGCTCGAGTCCGAGGTGCAAGTGAGGAAGGAACCAAGGGGTTGTGCAGGTTTGCTGTGCTTCAGTTTGGTTGGTGGTTTGGAGCTGAAGGTAATGTTGTGTGCAGTTTGGAGCAGAGTCGCAACTATTGGGCTGATTCATGGAGATTGTAAGCATTGACAGAGGAGCCATGCCGTGCTGGTGGTGGTTATGGAGGTAGTAAAGAAATTTAGAAGATGTTTCAGCTGCAATCACAGGGAGATGAGTCTGGTAGTGTTAGTTGGAGTTTGTGTTGTGCAGTCAAGACTCAAGGGAGGTTGTGTTGCAGTTCTAGTGAAATGGCTCTTTGTACCTGCATCGAGTTGGGGAGGTGGTCCAGTATTGCAGGGTATTGGTGGTGCAAGGCATGATGATACAAGGAAGTATGGATGCAGTTGTTGTTGGCTGCAATGGAGCAGCTGGGAATGAAGCAGTGCAAGTATGTGGGGACCGAAGCAATCTTGTTGCAGGTGGTGAATAATGTAAGTACAAAGCCGTGAAGATATTGACTCAAGAATGGTATTTCGCCGAGTCTGGGGAAGGAGCTGTGGAAGATTGCAAATCCAACGGAGCTATATCTATCTCCACTTTGCAAGACGCCTAGCAGTGAGGATCTTGGAAATGGTCAGCTACTGGCGATGGCAGGGATCAATGAATGGTTGGAGGTAGCTGTTCCGGTGATTGACATACGAGGTTGGAACTCGACAGAAAGGTGGTATTATCACCTGTGGTTCATGGAAATATTGACGAGATGGCTCTGGCGGTATGAATGGGACTGTAATGTGATGGGAGTGATGTTCTGGTGGAGTTGTTATGCTCATGTTTGGATGGGTTAGTTGGCATTGAAGCTCAAGTCTGAGCTGAGAAGATCTGAAATGTGCGGCTGGTACTGGTGCTGGTGTTTGTTGCAGAATACAGGAAATGTAGTATGGCATGGAGCTGATAGTGGCTTGAGATGAAGAGCAGTGAGCTGCAGGTGATGGGATTGGCAGTGAATGTATGCAGATGGAAGTTTGCATTGCAGGGAATGGATTTTGAAGCTGCAGAAATTGTGCGAAAACATAGCAGAATTGGTGCACCGGTGGTACTAGCCCGGGATGCCGGATTTCGGAACTTGAAGCATGAATCATAATATTTCAGTGAATCGCGAAGGGGGTATGTGTTGGATGCATGATTCGGCTGCGGCACATATGAGCTACGAGTCGCGCTTTTGGGCGCGTTTTCGCAAGAATTGGTTTAGATGTATTGCTTTGAATTGTGAGTGTATGAACTGCAGAGAAGGATAGTGAGTTGCTGCGAGTTATGGTAGTCGGATACAGATTCAGGTGGTCGGAGATAATTTTCTGGTGGCCGGATCCCGGCGATGACGTCATCAACACGGCGACCAGTTTTGGACTCAAATTTCCAGAGACTTATTTTCACACATGGGCTTGGTGGACCACTTGGAGATGGGTTTTGAGAAGACCTAAATTTGGAAAAGAGTATCCTTTTGGAATTGAAGAAACATATAAATAGAAAAGTCTTTCTCAAACCTAGGGATATATCTCCATTAGGGAGAACTCATATTTTTGGTTCGAGGGTTTAGAAACATGATAGGTTTTCTCTTCCTTCTTGTTATGAACTCCTATGCCATGAGTAACTAAGTTTTTATTATTGGTTGAAGATGTAGTTGGATTTTGCAAACAAGTTATGATTTTTATGAATTAGTTTTCTCTCAAAATCATTGTTCACTTTCTACGGGTTATAATAATTGCATGATTGATGTATTGCAATATGATTGAATGTTTGTTTAGTTAAGTCTAGAATTGATTGAACTCACATCCATATCTATAGCTATTTTAGGGTTCATCATCGAGCGATAACCTTGAATACGAGTAGCATGATATGATTCTAGGTTGTAGTGATACATCCTCGTAGTCATATGTAGAAATTGACCTTTGTCCGAATTGTCATGCGCAATGTGTGATAGTTGCATTGATTAGCCTATTTCTGAAACTTAATGCTCCTAGGAATTGAACTTGATTAGCGCAAGGCGTTAGGTTATTCTTTAGGTAGATTTCACATACGCAACTCTAATGTGTGTGTGATGACTTAAGAAATTTACGGAGTATTCTTGCAATAAGGTATTCTATGGCTTTTGATGATAGCGAGATTAAATACGAATTCTATTCATATATTCAAAAACTTGTTTACAATTGAAGATGAAACCTTTATCCAATATTTTCACCTCATTGATTTGCGTGTTTATTTATTTGATTTGCTTTTATTTTATTTTAGTATATAAAAATCAGCAAACCCCCGGTGTTATTTATAGGAAACGGAAACAATTTGACAACCTAGACCTCTCTGTGGGAACGATCCTTTCTTGCCCTTGCTTCATTATATATTTTGAGTAGTAAGAAAGTGTAATTTATTTTTGACGCCTACGGCAGCGATCAAATGACAAGGTTTACCATACACAATCCTAAAGGGATACATCCCGATAGGTGTCTTGTATGCGGTTATATACGCCCACAAAGCATCATTAAGTCGCATGCTCCAATATTTCCTTGTTGGGTTCACCGTCTTCTCTAGAATGGATTTCACCTCTCGGTTAGACACCTCGGCTTGTCCATTTGTTTGGGGATGATAAGGTGTTGCAATCTTGTGTGACACGTTGTACTTCTTCAACAAGCTTTGTAAAATCCTGTTTTTGAAGTGAGAACCCCCATCGCTAATTATGGCTCTTGGAATTCCAAACCTTGCAAAAATATTAGCTTGCACAAAATCTGAAACCACTTTAGAATCATTAGTTGGGGTGGCCTTAGCTTCCACCCATTTCGAGACATAATCAACAGCAAGTAAGATATAAAAATTCCCATGGGAGTTTACAAAAGGACCCATAAAATCAATACCCCATACATCAAAAACTTCAATAAATTGAATAAAAGTTTGTGGCATTTGATTTCGGGCACCTAGATTGACTGTTCTTTGGCACCTATCACAAGTTGTACAAAATATATATGCATCCTTAAACAAGGTTGGCCAATAGAAACCGCTTTCAAGTACCTTGTGAGCGGTTCTCTTGCTCCCAAAATGTCCTCCGCAAGCATAGGAGTGACAAAAAGACAAGATAGAATTAAATTCAGATTCGGGAACGCACCTTCGTATTACTTGGTCACTACCATGTTTCCACAAGTATGGATCATCCCATATGTATTGGTTCCCCAACGTCTTAAGTTTGTCCCTCTCAGCACGAGACAAGTTCTTTGGGATTTGTTTAGACACCAAGTAATTGACAATATCGGCATACCATGGTTCGCCAAAGGCAATTGAGAATAATTTCTCATCAGGAAACTTTCACGCAATGGGATAGCTTCCTTGTCCCGGCAAGATGGCTCAAGTGATCCATAACGGTGTTCTCAATTCCTTTCTTGTCCTTGATTTCAATATCAAACTCTTGCAAGAGTAAAATCCATCGTATGAGCCTCGGTTTCGCCTCTTTCTTTGTAAGCAAGTACTTAAGCGCTGCATGATCAGAAAAGATAACAACTTTTGTACCAATTAGATAAGAGCGAAATTTTTCCAAAGCAAAAACAATGGCTAACAACTCTTTTTCAGTGGTTGTGTAGTTTTGTTGGGCCTCATTTAACGTTCTAGAAGCATAATAAATAGCATGAGGAATCTTCCCCACACGTTGCCCAAGCACCGCACCAACCGCATAGTAACTTGCATCACACATGAGCTCAAAAGGCTTGCTCCAATCCGGTGGTTTAATGATAGGGGCTGAAATCAAAAGTTCTTTCAAACGATTGAACGCCGCCATACACTTTTCATCAAAGTTAAAAACCACATCTTTTTGCAATAAGTTACAAAGTGGTGATGCTATCTTGGAAAAGTCCCTGATGAATCTACGATAAAAAACTGCATGACCAAGAAAATAGCGTATCTCCCTCACCGTAGTGGGAGGGGTTAAAGCACGAATAAGGTCTATCTTAGATTTATCGACTTCCAAGCCTTTAGAAGATATTATATGGCCTAAAACTATGCCATGAGTTACCATGAAATGGCACTTCTCCCAATTCAGCACAAGGTTTGTTTCAACACATCGTTCAAGGATTAGAGACAAATTATTCAAGCAAAGGTCAAATGAATCACCAAAGACACTAAAGTCGTCCATGAACACTTCGATTATGTTTTCAACACACTCTGAAAATATACTTACCATACACCTTTGAAAGGTAGCTGGAGCATTGCATAAGCCAAAAGGCATCCTTCTATAAGCAAATGTACCGAAAGGACAAGTGAAAGTAGTTTTCTCTTGGTCCTCCGGCGCTATCACAATCTGATTATAACCTGAATAGCCATCAAGGAAGCAATAGTAAGAGTGTCCAGTTAAACGTTCAAGCATTTGATCAATAAAAGGTAATGGAAAGTGTTCTTTTCTAGTGGTGGCATTCAATTTCCTGTAATCAATACAAACCCTCCAACCGGTTTGCACACGATTTGGGACAAGTTCGTTCTTATCATTCTCCACCACTGTCACACCTGATTTCTTTGGTACTACTTGTACCGAGCTCACCCACTTGCTATGGATATGGGGTAGATAACACCCACTTCCAAAAGCTTGAGTATCTCCTTTTTCACAACTTCCATCATGGGAGGGTTCAAACGACGTTGCGCTTCCCTTTTAGGCTTTGCATCGTCCTCCAAGCGGATTTTGTGCATACAAACGGCAGGGCTTATGCCCTTGATATCAGCAATTGTCCATCCTATGGCCGTCTTGTACTTCCTTAGCACCCTTAGAAGTTTTTGCTCCTGTAATTCACTAACCTTATTAGAAACAATCACAGGTAACTCTTCATTATCACCCAAGTACAAGTACTTTAGGTGATCGGGAAGAGGTTTCAATTCTAAAATTGGAGATTTAATAATTGAAGGTACAAGCTTTTCATCACTGCATGGTAAAGCAATAAAAGAGATATTATGAGTTTCCGAGAATCCTTGTAGTGAATTAAGATCACCAAGGGCTTCCTTGACTTCATTACCACACTCTACACCATTATCCATGGATGTAGTTAACACGGTTTCCAAAGCGTCATCACCATTTAATTCAAACATTTGTTGTGCCAATGTATCCATAACATCAATGGAGAAACAAGAGTGGACATCACTAAGATATCTCATCGTCTCGAAAATGTTGAAACGTATTGTTTCTCCATCAAACTCCATGGTCAATGTTCCCTTGTCCACATCAATTATGGTTTTCGCCGTTTTCATGAAGGGACGCCCAAGTAGCAATGGAAGAGACGAGTCCGGTGACCCTTCATTCATCCCTAACACACAAAAGTCAGCTGGAAAGACAAGTTGATTAACCTGCACAAGAACATCCTCAACAATACCCATTGGGTAGACATTAGAGCGATCGGCTAATTGCAATACAATTTCATCCTTTTTAAGAGGACCAAGATCAAGTGAATTATACATTGATGCAGGCATAACATTAATGGATGCACCTAAATCCAACATAGCTTTGTTAAATGTTGTGTTACCAATTTTGAAGGGAATGTCAAAACTACCGGGATCCTTGCACTTAAGTGGGAGTTTGTGTTGTAAGATTTCCGAAGCATTCATGTTACCAATTGTGATCGGCTAATTGCATCCATTAATGTTACCAATTGTGATCGGCTAATTGCAATACAATTTCAGCCTTTTTTAGAGGACCAAGATCAAGTGAATTATACATTGATGCAGGCATAACATTAATGGATGCACCTAAATCCAACATAGCTTTGTTAAATGTTGTGTTACCAATTGTGACGGGAATGTCAAAACTACCGGGATCCTTGCACTTAAGTGGGAGTTTGTGTTGTAAGATTGCCGAAGCATTCTCCCCCATACTAAGCACTTCATTACCTTTGAGCCTTTGTTTATTGGTAAACAAGTCCTTCAACACCTTTGCATACTTTGGAACTTGCTTAATAGCATCAATGAGTGGTATGTTCACATGGATCTTCTTTAGAACGTCTAAAATCTCCTTTTCTAGTTCCGCCTTCTTAGAACTTGCAAATCTGCGAGGAAAAGGTAAAGGAGGAACATAAGTAGAAACCGGAGTTTTAGAGTTAGGAATAGGTACCTCAGAAGTTTGGGGAGAATCCTCATTCTTCTCCTCCAAAACAGGTTCCTTTGGTGTTTCCACCTTGCCCGAATCAGTAACTTAGGGTTGCACAAGTTGTGTACCACTTCTCAACGTAATAGCATTGACACCCTCTTTTGGGTTAATAGGTTGAGAAGGGAGTTTCCCACTATTTTGTGCCTTCAATTGGTTCAACTCAATAGCCATGGAGCCCATTTGTGTCTGCAACTCCTTGATAGCACTCTTAGTTTCCTGCTGACTTTCTTTAAACATGGTGGAAATGCATTGCATCATTGTTTGAAGCTTTGAATCGATATCGAACCTTGATTTTGCATTGATTGTTGTGCTTGTGGTTCTTTGAAATTGTTGTTGTTGTGGTTAAAATCCACTCGGACTGTTGAAAGTAGGTTGTTGGATTGCACCTTGCTTGTTGGCATAGCTAAAATTGGGGTGATCTCTCCATCCCGGATTGTAAGTGTTAGAGTAGGGATCATACCGTCTTTGTTGATTTGGAAAGACCGCATTAGCTTGTTCATCTTCATAAGCTTGAGAGGAACTTGGTATCACCGCGGCTGCAACTTGTTGCATCATTGCTGTCATGTTACCCATTTTTTGACGAAGTTCCTCAACCTTGCTCACTTCATTTACTTTCCTAAGAAGCACATCCGAACCACGACTCAAGAATTGTTGGGAGTTTGCTGCCATGTTTTCAATCAACTCTCTAGCTTGTGCCACCGTCTTGCTCACTAGTGCACCACCACCCGCAGCGTCAAGAAGATTCCTATCCCTTGATTGGAGTCCTTCATAGAAATATTGGATAATCATCGCATCACTGAATTGGTGGTGAGGGCAGCTTGCCACCAATCTCTTGTATCGTTCCCAACATTCATATAAGGATTCTCCCACATTTTGCTTCATCCCACAAATCTCCTTGCGAATTTGAGTATCCTTTGATGCAGGAAAATATCTCTCTAAAAAGATTTTCTTCAGCCCATTCCATGTCGTGACACTTCCGAAAGGTAAATAGTACAACCAATCCTTAGCACTATCCATCAAAGAGAAACGAAAAACTTTCAACATTGCACCATTCGCCTCAATATCTTTGGAAGCATGGCCATGACAATGGTGTGGAAGTCCATAAGATGCTTGTTTGGGTCTTCATTCACCATGCCATGGAACTTTGGTAATTCTCTAAGCAACCTTGGCTTGATCTCAAAAGTAGAGTTTGTTTGGATACACCCCTGTTGTGTATCAAGCCTATGAGAAGCCAAGTCCTTGAGTGTACGATTTGCATCACCCATTGCTCCTTCTTCTTCAACTTGTGGTTCGTCTACGAATGGAACCTCTTGTTATTTTTCTAGTTGTAACTCTTCTTCCGCTTCTAACTCTTGATTTTCTGTTGTGTCTTGACTTGGTTGGAGTATTGTGCCTCTTCGAGTAGCTATCCCGCTCCTTGGGTAGTTCCAATCTTTAGAAGCCAGGGATTAGGTACCTGAAAACAATTCTCGCAAACAAGTGAGAAACAATACAAGAAAACAAAAGCAAAGATAAAAGCAGAAATTATAAAAAGAAACTAAAAACTTAATAACAAGCCGTATGCCTCCCCGGCAGCGACGCCAAAATTTGACCGGTTGTCAGCCGAGCAAAAATAATTTCACTTTCTCACTCTACTAAATATAAATGAAGTACGTGATAAGAAAGAGTTCGTATCCACAAAGAGGCAATTGTTGTTATAGAATTTCAGTTTCTAAAGTAACCCAGGGGAGATTTTTGTTTTATCTAAGCAATAAAAATAATTGAAAGCAATAAAATAATTTGAATAATCAATAAGGAGAAGATATTGGTCGCGGGATAGTATCATTCACAAACATGTATTTTCATCAATGATTAGAATTGGTAATCTAATCCCTCATTTACTAAAAGTCCTAGGATACCTTGATCGCAAGAATATCCCGCTAATTCCCTGATTTCATCACAACCACATTAAAAGATGCGTATGTGAATTCTTCCTAAAAAGCAACCTAAAGTGTAAAAGCACAATTAAGTTTAACTCCCTCAAAGCACTAAGTTCTATGGAATAAGACTAATCAAGGCAATCAAACGTGTAAAAGCACTAATTCAATTTAACCAAGGTTATGATTCATATGCAATTATAAAGATGTATCACTACAAGTAATAACCACACTATGCTACTTATAATCAGGGATAAACAACTATTTCGTATTGAAAACCCTAATCTAGCAATAGAGGTGAATGTAAATCGGATTGATTCCGGACTCAACCAAATAAACAATCAAATCATATGACAATATTAATAATGAATCACAAACAATAAAGTATTGAGACAAAACTAATTAATAGATTTAAATAACATGTTGAGAAATCAACTTTATCCCATAACCAATAATATGTGTTTAGCTACTCATAGCTATGGAGTTCATCATAAAAATATTAATTGAATAGAAGAAGATGAACAAAAGCAAACCCTAGAAGCGTAAACAAAAGCGGCTCTCTCCAAGTTCCAAGAATAATCGTGATCCCAAGTTATAGAAAACTTTCTCCTTTTATTAGCTTTTCATCTTTCCAAAACTAGGTCTTCAAAGCCCAAAGTCCAATGACAAAATGTCCACCAAGCCCATATGTGAGGAATACCCATGTGAAAATATGTTCCAAAAATAGTCACCGGAAAACTGGTATTATGGCCGGAAATTGGCCGGAGAAGTGACCGGCAAGTAGCTTAGGTGACCGACAAAGTCCACCCGGTCACCGGTCAAGCTGGGTCAGCACGGTCAAGCTCAGTGAGTCACACCGAGTCAACTGGGTTAAGTGAGTCAGTGAGTCAGCTGAGATCTCTAGGCTGAATGGGCTGAATTGCTTAGGCCTGAGCCATTTGCGCAGGCCAGAGTTGTGCTGCACCATCATTTCACTACACCAGTTCATATCCAACCATGAAGGCCGATCATTCTTCACAGCTGCAGCTTCAGTTCTTCCACTTCCAAAGCCATTCATCCATCATCAGTTGTATTGCAACTCCATTACCAGATTCATCTTTATCAGCACCATCATCTTCTTACTGCAGTTGCACTTACACCTGCAACCACAACACCAACTTTGCCTCAAGCCATTATCACTGCATTCTGCAACTCAGCCAAACACGACAACAACATACTTCCTTGCAACACTGAGTTCAAGTCACAACTCATACAACTGTAATTTCATCATCTGTACACAATCATTTCCCACCAGTTCCATCTCTGCAATTGCATTTCAACAATCCAGTTCTTACTCGCAACTGCGACAGCCGACAAACACCATCCTAGCCTTGCATTCTCCCATAACTTCCCTTACGTACAACCTAGACATACATCTATATGGCATTCATTCAGTTCTACTGCAACACAAAGCAACTAATCATAGTTCCAGCTCTCAGCTCATACAACTGCGACTCGACCATTATAAACTCATTTGTAGCTCCACTCCCTTCATAAACCACAGCTACCAGAACCATTGCACCATCACAGGCCACCTGCAACATGGTTTAGCTGCTTTAGGATTTCAACTCAGCTACAATCCATCCTCCATACTCAGGTTCACCAGTCTTGCAATCACCACTTTTGTAATTTCAGTACCACCAATTCCTCCATCGAACGCAACCAAACATTCATTTAAGCTTATTCTCAGATTTCATCTCAGCCAAAGACAAAACCATTGCAGCCAATAAACACTAGTTGCACATTGTAACAGCACATCCTAATGTACTCAGCTACCCTTGTAATTGCTTACATACACCACCTGAAATAGTAACTTGTCCTTCCTCCTTGCAGCTCAATTCTTGCAGTTGCACTCAGCTTTAGAAGCTCCAACTCATTCTTCTTCACACATTCATCCACCATCTGTATTTCTCATGCTTCACAGTGACCACCACTGCAGTGAGCTTAAACAATTCATTGCACCCCCGACTTTGTATCTTCAATTCTCAAGAAACCCTAACCAGATTCAGATCCCCTTTCTTCCATCTCAGCATAATCAATTTAGTTCTTTATCTCAAATTCATAAATCCATCAAAACCCCATTCACAAATTCAACCCTGCCAACACTACTGTAGTTGCATCTTCTTCCATCGGTTCTAACTGATTCTTCAAAACCCATTTAACCAACAACCTCAAATCATCATCCTCACCAATTTTAGATTCAATTGATCAAACCCTAACTTCTTCATATTCACATCTTCGTTTCGGATTCAATCAACCCTTATTCCGATAATTCCCTAGCAAACCCATTTCAGTTCTACCACTAATTTCTTCTTCTCAGATTCGATTCTCCAATCCCCTTCTCAATCAAGGCCCAGTATGAACTAAACTTGAAATATCCTCCACCGATTCTTCTTCAAGCATCCGTTGCAGCTTCATCTTCTCCGTTTCTCCCTGAATTCTCTGAATAATTTCTCCGTGTCTCTAACTCTCAGACAACTGCCGCCATGGGTTCTCTATTTCAGGCAGAGAGAAAGAAAAATAAAACCCAATGATTTCATCTCTTAGACAAACCCATCTTCTACCTTAATTCCAGATCTCAAATCACCGATCTCAGACACAGCATCATGTCATGGAATAGGTTTTCATCATTGATAACAACAGCCACAGATTCTAACCCCCATCGATCTTATTGCGTAACCAGCAAATCTTATCTTCAATTTCTTCGTCAATCTCTAAATCTCTCTTTTATTTTCTCTGAATTTTGGATGCCGCCATAGCTTAGCTCTCTGAAATTGAGACAGAAACTCGATCTATTTTAGGGGCATGTAATGACCAAAATTACTATAGGCGCTCAGAAATTTGATAAGGACCACCTAAGCAGTTTTTTCAATTGTCGATTCGCTTGGCGACGGTTCGGCTCCGAGTAACAAATTCCACAACTCGATACGCTTCAAACGCTCGCAACTTCTTCCTACGATGTCGAGAATGATCTCATTCTTTCGCCTTTTGGCTTCGTCTTTTCGTTGTCTCCAAGATGATGAGAAGAGTTTCTGGATTTGAGCTAGTTCCACTTCCTTTTTGCTCCAATGACTCCAGAGTACCTAAACACTCAAAAGTTCACATAAGACACATAATTCACACGAAAACATACCAAAGAAAGCATAAACTATAGATATAAATGAAGGTGTTTATGACACCTATCATTTATGCTCCCAATATCACATACAGTTTCATAATTTTCCCCCCAATGCAATGGCGTATATTATTTAGAAAAAAAGGAACGTAATCTTAAATAGGTTAGTTCTTTCACAATAAAAAGAAAATATTGGCCCATTAGTAGCTAGAATAAATAGCAATTTCCTGTTGAAATAAATAAATAGATTGGTCGTTACCGCATCTTCTTTAGCTGTTGCAATAAAACCAACGAGTCTGCGTCGTTAGTCGATACTTATCACCTTCAAAGTTATATAAATATTATTTTGTGCTAAGGAGAAATTATTTGAGTTTTATAAAAAATTTCACAAAGTTAAAGTCACTAGAAAGTTTTTGGATCGTGGGACACAATTTGGATCTCAATGGCAAAATTTAGGTTATGATATGGGATAAATCTTAAGATTATATACCAAAGTTCGTATCATTGTGAAAGTTCGGGTGAATAGTTAATAACATGTCGGATATTATTTAAGAAGTTGTTTTTCGACTTCTAGAACCAAAATCAAAAGTTAGTTTTGGTATATAATTTCAACGGTAAAAAATAAAATGTTTTTTCTTTTTGATACATGAAATAAAATGTTCTTGTTTCGTATACCTCATATTTTTTATCAAATGGAGAAGGATAACAAAGAGGGCACATGATCGGTTTAACGATGTACTGACACATACTTGGGCTAGGTCGAAATTTGATTTGACTTCCAAATGTGATCATGTAACAAATAACTTCACTGAAGCATTTAACAGTTGGATGCTAGATGTTAGGTGTCAGCCTTTGCACAGATTGTTGGAAGGATTCAATGAAAGGTCATGGGATTGATGTTTGAAAGGAAGATGAAATGTCAACAGTGGGAGAGAGAGGGAAAGATATTGGTGCCAAGGGCAGAGAGAATTATGAATAATAGAATTTCCAAGAAGAATAGATACAAATTGTTTGGACAAAGTGAGTTTGAATGGTGTGTCCAGAGCGAATGAGTGGAAGTAGGTGGGATGTTAGCTTAACTGGAAAATCATGCAGTTGTTGTGTTTGGGACATCACCGGCATTCCATGTGTCCATGCGCCGCAGAGGGGAACATTTGAGGTTGATCCGAATAGTAATATTCTACCATTATGATTTCCTTTGTCTTTTATTTGTTGCTTTTGTCAAAATTAACCTTTGACATTCATTTCATTTTCGCAGTATGGTTGATGACTTGCACAAGGTTTCCAGGTTATAAAAAAAGCTTTCTTTGGTAAGGTTAAGGCATGTGCAAGGAAGAGAATTGGCTTGAGGTAACATTCTACCATCTCTTTACTATTTTTCAGTTGAAAATGCTTGTGTTCTAATATATTTTTCTTACGACATGAAATGAGGCCCAACAAACCTAAATACAAAGAGAAAGGTTGGTAGACCACAACTGAATAGGATTAGGTCCGACGTTGAAGGAAGACCAAACCCCGAAAAAAGGCAAGAAGCCGTAGTGGTTGTGGTTGGGCGCCTACAATGTCAGAAGATGCCCTACAAAGAATGTACCATCTACAAGTCTTAGAGGAAGTGGCAGGGCAGAGGTAGGGGCCAAGGAAGAGGCAGAGGCAATAATGAACTCCTTGTGCAGTGGAGCAAGATCTTCACAAGGAATGGGAAGAGGCACGCCACCGCTCAACAAAATGGAAGAGGTGCCGGGGCGGAGGAAGAGCAGCAGCTGCAACAAGACATGTCCCTCCCTCTTATACAGGTATTGGTGGGAGCTGGAAGAGCAGCAACAGCAGCAAATTTCCACACAGAATGGATTAGAGCCGATGGAATGAGGCAGCTTTTAGACCCCCATCCCGGCACCTTCAAACCAGCTTGGAGGCGTTAAGTGCATATACATTTTTGTGTGTGCTCTATTTTTTGATATGCATGCGGGCAATATTTTGTATGCCAGAGATTATACTCTGATCTAGCTTAGCATTGTGCAGGGCAGCTGCTTTATTTTTGTACAGAGATGTTACTTCTGTAGTTTATGTGTAGGGAAAACTATTTTAATACTCCATTATGTGTAATGTGTATATGGTCTTTGTTAGGCTCGTAGATTATACTCGATCTAGCCACTTTACTTTCTTGTTTGGACATGATGCTACTTCAGTTTCATAAATTTGTTTATTACATTCCATTTACTTGTTACATAGAATTTCTTTTCTTCTTTCCAGTTGTCTAACTTGACTGAGCTTTTGGAACCGATCACACAATTCAACAATACTTGAATTTTCACTAATCTGTTTTTGTTTCATGTTTCCGCAGGACAATCTTAGCCCAATGTGAGAGATTATGACACTTTGAACACCCCTTTGCTTGATGTTGTCAGGTGGTGGCAACCTCGTTTGCTTCATCCACAGCCATTGAAATTCACCACACATGAAGTTTTGACACCTCAAAAAATCTTCTTGTGGATTAGCGTTTATATTTCCTTCCCAAACTCTTCTAATCCCATCACATTTTCTACATTTTGAGTATATAAATGGGCAATCTATTGCTGAATGTGTTGATTGAAAACATATTTGACAGGTGATTTCATTGGAAGCCTCATCTTCAATGCTTGCCTCGAAAAATCACAAGTTTAAATTTGTACATTTTATTTTTTTGAAGGGGGAAAGGGCTCAAAGGAGCCCAACTTTATTAAACTACCTAAGAGAATAGGGTTTGCAGAAATACGTTGAGGTGGAGAATTTACATTTCGCCTGCTATTTACATAGTTATGAAGAGCATGTTGACATAATTCATATGCCAAATGATTTGCCCTTTTGCAAACACGGTGAAATTTGATATATAAAAATAAAGCAGTTAAGTCTTTGATTTTGTGAACTTCTAAGCAAATAGACCAAGGAATATCCCTCGTATCTCCGAGAATTGCAGCAGTCACGTTAGCAGCAATTTTTCATTTCTGCTATCGAAGCACCCAAAAATATAAACGTATTCTATCCGGGTAAATTTGGTTATTGGATACAAAAGGGGAACTCCAAAATTCAAATTCAAATTTTGTTGCCGAGGAAATTAGCCCGCCATCACGAAATAAAAAGCGAAACTCTCACACAACAAAGAAAGGCGAATTTTCACACCTCCACGAAAAAAAGAGAGCAAAGTTTTTATAACCTTTCTTTCATACCTCGAAATCAGACGTTGAAGCTCTCATCAAATAATCCAAGGATCAATTGAACAAAACCTTTCGTTTCATTTAGTTGAACAAAAACCCTAGAAATTTTTGTTTCAATTAGTTGAGCAAAAACCCTAAATAGATCAAAGCTCAAGGTAATCTAGGGTTTCCTATTCTTCTTATCTTTCAATTGCAATTTAACATCGATGAATGCATTTTTCCTTAAATTGAAAACTATGTTGCTTAGGGTTTAGATTGCTGGTTTAATTTTAATTGAAAACCACGCATTTTTCCATATGTACTGATTTAGATTGCTTGGTTTTGACTTTTAATGGTAGATTTTGCCAGTTCATACAGTGGCTTCGCTTGGAACTCGTATCAACAAAATCACCTCTATTTTTTAAATTTGATTTTTCATTTAAATTTTCTTTAACTTGATTTTGTTTCTGATGCAGTCTGGAGGTCTTCTAACGGCTGGAATTTCTAGACTTCTCAGGGATGTAAGTACCTAAGTCTTACAATTTCTCTATTTTTGATGTGTTCACTTCCAATATCAGTTTCCCTGTAAGTTGTGATTGTGGTACTATCTGAAGTGGTTCACTATCATGCTTCAAGTTTTCTATGTTTATGATTCCAATATTATGCTACTCATGTCTTTTTTCTGTTAACTAGAATTAGATATGCTCCAATAGCCCTTGTTGCCTGTATTTCTTTATTATCTCTCCAGATCCTGAGTTTTTAAATTCAAGGCAACATCACTATGCCACGGCCAAAACCAGCACCTACTTATCCTCACTAGTTACTGCCATCACCATCATCAAATCTTGACCACCAGTGTGCCCTATCATTTGCAGTAATATGATTTTGTGGATCTGCTAGTTTGATCACCTTAACTACCGCCAAACTGTCGTCGCCACCTAGCTATCACCACCGCAATGCAGCAATTAGTTTCGACCATAACTGTTTGCCTTATTGGAATTATTGTTATAGAACACAACAGTTGCTTTGTTATTGTTTGACTAGTAATATAATGTTTTAACTAATAACTTCAATCTTCTGCTGTCGTCCAAGTAGCTAACCTTCAAGTAGAATGATAAGATTGTTAATAATAGCAATTGGTTAAATTCCAGTTTGGGCATTTAGCATGATCATGATATCATGTTGTGAATTTTTGAAATCTTGGATCGCCATAACCTAGTCCACTACCAAATGGGTATCTAAATTTTTGATCTCCACATAGTTTTTTACCAGTTTGTGATGAGATTAGTGATGGAAAACGGGATATGAAAATGAGGAGGATTGAGAGAATCAGAGAAATGGAAGAAGACCTTGTAAATGGAATTAACTATTAAGAAAGTTTATTTCGTTAAATCTGAATCTCATTTGAAGTCTGAATCTGTATTTAAGTATGAAATCTTGCTTGAGCCTGAAGTCCTGTTTAAGACTGAATCTATTGTTTAAGTCTGAATTCCTTAATCATAATAACCCAATTTGCTAAAGCACTAACCAGCTATTGATTAACCTCCATGAACATGTTTCGGACTCGTGTGCTTATTAGAATATACCTGTTTTAAGCCTATGTTCAAAATTTCAAGTGAATAAGAATTTGTCTTTTACATTTCTTGAAGATACATGTACAAATTGATGTTTTACTTGCTTGCAGTTTTGAAATTGGTGCAGTGAATTTTGTATCACAATCTGCATACGTGGAGTTTGGAAATACCAAGGGCATTGTGTCTATGTGAGTATCACTTTTGCACAGGGAGTTTATTTTATATCATGATTGAATATTTAGCATGAGTTTTTATTGTGCACAGTCGCATGTTTTCGCCTTATCTGCAATTAGCGATTGTTTTGTTGGGCACACTGAAATTAATCTTCCTTTGTGAAACCAAAATTAGATGTAGAGAGAAGTTTCACATTTTTCCTACTGGATCTGCTTAACACCTTTGTTGTTAGGCGTCTATTCTGCTTAGCATAGCCCTTAAATACTTTGTTGTTTCTTTGCAAGACATCAGAGGGGTTGGGGTGGTTAGTGTAGGTGGTAATGCTCTAGCCTTTCCTTTGCTGTTTCTACCAGCTAAACCCATTTTGATACTCTACCATGCATACCTTAATGCAATAGTTTGCTCTACTCTTTCTAAACATTCATCATAGGTTGTTCCCTGGTTTTGTTTGTGTGATTTAAATATGTGAATGCCTTTGTCAGAGAACTAAAGTGGGAAGAGAAGATGACGAAATCATGTGGAAGAAAGAGAAAGAGATAGGATAGTCATGTTGGAGGGGATGCTAAGAGAAGGATAGTCATATGGGGGGAAACTGAGGAAGATTGGGAGCTAAATGAGATCGTGACAGAGGATGAGATTGAGGCAAAGAAATTGGCTGAAAGTTTTAAGCGCTTATGTGAAGTTATCAAGGAAGTGCTCGGGGATAGGGTTACCGAAGTTATCGCTAACCCGTATCCTGAATTCTTTGAGAAACAACATTTTATCTATCAATATATTAAGCTTCAGGTACTCAATTCCTTTTTTTTTATTTCTCTGATTCATTTACTTTGATATACTTTTGACTAATTCTTATGCTTGGATTTAATATACTTTTGAGCATTATGATTGACAGGTGATGCTTTTGATTGTATGTATATAAACTTCAAACAGTAGGCTTTTAGAGATGGAGAATGACTCGAAACGTAATAGCTGAGTAGCTTCTGTCTTTGCTACAATCAGTCTTCCGTATGATATCTAACAATTACCAAGTAATAGTCTTCCTTCTTTGTTTTCCTGAAAACTGGACTTGCAAATTATCATAAACTGCATCAGTGGGACAAAATGCACCCCACAGCTTCAGTTACATGCTTTTGTCTGTCTTCCCTCTCGTTATGTTGTTGATATATTTCTTTTAGAGATGTCTCAAAGAGAGCAACTTCAGAAGCTGCATTGAAGTATTAATCAGGTAAAGGCACAATGCATTTTGTGGGATCTAACAATATAAACCAAAGGCTGAACTCTACGAGCCATGATTTCTGGGATCAGGAGATATGTAATGTGAACTCTCCTTTTTCTTGTAGAAAGTCCTGATAGGGTTAGTCGTAGATTTTGTTTACCTTTGGGCTTTCTGTGTTCTTTACCTTCTGTTTTTGTTGAGGCGTAGGATTGCACTCTTTACCCTTTGTAACCAAAAAAAATAATCAATTGTCAATAATTTTTTGTTGATTCAGCAAGCTGTTTTTCTTCTTTCCCGTGTTTCACAGTTTGGTTTCAGTTCATTTTCACTGTCCTCTTTAGATGGAACAAGAATAATTTCATACCCAACCTCCAAACTGATGAGGAGTTCGGAAACTATTCTGGCAAAGCAACCATCATGCAACCCAATATCCCATATGATTTCAAAATTTGCTCCAAATGGCCAATGCAATGGTGTGGATTATGTATATCATTTAGAAGAAAAGCAAGAAATCTGACATAGGATAGTTGTTTCAAAATTATTAAGAAGACAATTTTAGGCCCATTAGTATAGCTAGAGCCAAGAAAAGATAGCCGTTTCTTCTTGAAACCAAAAACTAAATATATTGGTCTTTCATTAATGTATTGAGATCAAAATATTTGTGTGTTCTTTGGCTTGTTTGTCCATGAAACCAATGAATCTGCATCGTATACTGATATTTTTTTTTTTTTAGTTTTTGCGTTTTCGTTAGCGTGGAGTTTGCGGTGGTAAGGCCACTAAGGCTTTGAATCTTGCGTTCTTCAGAGTCTTGGATCTTGGTGCTGCTGCCTCTTCGTGTTTTTGGGCTTGTTTTGCGTGTTACCATTTTTTTCCGAACGAATTGTCGCTTCTATATCCGAGCATATCTTGTGCATATCAATCTGACCCTCTTAATTAAAAAATAAATCCCCCACAATTATAGATCAAAAAATGATATTTTAACAAGATCCACCACTAACTTATTCTTTATCTTATTCTATGATCAGCACTAATTCATTCTTTTTGTATAATTCTTTGTTGGCTTTTGCTTTTATATAATAAAATTTCATAAAGGCTCCATTTGTATATGTCCCAAGGTATTTAAAAAAATGGCTAAGTACACAAAATGCTGTCTAATTAGAGCTTTAATTCAGCTTTATACCCATACATGAATCTTACAAAAAAAAAATACATATATCTAAATACAATTTCTCTCTTTTCGTGAAAACAATTACAAACTTTTTAGATGACTGGTTGGTATCAAGAACAATTTTTAAAAAAATTATTTCAAATTTTTTTTGTTAATAAAATAACATCATATTTTGGATGGAGTTATTTATTACTTTTTGCTATTTTCTTATCCTGCCCCTTCTGAAAAAAGTTAAAATTTGTTGGAACCATGCCTCAATTTAGACCCACCAGTGAAAAATTTAATAATATTACCAAGTGCAAGACTTTCACGAAGATGATCATGGATTTCTTTTCTTGTTCTTGGTTTTTATTTTCTTTGCAAAACTGTGATTATTACGATGACATTAAATTTATATCTGAAAATGGAAAGAAATTCGTTGTTGGTTAGAAATACCTATCTTGGGTGCGTTAAGGGTCATGAGAAGAGTGACATATTGTACTCTATGTTAGGACCCATTCTATCATTATTACCCCATATCATGCTTTGTAACAATTTTGTGATGTCTAGCATTCTCAAAGTCAAATGTCGAGAAAATGAAATGACATGGTACCTGAACAAGTGTGTGTATGTAGATTATTCGTTCAGTTGGATCAGTCGAATCATCATCACATTACAGGCATAAGTTGTACAGTACGAAAGAAATGAGGGAAACGCTTGTTATGTGCAATGGCAGTGACAGAGTCAGGATTGAAAAAACGTAAAAAAAAAAAACATTTACCATGTAGGGCAAACAACGAATAAAATGACATATCTAGAGAGTTTTTTTTCCACAAAATGATCCCGTAATAAATCACCATGAACCAGTACCTTACCGACACATCTTGGGAGAAGTGGACATTGGGGGCATAAAGCATTTCCGGAGTCCCTGCATCACTATGTGTTAGGCAGGGCAATAACAACAGCAAGCCGAGGTTTGATTGACAACTCTCTAGAAAATACACCATACCACAAAGAGAATCAAAACCCAGCCAAAGACTAGACTCCTAACCAAGTAGATATGGTTATTTCCATTGGTTCACATCACATCGACGTTCATTTGATAGCAAAAGCTTATCAGTCAATTTGATCGAGAAATCACTTCTTGCTTTGCCTTTAATTATTGGATCTCATCAATTTTTTCTTAAAGAAACTATTAATCTCCCTCTTGGAATAATTCATTCCCAAATCCCTGGAAGACATAGAATTTTAGTGTTCTAAAGACTGTCCTTCACTCATTAGTCATTAGGATTGATGTGTCTGGAAAAAAAAATTCAACTGCATGATTTGCAACTATAAGGACTTGGGATTTCTCAAAGTTATAATCCAGGGTACCATCCGGTGGAGCTCTTGCGGAATGTGATTTTTGACTTAAACTGTGAATGTCAGAGATCACTTGGCTCATTTTATCACTTCCGACGGGATTAGCACTGATATTATGTAAAGATGAAGGCCCTAACTAAGATGTAGGCGCAAATTTAATAGCCTGTCTTAGCTTAGTTGATCAATTAAGACTTGATCAGATCTCCTGATTTTCAATTTTAACTTGGTCTGTGGCTTAATTACATACATATGTACTCCAGTAATTAAGGTAGTCCAAAAAAACAGAATACACATACACATCAAGATCATGAAAGCACATGGGGTGGCATTAAAAGAGAGTCATGCATGCCTTGGTTTTGTTCAATCAGTAGGTACTGAGCCGAGACCACAAATTGACTACTAAATTTTTGCTTCAGCAACACCCTTAACTACCACCCCAAAGCATATCAAATCAAATCATGTTTTATCCAAAACCAAAAAAAAACATCAATAAAGTCTTTTTAACAGCAATAATAGTAGTAATGAAAACAACAAAGCATGAGATGAGCAATGATGTCAATAACTAGCCTTCTTGTAATCTCTTGTACTAAGTGTGCCAAACAAGCAAAGGCCTCCTCTGGTTAGTTACAAAAACAAAAGCGTACATTTACACCACAAAAGCTAGAGAGATCTCTTCAGAGACATGCATGCGTGATTTTTAACATGGATTGGGGGGCATTCCTTCCTTGTTAGCTACTTTCACCAGGGGTCGTGGGTGGCATGGTGGGGTCTCGTCTCCACTGCAACGACACCATTCTGCAAAGCTAGCTTATCCCCACCACCACCCTCCTCCCTCCTCCTCTCTCACTAGCTAGTGCATGGCTGTTGCGTAAATTTTTAGTAATGAGATATCTCGCATTATGGGACCGGCCTGGTGAAAGGGGGTTCTTCGAAGAAGGTGATGAGGAGGGAGGGACCCAAAAGGGAGAGGTTAAGGAGGCATAAAAAAATGATTCGTTTCTTTCTTTCCTGTAAGAAAAGCAAAGGAAGAACAGTACTGGTAAATAGTAGCTGCTAGAAGAAGAAGAAGAAGATGACGAGAAAAAACGAAGAAAAAAAAGAAAGATAAAGAAGAAAGAAAGAAAGGAGACAAAGTGGAAGGATGTTGTTGATGATCCGATCGATCACTAAAAAGATAAAGCAAAAGAAAAGAAAAGATTTTGACAAAATACCAAAAGAAAAAGAGAAAAAGAGAAAGAACAAGCGCATGTATATATATATATATATATACACAGTGTACGCACATATATGTATACACCCATTGACTTAGGGTTTATAACTCATCATAAACCATTGATTGTGTGTGCGTATTAGTAAAAATTAGGGTTCATTTTCATGGGTCATGGTCATGAACATGCATGAGAGATCTAGCAGCTAGCTAGTGAGCTGATGAAAAGGGGTCATTATGTTGTTGTAGGTGGTGGTTATTAGAAACAAACATGCTACTATTGCCAAAGTTGGCTAGCTTGGTTTTTTTCCCGACAAAACTATATATGGCGCATAACGGTGCCTTTTCAGTGTTTTTATTTTTGATGATGCATATGATCATCAAAGTCAATTTATGCACTTTTCTTCTTCCTTAATTCAAATTGTGATCATGTTTTGGTTATTTGGAGAGGAGTAAATCTAAAGTCAATCGTAAATTATAATGCATCATTATTGGGTCTATGGTATACTAGTCTTACTATGGAATCTCTCTCTCTTTTTACCATTTCTAACAAAGTTTTGGAGGTTTCAGAAATAAGTTTCGTTGACTGTTTGTTGCAAAAACATGTAAGAGTTCTGTAGCACAAAGTAGCTGAACTCTGAAGCTAAGGTGCAAGGTTCTTATTGATGTATCTGATATTCTCTGGGTTGAACGCGGGTTAGCCATGCATCATGCATGACATAACAATTTCATGCAAAACCACATTAAATAGATTTTTTCATATAATAAGAATAATTTTTTTTTTCTTTTACTGATCGGAAGAGAATTTGATGCTGACAAATTTCAAACTCAGATTACTGATATCATCACCCTATAACTTTGGCACTATACTACATTGGCATCGGCTCAATAAGAGCATGTGATATTGTCAAAATATTTTTTACTTATTTCGAGAGTCTTTTCTTGCTTCCTATGACTTCTGAAAACTATTTTCACCTACCGCGCAAACTATTATGGCCTTCCAAAATCACGGACAAAAAACTATGAAAAAACTAAAATTAATCACCTTGCGGGGAACTCATTTTCAAGCATTCCTCTTATCCAATGATATCCTGTTTTCTGTAACATAAAACACTATAAGCATCATTACAAACGAATTTGCAGAAATGATGGAATTATATTTTTGGTATTATATCATTACATAGTATTGGTATAATTATGGAATATACGACGTGAAAAATACACCGAGTGATCATGATCATAAAAATACACAATACCACTTTTTATTTTTGTATTTATACTTAAAAAATTACTCACATTAAATAAACATCGGATCTCAATATTAAAATGTAAGCCAAAAACTTTGAAAAACACCTTTTTGATTTTTCAATTTTATTTGCCTTATCACTTGGGTTGTAAGTTTCATCCTTTCGGCTTCACAGCAATTTTTATAATTAATTAAATTAAAAAACCATTAATTAAAATATTAGTGCTAACTCTAATTTGATTTTAATTTTGTTTTCATATTTTCCTTGGAACGTGTTTGGGGGACTGAGATAGTCTGATAATCCAATCTCAACAGAATGGGAAGCACGTGAGTTTTTTACTTTTTTCGCATGCTCAAAAAGCAAATAAAATGAAAATCACTTTTAAATTAATTTAATAGTAAATAAATTGATTTTATGAAAAAAACAGATTTATTTTTCAACCCAAATCCCTAAACGTCACGGATCGGTGCTAATTTGCGCCCTTTCGGTTGGCGCCGGTATTTCTTGTTCCGCTTTCTCGCGTTTTGCTTGCTTTTAAGCTGTTTTCCTTTTCTATCTTCTTCTGTGAGCTGTACTCCTACATTACCCACATTACAAAAGTACCCTCTTTTGTGTTCTAATTACGAATGTTGCCATTTTTTGTTTTGTTTTTTTTGGAGATGAATTTGGGGCATGGAGGACGAAGGTGTCAATGTCTCGTCTACAAACATCACACCAGACACAACAACAGAATTAGTATGTGCCTGCATCTTAGTGGACCTCTTCTAGAGAAGAGAGAAGTGTGGTATAGATGGCGATTTTTTGTCTCCTTTTCTCAATTGTTTGGACTTGATTTCCTTTGTCATTTGTCATGTGTATGGCCCATGAAAACTATACATTGAATGTGCTTTCCTTCCTTTTGGCCAAGTAGGTTTGAGAGGAGTTTTGGGATCAAATTGTTCATATCACATAGTGAGAATCAAGTAATATGTTTACATAAAACAAAAAAGTAAAAAATAAGCAAAAACAAAATCAAAAAATAAATAGGATCTACCTTTATGACATAAGTTTTTCGAGGTTTATCATGTTTCTGCTAAACTTTCTCTTATATTTTTCGGTTTTAATTCTAACTGACACGTTGATATCTATATGACTATATCTATTTTATTGGCGATTTATACGAAAATTTCTCTTCCAACTCGATTACACTACGCTATAAGACTCAATCGCTGACGCATAGGAAATTAACGACAAAACTTATTTGATTTGTAATATCTATTTGTCGTATTTGCAGATATACCGATTTTTTTTCAAACTTACAGCTAGATTAACAAGTTATCATCTTACTAAATTGGAATCTTATTTTCACGCTCAACTAAATAGTCTCGCCTGTTTTCTACTTTCCTTTTTTTATCCACGATTTAGTACTGACTCTGTAATTCATGAGGTTTGTCAATATGAAATCCGTATGTGATCGTAAATCAAATAGATACCAAAATATAAATTCACTATTAGCACAATGGTGTGCTCTCTCTTGACCATATACAAAAAAAAAAAAAAAGACAAAAAGAAGAGCCAAGCCAAAGCTAAGAAAAAAAGCTACCGATCGTAAGAAACTAATTTATGTTGATAGAAGCTCAATTTGCATACAAATCGGTTTCAACGAAAGTTATATGGGGGAATCTAGTAACGCCATTAAAGGAAAAATAAAGTAACAAAGATAGATTGAAGGAGTTTTCAGGTTAGAAGTTAATAATCTACAATATAAAGCACAGTTTGTTTCTGAGTGGTGGCCAGGATTTATTCTGGGCAAAGATAAATCTACGGTCGTGGTTGTGCAGACCACACCCATAACCCGCACGTGCGCCAAGGCTAACTTTGCCTATATGAGTGGTGGTCAGGATTTATCCTTGGCAAAGATAAATCAAAGGTTGTGATCCTCCGTGCCACACACTACACGTGGTGTTCATTCCAATATTATGAATTAAAAATGAATACTCAAGTCAAGATATTGAATTTTAAAAATTATAACGGGGAGGTTCGAACTCATGACCTATTGTGTCATAAGAGTGGCCTCTAACCATTGTTCCACCTTGGTTGGAATTGATAAAAAAGATAAATCAATAGTGGTTATTTGTTCAACTTAAATATTAATTAGTATAAGTATTTTATTAATTAGTATAAGTGATTTGTCTAGAGAGAAGATAAATCTATGGTTATGGTTTGTTCAACTTAAATATTAATTAGTATAAGTGTTTTATTAATTTAGGAAACATTAATTTCTCATGATAAATGATTTATTAATTTTACATCATAAATATCCCTTAATTAATATTAATACATATCTCCATAAATAAGTAATAATTTTGATAAAAATTATTTCAATAGATATTAGTGGTGGTGGTGGTAGTAGAGGAAGAAGTAAGTGGTGGAAGCGGTGGAATGTGTTACAAAGTGGTGGAGGCGGTAACATTAGTTTTGGTGGAAGAAATAGTGGTATTTGGATGGTTTTAATGGCGGTGGTATTAGTTTTTTCTTTTGAATCAAAAATAATAAATTTTTTTACATGACGGGTAACATTGTATTGTGAAAAGTATAGTTGGTTGTTTTTGACACGATCAAAAAAGGCGGATAACAAATACTTTTGGGATGATACCAAATCATATAAGACAAAATGGTTGTTTTTGGTGCCACTTCGCTATCTTTGGTAACCGTTAAATACGCATGATTTTCAATATTAACAAAAAACATATAGTTGAATAAATTAATTGACGACCTAAGTTTGTTAAATCTAAACTTTATACATGACGTGTGAGATTAAAAGTTATAAGTGTGCCCAATATTCTATGAGGGATGGAAAATGGTGGTGGTGGAGAAAGAAGTAATATCCGGTGGTTTGTAGTCTTGGCGGTTTTGATGAGTAGTAATTGACTATGTTAATTATGTGTTGCTACAAAAGGATAACACTATAAATTAGAAATGTGGTTGATCGTCTTAATGCTAATATAAACTTGGTTAAAATACATGAAAATTAAGAAGAAGAAAAAAACATTTGGATGTCACGTTATATAATAAATAACACTAAAAACTACATATTTAGTATCAAGGTTTCTCAGTCCAATAGATAAATCTAAGGTTGTATTGAGATCCCGTAAGCATAGGGCGAGTTGGTCTTGGATTTCGAATGATAATGAATATAATGAAACGCTCCCTCTCGGTTTGTCCAATGAAAACCGAAACCTTCTAAAAAAATAATCAATCGAACAACACTTAGATGGAACGCATCACCACCGGTGTAAACTTCTACGAATTGCTACATATCCAGTGAAATTTCTACAAATTAATCACGGTGATTTCCTCCTAAGTTGCGAGGCATGCAATTAAATCTCTAATAGTGATTTTAAAGGTATTTAATAATTATAAAATTCTCTTATAAGTTTTGTTTATGCAAGTATTGATTTAACTTGGGTTCTTTTATATTTTTGTGTTAAGTTGATGACTTTTTAATTTGAATACATGTTTGGTTAAAAAACTTTGATACATATAGGGTATTTTCTTTGTAGAACTGATGTTAGTCTCTCATTTTTCCCGTTAGCACATTGTTTCGATCCCGTATTTGTAGACATTATTTGACTAATATTGGGGTATTTGTTTAATCTCAAGGCCGATTAAACCCAATGTGTGTTGTATACATTGAAGGCGGCAGAAGTTTGTGTCGGCTCTACCTTGAAACTAATAATTTTTCTTCGGAAGGTTAGTTGAATTTATGTAGATACAAATATCAATATGACTATGCTCTTTAAAACTCCAAATTACTTGAGTAACACTAGATGTGAGAACGTCATTCATGCACTACTTAGCATAGTTGGTGTGAAATCTTTTTATCCACGAATTTCTTCAATATTATGTTATCAATATGATTGAGAAAGAATCTTACACATGGTTTGATTTACTATTATAAGTTTATTTTTTCAACTCACATGTGTATATCTCAGCCTTCCAATAGCCAAGGGTTCTTCATTTTTATAACTCTCACATTTGCAAAAAATAAATAAATAGTTTTTATCTATAGTAGGGAAAATATTATGGGTTTTTGCTTCACTCCTTAGAGCCTTAGTTATCAATAATTTCGGAACAAATGTATTCATAAACATCATGGAGTTGGATTGGCAGTTTAGGTTTATGTACTGTTAGATGAAATATTCTTTTTGAAGTTTGAAATTATGGTATGATGGAACAATAAATGGGGAAAAATTTTATTTCTTGTATTTTTTATTTTATTTTCATGTTGGCACAACATTATTACTCCGTCCAGATAATAAATTGGAATAACATGCTTAAGTAAAAAATAAAAAGATCAGGTAACCCATTTTGTTTCCCAAAACCTATTTGAATATCAAAATAATTACTCACGAATAAAATGAAGCAAGAGAAATGTGAACAATATCGTATTAGAGACAAAACATCCCGTGCCGTTACGGCACGGGTTAAGATCTAGTCTATTTATATAACATCAAAAAAATAATTGATAAAGTAAAATGAAAAAACAAATATATTTTGCTGATATTATGTTCTTTGGTTCTCGGCAAAACTACCTTTGTGATATAAATTTTCCGAGGTTTGTCATGTTTCAGCTATTTTTTTTTCTTTTGTTTCTCTGTTTTAACTCTTGTTGTATGCTGATATCTGTATCTTTTTTATTGGCGATTCACACGAGATTTTCTATTCCAGCTCGATTACACTTCACAACAAAATTATATCTCTGACGTCAAATATATTTACGACAAAACTTAAGTAATGTGTATTCTCCACCTGTCGGCATCTCTAGATACGTCAATTTATTTTTCAAATTTACAGCTAGATTAACGAAATAACGTTACTAGTATTAAGATTGGATCTCAATTTTCTCGCTCCATTAAATACTTTCACTAATTTTCTTCTCTCTTTTTTTATCCACGATTTAATACCGACTCTATGGTTCTGATTCACGAGGTTTGTCAATATGAAATCTATATGACCACAAATTAGATGGATACAAAAAATAACAATTAAGAAAATAGTTACAAAGATAGATTGAAATATATGGGAACTTTTCAGTTATAAATTAAAATCTATTGACATAAAATAAATAAATAAAAATAATCCACCAATAGTTCTTAGTAAAACTACTTTTCTGACATATTTCCGAGGTTTGTCATGTTTCAGATAATTTTCCTATCTTGTTTCTCGGTTTTAACTCTTGCTGACACGCTGATATCTGTGACCATTTTATTGGCGATTCGTACGAGATTTTCTCTCCCAACTGGACAACGAAAGCAACAACCAATCTCTGACGCCTAATAAAGTAGCGACAAAGTCGATTTAATTTTTATTCTCTACTTGTCGGCATTCGTAGATACGCCATTTTTTTTTTACAAACTGACAACTAGATTAACAAAGTAACGTTACTATATATCTACTCAGATAATTCTCGTTTTTCTTGGTCTGTTAAGCACTTTCATCATGTTTCTCCTCTCATTTTTTTATCCATAATGTAATATTGATTCTGTTCATATTTTTGATTCACGAGGTTCGTCAACAAAACACTTGTGTGATCCGTAAATCACGATGGATACACCAACTTCAAACAACTTCTCACTGTCAATTATGATATATTTTGATATTAGATTATGAATATGTCACACAACGACTTTACCATTTTACTACAAAAATATTTACTTCACTTAAAAAATTACAATCATAAAAAACTATCCACCGTGAGAACATGATTTATGATGATAGAAGCGCAATTTTGCATACAGTTTCATAGCATATCATATATTATATGAGAAGCTAGTAACACCCGTCAATAAAAATTAAAGGTGTTTTCAAGTAAATGAATAAAAATAAAAAATAAAATAAAATAAATGAATAAAAATAATAATCCACCGACATTCAGGTATTATGTTCTCACCAAAACTACCTTTGTGACATAAATTTTCCGAGGTTTGTCATATTTCAACCAATATCCTCTTTTGTTTCTCTGTTTTAACTCTTACTGATACGTTGATACCTGTATCTATTTTAGTGGCGATTCATACGAGATTTTCTACTCCGAGTTGGATAACAAGAACAACAATCAATCTCTGACGTCTAATAAAGTAGCGAAAAAGCCAATTTAATTTTTATTCTTCTTGTCGGCATTCGAAGATACGCCAAATTTTTTTTACAAACTGACAGCTAGAATATATAGCAAAACAACGTTACCCCAACTCGTATGAACCTCATTTTTCTCCCTCCAAAACTATTTTCACCACGTTTCTCCTTTCCTTTTCTATCCACAATTTAAGACCGACTCTGGTTGTCATTCAGAATCTGCTTGTGAATATCATAATTGTGGATATCATATATGAATATCATCACCACTGTCGACTACAAAGTCTTTAATATCGTATATGAATATCATTACCCAACCGCTTTACTATCTTACTGCTTAAACATCTACAATAAATTACAGTTTCACTCAAAAATTTATAATATTAAATAACAATAATTTTTACTAATACACAAACTTCAAACAACTCATCATTGTTAGCTACGGTAGTCTTTAACAGTAATTTTTACTAATACACAAAATTCAAACAACTCATCACTATCAACTACGGTAGTCTTTAATATCATATTATGAATATCATCACCCAACTGCTTTATTATCTTACTACTTAAAACAAATACAATAAAGAGGGAGGATCCGTGCACACTTTTAGATGGACACTATCATATATGATTTTTGTCATTTTCTTCGCAAAACCCAAACGATAATGAATTCGAATATTATATTTAGATGATATGTTTCCTCTTATAAGACTAAAATGAGCACAATTCAAGACGTATAACACCACCATCTACCCATTTGAACATCAGTCGTTAAAGGTTAACAGTTGAAATTAAGATCGGTAGATGGTAAGGTTTGGTATCTCGATTTGTGTTCATTTTAGGTAGCGACAAAGTCGTTAAAAATAGAAACAAAGATATTGAAATATATTGGAGTTTTCAAGCAAGAAATTAATAATCTTGTTTAAATGAAATAAAATAAAATTTTAATAAATAAAAATAAAATGAAAAAAATAAATATAATCCACCGACATTCTGATTTTTAGTTCTCAACAAAACTACCTTTGTGACATCAATTTTCCGAGGTTTGTAATGTTTCAACTAATTTCCTTTTTTTGTTTCTCGGCTTTAACTCTTACTGACACGTTGATATCTGTATCTATTTCATTGGCGATTCATACGAGATTTTCTCTCCGAGTTGGATAACAAGAGCAACAATCAATCTCTGGCGTCTATTAAAGTAGCAAAAAAGCCAATTTAATATATATTCTCTACTTGTCGACATTCATAGATACGCCAAATTTTTTTACAGACTGACAGCTAGATTAACAGAATAACGTTACTTCCACACAGATGAATCCTCATTTTTCTCGCCCCATACTACTTCACCACGTTTCTCCTCTCCTTTTCTATCCACAATTTAACACTGACTCTGGTTGTGATTCAGATTCACGAGGTTCGTCAATAAAAAGTTATGTGTTCCGCAAAATAAGATGGATACACAAGCTTCAAACAATGGATTACTGTAGTCTTTAATATCAGATTATAAATATCATCACCCAAATGATTTACCATCTTACTGCTTAAACATTTACAATTAATTACAGTTTCACTAAAATTTTTACAATCTTAAATAACAATAATTTTTACTAATACACACAAACTTCATACAACTCATCACTTTCGATTATAATAGCCTTTAATATCATATATTACGAATATCGTCATCCAACTATTTTACCATTTAATTACTGTTTTACCTAATAATTTACAACAGAACAATATTTTTTACTGCATATGCTCCCACTTTCACTCTAATATTTACATGGCCGGTGATTGAAATGGGAACAATAAAAGCTATGGGCAATATGGTAAACACAGCCAACAGAATTCTCTATCAGTAGTACCTGCCATTTTGAAAAAAGACAGAGGTCAAATAAGTAAAGTGGATTCTTTATATAGAAACAGATAGTAGTATTTCGATTTGCGGGTTAAATTGATTAGAAAAACAAAAAACAAAACCAGACTCTGTTTTTTCTTCTTCTTCTCTTCTTCTCTCTAACTTTCAAAAAGGCAAACAGTGTTTCAGTTTTATCTCTCTCTCTCTTCTCACTACTCATCACACACTGTTTTTCTGTTCTCTGATTCTTCTGGTGCTGCTGGTGAGAAATGGTTATTAGGGTTTCAGTTTCACTTCACATTAATCTCATCTTCAGTTTTTGTTTTTCTCTCTAATGCTTAAAGAACCAGAGGCTCGGGAGGGCCATTTCTTTGGTGTTATTTTCAGGGTTCATTTCTCTATCATTTTTAGTAGTTGAAAGAATTTGGGAAGTGGGGTTGGTGTTAGATTTTTGAGTTTGAAGCTTGATTGTGATATTTTTAAGAAGCATTTATTGAAGCAGTGTTTTTTTCTTTTTCTTCTTCTCCTTATCTTTATTAGTTGAAGTTGATTGATTGATAGAGAAAGCAGAAGAATAAAAATAAGATCTTGATTTCGAATTTGGGTTTGAAGAGAGCAGAATTGTCTGAAAATTTCTTGTTTTGAAACCAAGATTTGGGTTTTGAAACTGAAAGAAGAAGATAAAGAGCTTCTTTTTTTGGTTTTTTTGTTTTGTCTTCTGCAACTTTATCTATAAACCCAAGGACAAACAAGATTTGATTGACAAAGAAAGAGATATTCCATCTGTATCCCACACCAGATTCTCTGTTTTTGAAGAACCCTTTAATCCTAAATTAAGAATCTTTTTCACAACTTTGATTTTGAGTTTGGTTAAAAATGGCGATGCTAGTGTCACAACAACAACTACATAGAGAAAGTAGCAGCGGAAGTATAGGAAGTATGGGAGGAGGTGGTGGTGGTGGTAAACAGAATCATCATCATAATCATCATCTTGATTCTGGAAAATATGTTAGGTATACTACTGAACAAGTTGAAGCATTAGAAAGAGTTTATGCTGAATGTCCTAAACCTTCTTCTATGCGTCGTCAACAACTCATTCGTGATTGCCCCATCCTCTCTAACATTGAACCTAAACAGATCAAAGTCTGGTTCCAAAATCGAAGGTACAAATATTTCTTCATCTTCTCTTCTCTTTCCATGCAAAAGTGTTTTTTTTTATTTATGAATCGGGCGGAGTTGAGTCTGATTGGTGTTGATTTGGCAGGTGCCGAGAGAAACAGAGGAAAGAAGCATCTAGACTACAGACAGTGAATAAGAAATTGACTGCAATGAATAAGTTGTTAATGGAAGAGAACGATCGGTTACAAAAACAAGTGTCTCAACTTGTTTATGAGAATAGTTACATGCGGCAGCAACTACAAAATGTAATAATAATTATTTCATTTTTTGTTTGTTTTTGTTCAATCTTTTTTTAAGAATTTCGACTTTGTTAGTTTGTGATTTTGTGTCTTGATTTTATGTACTGGTTTTTGGATTGATGCAGGCAGCTGCTACAACAACTGATACTAGTTGTGAGTCTGTTGTAACCACTCCTCAGCATTCCTTAAGGGATGCCAATAACCCCGCTGGGTAATCCTCTCGAACGAACAAATGAACGATTCTCTAGACAATTTCCATGGTGATTGTTATTGATGTATCGTTGTCTTTTTATTTCTGGCAGACTCCTTTCAATTGCGGAGGAGACATTGGCAGAATTCCTTTCAAAGGCTACAGGAACCGCTGTCAATTGGGTTCAGATGCCTGGGATGAAGGTATTTTATCGTCCCTTGCTTTCGATTTGTAAACCTTAGATGCAGATTGATGGTCTTTATTAAGTTTTCTAATTATTATTTTTATTGCATGTCTAGCCTGGTCCGGATTCGGTAGGAATCGTTGCAATTTCACAAAGTTGTAGTGGAGTGGCATCACGAGCCTGCGGTTTAGTAAGTCTAGAACCTACAAAGGTAAGCTTTGGTGAAACTTATTTGAAGTGGAATTTGAATTTGAAAGATCACCCTTAAGGGGTTTTCTTAAGGGACTACTAATTTATCAGGTTTAATTCCTTGACAGATTGCAGAGATTCTCAAAGATCGCCCATCCTGGTTTCGTGCTTGCCGAAGCCTTGAAGTGTTCACCATGTTTCCTGCTGGAAATGGAGGATTGATTGAATTGATATACATGCAGATGTATGCCCCAACCACTTTGGCTCCTGCACGCGACTTTTGGACATTGAGATACACGACTACTCTAGAAGACGGAAGTCTGGTGGTATGTTTTCTTTCTTGGACTAGAATTATTTGGGCATGTTCACTTCTCGAGTTTATTAGCACGGAGAAAGCGGAATCCCATCCTAATTTGTAGTGTTCTTTGTTTTTTATTTGGCATCTTTAACTGAAGGTCTGCGAGAGATCACTCTCTGGAGCTGGTGCTGGCCCAAATGCATCTGCTGCTACCCAGTTCGTTAGAGGTGAGATGCTGCCAAGTGGTTTTCTGATTCGACCATGCGAGGGTGGAGGGTCTATCATTCACATTGTTGACCACCTTGATCTCGAGGTATGATTTCTCTTGCTAGTTTTGCATGTTCAACAGTTCATATACGTTAGCTCGTACTAATTTCCTTTATTCTGCTTACTTAGGCATGGAGCGTACCCGAGGTATTGCGACCACTTTATCAGTCATCAAAGGTCTTAGCCCAGAAGATGACTGTTGCAGTAAGTAATTTAATGCTGATCAATTTTAAATACTTACACAGCATGTTATACTTCATTTCTCAACCACGTGATGATAATACTGTGAAACAAATCTTGTTGGTAATGATGCAATTTCATTTGCTAAGTGGAGAACTTGTTTTATTAAATCTTGGTCAAATTTCATGTGTGCCAAATATTGCTGAAAAAAGTAGTAACGTAGTTCAACAAAGGACTGACTGTAACCTCTCCTTTAAAGGCACTTCGCCATGTCAGGCAAATAGCTCAGGAGACTAGTGGTGAGGTGGTATACGGCTTGGGAAGGCAGCCGGCTGTCCTACGAAACTTTAGCCAAAGACTGAACAGGTGACTTCTGTTTCTGTACATTTTTCAGCTCTAGCCCACTGACTTCTTATAATTACTAACTTATTTACTTTATTTTCGATAGGGGATTCAACGATGCAGTCAATGGATTCAACGATGATGGCTGGTCGTTGATGAGCAATGATGGCGCTGATGACGTAATAGTTACAGTTAACTCTGGCAAAAACTTGAGCACCATCTCTAACCCAGCTAATGCTCTTACCTTATCTGGAGGTGTCCTTTGTGTGAAGGCATCCATGCTTCTACAAGTGAGTTTATCTATCATTCAAATGCAATTGTGCAATGACGATTTTTATAAATGGACAAGGGCATAGTATTAGATTTTGGACTGACTCCCTTTTTGTACCCCATCTATCTGAATCATTAATACGATCTGCTAGTTCAATAACTAATAAGGTTATGTTTATTTGTATCATTAGAATGTTCATCCTGCGTTGCTGGTGCGATTCTTGAGGGAGCACCGCTCTGAGTGGGCAGATTACAACTTTGATGCCTATTCAGCTGCTTCATTGAAATCTGGCTCTTATGCATATGGAGGATTGAGATCGACTAGGTTCTCTGGCAGCCAAATCATCATGCCTCTTGGCCACACCGTGGAACGCGAAGAGGTTCTCTCTCTCTCATATTTTTTCTCCCTCTATCTCATGTTTATTGTACAGGAGTGTGATCCTGTAGTTATTTAGGAAATCTAAGCACCCTTAAACATAATAGAACTATTTGATACCAAGTACTAACACTTCTTTGTGGTGCTGAACATCGTCAGTTGCTTGAAATTATTCGCCTGGAAGGCCATGCTCTTACCCAGGAAGAAGCTATGATGTCACGGGATATCCATCTCCTACAGGTTGGTTTTGAATTTCTCTAAGGATTTTACCTTGGAATGTTGTTAACTTTTCCCTACTTAACATCTCCTGATATCCTTAAAAATTTATGCTGCAGATTTGTAGTGGAGTGGATGAGAATGCAGTGGGAGCCTGCTCTGAGCTTGTTTTCGCCCCTATTGATGAAATGTTTCCAGATGATGCTCCACTTCTACCTTCTGGGTTTCGCATCATACCGTTGGATACAAGAACAGTTGCGTTCTTAACTTCTCATCCTACTCGTTTTCTTTTCTTTTCTTTTCACAACTAACGCATACTAATGTGCAGGGTGAAACACAGGATACAATAACTGCACATCGTACGTTAGATCTTGCGTCCAGTCTTGAAGTTGGCCCGTCCACTAACCGTGGTGCTGGAGATGCTTCTCCTGGTACTCACAACATGCGCTCAGTGTTGACCATCGCGTTCCAATTCCCTTTTGAGAGTCATCTCCAGGATAGTATTGCAGCCATGGCCCGACAATATGTACGAAATGTGATCTCCTCTGTTCAGAGGGTTGCCATGGCCATAGCTCCTTCTGGTCCAGGCCTCCAGGTGGGGCCAAAGGTATCTCCGGGCTCTCCCGAAGCTCTAACTCTTGCTCAATGGATCAGCCAAAGCTATAGGCAAGTCACCAACCTTTAAATGCGATTGTTGATGTACTACCTTTTTTGGTTTTTTTTTCTTTCCTAATTTAGTTGTTTTTGACATCTATGTGCTTCAGCTAATAGAAACTGTGTTGTGCATTTGCAGTTACCACTTGGGGGCAGATTTACTCAGGTCAAATGGCGAAGGAGGTGACTCTATATTGAAGCTTCTGTGGCACCACCAGGATGCTATATTGTGTTGCTCCGTGAAGGTATGGCTATGCTTGTTAAATGTTCAATGTATTTTAAAAAACTGGCTTAATCGTGAAAAATTTGCATAAAGATGTTTAGAATGAGCACGAGTTTGTATCAGAACTCTGTCATCTTGCACAAAGATTGAGTTTGTATTAGGTGCTGTTTCTCATTCTTTTCTCTCGGTCCTCTACAGCAATTGCCTGTCTTCACGTTTGCAAACCAAGCTGGGCTGGACATGCTAGAGACCACACTGGTAGCTCTTCAGGACATAACACTTGACAAGATATTTGACGAGTCAGGTCGAAAAGCTTTATGCTCCGACTTCGCTAAGTTAATGGAACAGGTAAATATTACATCTCTAATGATTTCCGCATTTTTCAGTGTATGGCAAGATCGATAGAATCGATTAACCCGTAACACTTTGAATAATATCTAACATCTTTTATTCTTGTGCTCAGGGTTCTGCTTATTTACCAGCTGGATTATGCATGTCAACCATGGGTCGTCATATATCGTACGAGCAAGTCATTGCTTGGAAAGTACTCGCCGAGGACAATTCTGTTCACTGCTTAGCCTTTGCATTCGTCAACTGGTCCTTTGTTTGAACACTTAGTTTATTTATGATTTCCCCCCAAACCACTGTTAGTGTCAACATTAGATAATCAATCAAAAGAAAGCACGAAAAGCAGGAAGTTTGTCGTAGAAAATCTTCCATGTTTGCATATATTTAATTTATTTTAATTTTAATGAAGTCATTAGTGTTTTAGCATAAAATATCGTCTCTTCTGTTATTTGAATTTTATAAATCATGCAAAGAATAGCAAAAAAAAATAAATAAAAAAAATTACACCTTTGAAATAGAAAAAATGCTAAACCCCCAAAATCCCAACATAATTCTGGGGCTGAATGACTTAACACGGCCTTATGCAACCTAGTCTTGCTTTATGCATTTGAAGATGCACCACCAGGCATTAGATTTGGTATATACGAAGTTGTCATTGGCTGGGCGAATGCCTGTGGCATATTTGGCTGTGCGAATGCCTGCGGCATAAAATATGCAACTTGCCCTTGATGATTTCCATAATCCTCCTGGTTATTGTCTCCACTTGGTCGGACTACCATCATTGGATACTGCATTACCAT
This sequence comes from Papaver armeniacum, assembly GCA_023531295.1. Lineage (NCBI taxonomy): Eukaryota > Viridiplantae > Streptophyta > Magnoliopsida > Ranunculales > Papaveraceae > Papaver > Papaver armeniacum. The sequence continues at coordinate 102,757 of JAJJWW010008351.1, forward strand.
CGGATACGCCCCATTCGCAGCCACACCGCCGTTTATCACCCCCATTGGTAGCATTGCAGAACCATTGTTAACAAGATTCTGGTTGAAGGGTTGAAGAACATATATCGGCTGCATCTGCATAAAAGTATTGCCTCCTGTAGGTATTGTAGCAGTAGCAGCCGCATGCTCAGAAACTCTCGCAGTGATATCGCTAGGATGACGCTCAGCAACTTCAATGGACTGAATTTTCTCATCAATCGTTTCAATCTTGGACTCCACCGAGTCGATAAGTTGTTGTATTTGATCGGCACTTAACTTATCGAACCGATCGTCCCATTCCAATCCATCAACACTATCTTCCATGCTAACTGAATTATCATCATCATCTTCAATTGTCTTCTTTTCATCATCTCCAGATAATTGCTTGTGTCTTTTAGTACGTTCTTGTTTCGGCAAACTGAGATACCTCCGAACGATTCGAATCACATCGCCTAAATTCTCAGGGTACATATCAGGCCGTACCGGACGATGATTACCACCACCGCGACTGGGTCCGCCGTAGACGATCATACAAGCATCAACATCAACTAATGTAGAGAATTCTTTGATTTTCTTTCGTAATCCTTTAATTCTCGTGGCATATGACTTTAGAGTATCCATCTTCTTCTTTAGCTTATTCCTTGTCTCCTGTTTTGCAGTTGCAGCGCCTCTCTTAAACCAAGCAGAATAATGAATTGTGAGAGCTGAAACAAAATTAGGGCTTATATTTATAGACTTGCGGGGAGAGGCGGTTTACGAAAGGAAACTTGCCGATCATGGGAAACTTGCGGAAGGAGTTTCTATTCTTTGTTCGATTTCTATTCTGCAACTTTATAATCGGGGGATATCAATGGAGGATCTAAAAGTAGTAGGATATATAATAGGGTTTGCTGTTTCTAATACCCCTCTTAAAACTGGAAATATCTTCTTGATACGGTACTATAATACAGGATAACTTCTATAAAATAATAGGTTTGGTACCAAGAAAAATTATTATTTTAAAGAGATATTATATTATCGATAATATAATAAATTATTATTTTGTAGTTAAATAATATATTATTATTATATAGCATAATTACTAGCTTGCAGTTTGAATAATAAATGTAGATCGTAAATATAAAATCGACTGATTTTGTTGAGATATTATATTATTGACTAATTGCAATAAGAATACAACCACTCCAAGTATCAATCACACTTCTTCTTGCAATACAACAACGTGACTCCGGATTTTTTGAGTGCATAACGAATTATTAGGGATGAAATACAACTTGATTTGAATTTTTAAGAAAATCAAGTCAATATTGAATCATATTTGGAGAAAATTTAACATGTATGAAATTTATTTTTTATTTTTATAGTAGCATTATTATTTTATATATTGTTTGGGACCTACTAATGCTTAAGGGAAACTCTTGAAATGTATTATTTTATGATTTTATCGAATTTATTATTTTAGCACTAAGGGCCCAAGTCGGGACCAGGAAATTTTATTATTTTAAAGAGAATATTATATTATCGAGTATTACTTTAAAGAAGTTATACTGTATACGGCAATGGAAGTTTCCTAATAAAATCTGAATAATAGAGCATGTTTGGCAATTAGAAGCACTTCCGCAAAATTCCGGAGAAGAAGCATAAGCTTTTGCTTTATAAAAAGTTAGAATTTTTTAACTGTAGAAGTCGTTTTGAAATTTTACACGTAAACCAATTTCTTACTTTTCGATATTTAGAAGTCAAAAGCTACTTTTGGGATGGGTATCCAAACAGACTCTTATAATAGGTTTAGATACTAGAAGCAGAAGTTAAAAACAAAAGCTTCACAACAAAACTGACTTTTTGTTTTAAGAAGTCATTATAAATTTGCGCGTAACACCTTTCGACACGCTTCTCCGAAGTCGAAGTCGAAGCAAAACTATTTTGCTTCACAAAAAATTAACTTTTCGACTTCTAAAAGTCGTTTTGAAATTTAATAGTCAAACTGACTTTTCGACTTCTAGAAATCGAAAAGCTATTTCTGATGAGCTAGAAGTCGAAAAGCTACTTCTGACGAGCTATTCAAACAGGTACAACTCTTGCTTTTGTGACTAGAATTTTAATTTCTAGAAGAAAAGATGTCGACTTTTTACAATGCAAAATGTTTTTCTAACTCTCCAGAAATCGAAAAGTACGAATAGTTCTATTTCTGGTACCCAAACACGACTTTTTTGATTTTGAGAAGTAGGAACAGTTTTACAATTTGCTTTCCATATTAATTTTCGACCTTACGAATTAATTTAAGTGGAAAAGCGACTTCTTATTTATAGCTTATTTTGATACCCACAAAAAATAAAAAAAATTACATCCTTCTAAAATTTGGATCCATCTTAACTTTTGACTATAGGAATAAAAGCACTTCCTATGGAATGAACAAACATGAAAAATGGATGTTCAAACCAACAAATCTGATGGTTTGAACATTGAGTCAGAACATCAGGCGCGCGTCTGTGGTAAGGATGCGCGTTCTTGCCAAACTCCAACGCGCGACAGAGCCAATGACGCCCGCGACTCTTGTATTGATGCCAAGTACAATCCCAGATTATTTTACTACTTTTTAACCTTATTTTATCTCACTTCATCATATTTATCTCACTTTAATATTATTTTTTATTTTTTATCTTTATCTTACAAAACATTTTATATTAAAAAGAAATACTAGTGGGGCCCTAGAAAACCAAATATGTTCATTTTGGCCTGCTTTACTATAGTGGAGAAACCCGTTTGACCATCCACGTGGCTCAACAAAATTTTGAGTTTGTTCATTCCCATAGGAATTGCTCTAACTAAGTTAAAAAACTACTTCTCTTTAAGAAATTACTTTTTGACTCAAGTTAATTCGAAAAAGCAGAAGTTAGCTTGGTAAAATAATTCCAGCATGGCTTGGCACAAAAAATTAGCTTGGCAACATAATTCCAACATGACTTGGCACAAAAAATCAGCTTTTCTTAATGCAAGTTGTTTTTGCATCTGACTTGGGATTGTTTGTATTATGCTCTAAGATTAGCGCTGATCTTGAACCATGTTGCATGAATAGGTTCAAGATGCAGACACCACTGACCAGACTGCATAGTCTTTTCCAACGGTTCAATAAGAATTTTTGATTTTTCAAACTCATAGTCCTGGCACAAGTTTATAATGCTCTAATGAAGTTTGATTTTAACATAACCTGAAATGCAGGTAGGGTACTCTTAACTGTCCATACTAAATGCATTATAGGTCTTCAAATGGATGTCATAGATGATGATGACATTACAGTATCCAGAGTAATGTTAGAAATGTACTTTAAGTTGTGTAGACAACACACAAACACACAGTCATGTAGAGACAGTGGAGTTAATGATGTCTTTTCTGTTAGAATTACTTGGAAGAAAGAATGGAGGTTTCATCATGATGCAGACTCTCTGCCATGTACTGATGCTCCTTTTGTTTTTTTGTTTGTAAATTCAGTAAGACCCCCCTGAGTCAGTTTAGACTAGTACTGCAGACTGAAATAATGTCGACCCAGACCAAAAATAAATCAATCTTCAAAGTAACAAAAAAAAAAAAAAAAAGTACTACATATATGAAATGTACCAAATTGACCTCTAACTGTTTCATCTAAATCAAGGACTAATTACATGATCATTAGTCGTAGTCGTTAAGCTAAGACAGCGTCACACATGTATAATGTGGGCTGGATTAATTGACTGGTAAATAATCTTTTGATTAATTAGTTGCTATAATGATGAGGTTTACGTCGGTTATCGTTAATCATGCAACTCAAAGTTAACTAATCTTGATTAGTAGAATTTGATGCAGAAGCAGTTGTATTTAGCTCGTCGAGAAATCTTGTTATTGTCTGCACAAATAAATCGTCCATGCCAGGTTGAATTGGCGTAGGTGCAGCAGTGGTGGACGCAGAAGATGCACTAACACTCCCTCGCTGCAATGTGCATTACATAAAGAGACTTGACTGATCGGAAATTATAGAGAAAATCAACAAGTAAATGCGGATAACCAATTGAATGCATCTCTAGTTAACATATACTTGCAATATTGCATGTACTGCCTAAGTAATAAAAAAATGTATAATGATGACATCCAAGTGCATAACTTACCGAAGAGGAAGAGACCCTACGACGCTTCGGCGGTCTTGTTCTAGCATTCATCATGTCGATAAGCTCATCAAACCGAAAAACAGATGATCCACAAACCTAATCAGCTTTTAATTAATACTAATTAAACAACTCATTATTATACAGAAAAAATCCAACTTGCATCTTTATTTTTGCAATGTGGCTTATATAAAAGCTTACCTGTTTTACTATGGCTTCGTATTTCCGTAAGCATTGGTATTGCCTTTTATCATCTTCTTCCCTAGACATTTCCATAAAAAACTCTTTCCAGTAACTCTTTTGTTTGTTCTTGAACTAGCCAAGTTCCTGGTGATGAATGGGATGGTAAAGAAAAGTGGAGATGTACTACAGAAGAATTTGGATGTAATGGGGTGGCTGCAAAAGATATATACGCATGCACGCGCATGAAAAGGTATCGTTGCCAAGGGGCTTTTTATAGAAGAAATGGTGGCGCAATCAACGCGTGTTAACGTAGCTTGAATATTAGTGTGACCGTTACACAGGAAGAAGAACCTCCTAACCCAAGTAAGAAAAGAAGAAAGACAGGAAAACGTTATTATTTCTTTTTACAACTACCATTTCCTTCTTTTGTCCCATGGATTCAAAATGAAAACCTCGTGATGGCATAACCGTAGTGACTTTGAATGTCAAAGCTTTCAGAGAATATATATATATATATATAAATATTCATAGTCACAGAGATCTCCAGAGAGAAAGAGAGTGAGAATTGGAATAATAACGGTAACTCAATTGGTGCAGAGAAATGTCAGCAAAGAATAACAGAAATTAGACTACGTGTGACCAAGATTATGATTCTCATTCCAGTACCTGTAACTACATTTGCGGATGGAATATGGATAGACCGGCCAAAAGGAAAGGAAGATGGATGAAACAACGGACTTGAAGCACAGTTCAGCTGCACTTGAACGGACTTGAAGCCCAGATTTAATATTTTCCTCCTGCTGCACTTGAACATACTTGGTCCACAGACTAGACCAAGGGTACCTGCTGTTGGCTTCTTCTTTTTTTCTTATAATTGAGCCGCGTCAAGCTCGAAACTGCTAAAGAACCCACAATCTTATATCCAGCTTGAATGTGGCCGATATGTCACAAAATGTTTGTATACAGTTCACGGAAAATTTATACTTGCGTTTTAGTATTTATGCACATCCAATTAATTTATACTTGCGTTTTAGTATTTATGCACATCCAATTATCGTTTTTTGAGAAACTGTATCCACAAATGGAAATATTCATCTATCATTACAAAAAAGAGAAACCTCAACAACAAATCCACAACTAGATTGTTTCTAGAAACTCGGCTTCTTTTTCTAGCGTTCTAATTTTGGTCGTCATCTTGATGCCAATGACCAGAAGTTCAACATAAATGACGGGGTGACTACAAACCAGCTGAGGTAGGCCATGGCTGTTGCCAACTCAAACCTCGCACAGTGGTTCTGTGCACATAAACCAAGATCATTACTGATAAGGACCGTAATACCTGCTGATGCAGAGGCTGCAGCAAATATTAATGTCGATGTGAGCTGCAATCAAAAACACAAGTCCATTAGAAAAAGGCACCCAATAGAAGAGCGAAGCCAGAGATGATAATGAGGGAACATGAATCAGAAACACTTATAATCAGAAAGTTATGTGTATTCATGATAACGAGCACAGAATTTCTTACCCCATCTCCAATGGCGAACAAACTGACAATCCTATAATTGCGCAAGCAGCGCTTCACAAGAATGGAGTATATATCAACTATTGCCAAGGATAAACTCCACAAGCTTTGTAATCCCGCTGCTGCAACAAGGTAGCTGGCATAGACAAAGCAACATATTATGAGATAGCAGACAGCAAAAACACCAAATCTTTGCGAGTTCACAAACAATAAGACACCAATTATGACTTAAATTAATTGAAAAGCAGAAAGCATTAAGTGAGGAAATGTTAAATTCAAAGGCAAAAAACACGACTGAATTGGACCAAGATGAGCTTATTACTATCCTACTGTTCACTTAGGCAACTTAACTCATAATTATGTCACGCTCTTTTCATTCTGGTGAGTATGGAACCCACGATTCTTAAGATCTATTCATATAAAAGGAAATTGTAAATCACAAACTTCCTAAGACATTCTTCTAAGGTCTCGTCATTAGTCCATGAGCCAAAAATGTCCTCATGATCATAACATAGTCAAGGTCCTTCTCTTTTTACGGATTTAGAGAGGCCTTCCCATTAGATGGCAGACAGTATCTCATTCTCGCAGTGTGGGTAATGTAACACGATCATTAAGTGTATGTGTAAACTGTAAAGCCCGGGTATAATTTCTGAGACACTGCCCCAACTACAACCAATATGGGTCTTCAGTCCTATCCTTCATTACCCGACACTAGAGATGCGTTTCTCGAGCACTGACTTAAGTGCTAACCGAAGGCTGAACAAATAAATCATGTTTAGCAAAGAAAAAAAAATCAGATATGTAACGTCTTATCATATAAACAAACATAGTTCTCCTTATACACCTTTTACAACCAGTATACAATTCAGAAACAAAATGCATTCCACTAGTGAACAAGTTACCACCAACTCTTTAGATTCGGGGGACGTAAGCGTAAAACTTGTAATGCTGCTAATGGTTCACTTTCAGATGTGAACATTCTCAGAGCCAAAGGTATGGGTATTTTAATTTATATGCCGCAGGCATATTTTCAAAGTTCAACCAAGAATATTCCACGGGAATAAATGCTATTATAACTCTTAGTTGGAAACATTGAGTATTAGTTATATTATGACTTACAAAACATGCTTTTGACATCATCAACAGCTCAACGCTCACCTAACAAAATCAAAAACTAAACTGAAAAATCCAATAATAACACAAATACTTTCCCAAGAAATGCATATGCTAGATTAGCAAGTCATCCTCCTTTCGGTCGAGTGACTTAAAGCAATTTATCAACAGAAATTCTCAACCTAGACAGAATTAAATCGATTAATGCCATCTAATAGTATCTATAAAAGGAAATACTACATGGAGTGTCTCTTCTGGTTTGTTAGTTCATATATCATTTCGTATCATCATGAGAAACTCTCTTTGATCACCACTAATTGAAAGGCAACCAATAGGGAAGAAAAAAAAAAAAAAAAAAAAGATACACACCATCCAATTATAATTCATAACGCAGTGATTGGCACACTTAGCAGAACCTAAGTTTTCACCTTAGTCATATCTTACGATATTCAAGATTTAGTGAACCTGTACGGCAATTCTCAACCTAAATTGGAGTTAAGAAATCATTTTAGCATGTCAATAAGTGTGATAACAATCTAGTTGCTTGGTAACAATATCTTTCCATAACCAAATAGTACCCAAGTTGCAAAGTTTAGTTTCAATTTTACCTAACAGCTTTACGAACAAGTGAATAACATGCCTCAGTTAACTGATATATTAGACATACAACGATTATCAAATTCTAAATGAAACATAAATGACTTGTTTATAGTTACCAGAAGGCTGTGACAGATATGAAATCACTTGTGGAAGCCATAATACAGACTGAAACAACAGCAAAAGCGAACTGACATAAACGCAACGACAGGCCGAGAAGAGTACCGGGCATCCCTTGTATATCTCTCATCCTTACTCTAGGTCCAGCATTTTCATCATCACCACCACCACCACCAACAACAACACCACCCCCAGTATCTGGACGAATTTCTATTGGATGAACAGAAGGATGACTTACATTCATCTCTCTCTCTAATAACCACAATTATTCAATTCATTGGTCCACTGATTTGACTTCACAATATACAGATGTTGACCTAATAACTTCACAATTACTGAAACAAGAAGAAAAGTAAATATTCGAATTACATAAACCCTAATTTAGCAATTTGGGGATTTTAATCTTTCATCTATTTTAGAGCAAAAAGATAAAAGAGAAGAAGTTAAGGGCTAACCTTTTTAGTTTTTTCTACTGATTTTGGATTTCACCGGATTTACCGGTGATGGATGTAATAATCTGATCGGATTCTTACACCGGTTTTACACGCAGAAACTGTAATTCCGACCGAGTTCTGGACTGAAATCCGGCCTTCTTTTTCTCGAGACAGAGAGACTGAGAGAGAGGGCGAAGAGGAAAATTTTGTTGCGTATTAAGAATGTTTGGGGTTCGGTGATGTCCAGGGGATATGTGTGTATACGTGGATATAGTCCATGTGGCGGAATAATTGACTAGTGTTGGTGAGTGAGATTGATTTTTGATATTTTGGAAAGAAAAGTAGTATGGTGAGGTGATCATCATCATTGTATGTTTCCCACGAGGTGCCTTAAAAGGATTTTTGGTTTTTGAATCTTTGAGAATTTAACCATAATTATTTCATTTTAATTTTAATATCTCGTACTTTGGGTGACGTTGTTTCAATAAAGATCACGCGATTGAGATACTTAAACTAATTGGGGATAGAGGAAAAGGATAAAAACTGGATTTAAATATCAAATCAGGGTCACCTTTTATTTAATTATTTAATTAATTCCTAATCTACCCCTCACTAATCAGGTTTAGTGTTTAATTATAATTAGAAATTTTTTTAAGTATTTATTAAATGATTAGTGTGTATTTTTATTTGTATTTGGGTGAGTGAGACGAGAGTAGAAGGAGGGAAATAAATTTAGGAGAACTTCAACAAGGAGCATATCTTGAATCTTCTGCTAATGACAACAACTCACAATTGCAAGTGTTTGTGGAACCAACACCCTTGGATCATGATTTTTATGAGCATGAAGTGTTTCGTGAAGAACCAACCCAAGAGAGTAAACTAGTTCAACGTACAAGCAATGCCGACACCTAGGAAAAAACATACAGGAAGTAGTGTCTTCCAAAGCTAAATACCGCCGTAGTTGATTAATTATCGGTGTGGAACTATAGATTACCAGCATGCCGGCACAACTGTTTCCGGCGTTGATTTCAAATGAAATTTGTATGCCGAAAAACTTTTCAAATTTGGTCTTCATTTTCGGTTCATTTCGACCATGTCGAAACCTTGGTCGAGCATGCGGGAAGAGTAGTCCGGCATAGTATTTTTTTTTTTTTTTTGAAACCAAATTATTTTCTTTCATTCGATCCTTAGGTTGTGACATATATTGATCCAACACATGCAAGAACGTTTGGTCGGGATACGTCGAAATACTATAAAATGCCTCCGGTATGTTACCAAAGAGTACTTTTCACATAGTATCTTGAACTTTACTAATGGATTGCTTGTAATGAACCTTATAATCTCCCATTGTTGTTCTTATGTAGGGAATAAAATCTAAAAACGAAGCAATTGCTTGGGCTAAAGAGACGGCTCTTAAGAACATGTGTGTGTTGGTGAGGAATACCCAAGGTTCAAAGATCCGTTTTGAGATGGTTTGCGAGAGAAGTGGGGAGTACAAAGAGAAGAAGAGCCACAGGAGGAAGGGTTATGTATATCCAAAGAAGACTAATAGGGTATACAAGACTCGTACGAGGAAGGATAATTGCCCATTTAAGCTTGTATTCCATTTAAGAGACAAGGACAATGAATGGGATTGTACGGTGTGGTTTGGCTGTCATAACCACCCGGATCCGCAAGATTTTGTTGGTCACTCCCTAGTTTCGAAGCTAAAACCTCATGAAATGGAGGATGTAAATAGATTGACCAAAGCATGTATCAAACCAAGACAAATTCTCAGAGGCTTCAAGGAAAAGGATAAAACGAACGTGTCTTCTCTAAGTACGATTTATAGCGCACAAGCAAGTATTAGAAGGGTGGAATGGGAAGGGAGGAGCGTTATGCAAGAATTTGAGAAGATAGTTTGGGATCACAACTACACGCGTATCATTAAAAGAGGGCCGTACAACAAGCCCCTTCAAATATTCATTTCGCATCCTTTGCTTGCAAAATTGACTCATACATGTTATGGTGTTCTTATGATGGATTGCACCTACAAGACAAACAAATACAATATGCCGTTGTTCAACATCGTGGGGAAAACATCGGACAAGGCATCATTCACATTGGCTAGGTGTTTAATGGACAACGAGAGGGATTATAATTATAATTGGGCATTACGACAACTGAAATTATTCTTCCGGTAAAATCATCTTCCGAGGGTCATCATAACCGTTCAAGATGACGCATTAATGAATGCAATATCCGACGTCTTCCCGGATGCACAAAATTTCCTATGTACATATCATATACGTCAAAATGTGATAAAAGATTTCCATGCCTTGTTTGAACCCACTAAGGCGGATATTAAGAAGAGAATGATTGTTCAACTAGAGGAAGACGTTTGCAAGAACAAACTATCACCCGAAGAAGAAGAAGATGAAAGAGGCAAGATCAAAGAGCGAGTGGACAAAGAACATGAGGAAAATCATAAAAAGTGGTTGGAATTTCAAAGAGATTGGGAGAAAGTTTATTGGTCTCTTACCGAGGATACGTACGAAAAGAATTTGGACAAGTTTATTTCCAATTGGAACGAAGTTTATCCAACTGCCGTCACGTATTGTCGTAATCAATGGTTGGATAAGTTCAAGGAAAGATTTGTGTGTGCATGGACAAACCGGTATAGATATGGGAATAAAACATGTAGTCGGGATGAGCTTCATCACCGTTTTCAGCAAGCTCCCAGTTAATAATATCTACCAAACGACGTGGTTCCCTATCCCTCCAATGTGTTGGTTCTGGAATTGGATCATACTCTACCCTCAACTTCAGCTTAGTTGAAAATCTTTGAGAACGGTCAACTTCGTACCTTTCAAGAGAGGCTATCTCGGGATAAGGTAATTGCTTATATCCAAGTTGTTGTATGACACGTCTGGGATAAGTCATAACGTATCCCTTTGGGTGGAACAATTGTCCATTGTAAAATGCAACGTTATTAAACCTCATAATTTGGTGGTTTTCTCTAGTCTCCTTGTAAGGGTTGAACACAACGTCTTTGGTAGTCATCACGTCAAGAGCTAATCTCATATCTGTCAGGCGACGATTGTTACCGGGCTTCAAAATATTGTTGAACTCGTATCTCTTAGCTCTAGGCGCCTCGGGTTCGGGAAGGTTTATGATCTTCAAGAAGGGCTAGTCATTGAACAATGTTGGGAAGTGTTCATAAGCCCACACCTATACCAATGTTGAACGATACATATAAGAAGCAGTAAATTTTGTTTTTAAGTTCATAATAAGGGTACATGTGAATAATATACATAAGAACATAAGTTTAAAAACAAGATTACCTGGAGTAGAGTGAAATTCCCGACAAATTGGTTTGTAACAGCCTTAGAGGCCCTTCTCATCTCCGCCATTAAATGTACCATTACCACTGTGCCCCAAGAATGGGTAAAGACATCTTCTAACGGATCCAAGTATTGAAGGTGGTTTGCACTAACCTTGTTGCCACTAGCGTCAGGGAATACCTTAGTGCCCAAGATGAATAACAGGTACGCAGTGACTATATAACGAATTTGTGCAGGGTCCCACCCATCCTTATCTTTTCTCTCCTCCGTTTTTTCAAATCTCTCCTTAAGCAGCTTCAGCTTGATGGTCTTTGTCCTACTATTCTTAGAAAGATAGAAGCTTTCCACAGAAGTTTTATAGTCCCAACCCAACAACTTATTAGTCAGAGCGTGCAACTTCGACCATTCTAGGTCCGGAGAGTTATCTCCTTCTGCAATTGATTTGTTGATAACTTTCAAGCCTAAAATGTTCTAAGCATCATCAGGGATCAAGGTCAACTCCCCAAACGGGAAGTGCATGGTATCATTCTCACCATGATACCTTTCGACGAAGCAATTGACTGTCACAGAATCACACTTCACATAATTTTCAACCAAACCATATAGACCAGACTCCCTTACTAATGTTTGAACCTCTTCACATTCCTTAGACAAATCCCAACGAGACGCGGCTTGGTTTCGGCAAACACGCACAACCTTCTTATGATCCTACAATTAGGAGATAATACGATTAAGAGATTTTTCATAAATACACAACAATACATATGCACAAGATGAAAAATTCTTACATAGGTTTGGTACATAGTACGAGCCCACGTGTCCTTGTAGCCAAATAGCATTCTCGAATCCGAAGCTTCACCCCAAATTCTACCACGATCAAGGTCAGGTATCATATCATCAGTATGAGGAAGGTGTGAACCTTTAACTTTTACTTTGCCTTTGCCTTGTGTCGGTTTTTGACTTGGCCCGCCATCTTCCTCTAAAACTTGGCCCTGGGTTACTAATTGACTTGGATCAACCTCATTATCTTCCTTGTCACTTTCCTCCTCACTTTCCTATTCATCTTACTCATTTTCCTCAACTGTTCCAGTAGGTTCACGAATTACGAGTAGACTACGACCACCACTCTCCCATTTTTACCCTCTTGTAGATGCCCCCAAAAGCTTGTTGTGACCTTGTTCTCTCCCTCGAGGAGGCAGAGAATGAGGATTACCAAGATCGTTCTTCTTTCTTTTCTTAATGCCAGCATCCTTAGCTTTTGTTTTCTTAGCTTCCTTTGCTTTAACCCTATATCAAAAGAAACACAAAATAAATATAAGACAACTCACTTTCATATTTGATGCCGGCATAGATATACTAAAAAACAGCATAGAAGCACCAGTACCGGCATTGAGTCACGAAATATCTACAATGCCGGGACCAAAGAACGACATAGTAATTTAACAAAACCACTATGCCGTGACACAATGTCGGCAATATCGAATAATTATGGGCAATGCCGGTAGTCTTAGGGAATTTATTGTTTGTTCCTAGATACAAACAGATGACTTCCGGAACAAACGTAAGAATTCAAATCCATGCCGTAATCAAGTACCATCATGGTATTCAACCTAACATCGATGCCGGTACTGATAACAAATTTCTAGGGTTTTCCTGTATGTTAAAAGTAGACTGCCGGCATTATCGAATAAATTAAAAATGAAGCCGTAACAAACTACCGGCATAGTATTCAACCTAATTTCAATGCCGGGACAGAACATTCAGTTTTAGGTGATTCTGTAACTATATACCGGCATAGTATTCATACTAAAATTGATGCCGTAACTAATTACCGGCATTGTATGCATATTGTTTATGGGTGAAAACTATTTCTGCCGGTTTTGGTAATTTGGGGTGTGTGGATGAGAAATGAGTCTAAACCTTAAACAAATGCACTACACGGGAGTGCTTGTAGATTCGAGAAATCAATCTGTGCAAATCCGGCCTAAACCAAGAAATGGCCGTTTCCGGACTTGTTTCGGTCACAAAGTGAAGGAGATGGGGTTGATCTTAGGGAGGAAGCGAAGAAGGTGTTGAGATTGTGAAAGTGTTGGCTATGTATGACTTGTATCAGAAAGCTGAACTGGCTTGCAGGATGTAAGCTATCAGTTCCGGTGTTTGGATACGATTGTATCAACACTTGCCTCTGTTGTCTTGACTTGTTCTTGTTGTTTGGAAATAGGGAGGAGAACCTATTTATACAAGTCATTTTAGCCTTATTCATGTCTCTCATGGGAAGTGGAGAAGTGGAGTGATGGAGTGGTGGAGTTGTGTGTTAGTGTTACACGACCAGTCTTGCCCACTTCTCATGTCATCTATAACCGTCCATGACTTCGACACGTTCTTGTGATGGCGCTGCGCACGCTATGTAAACCGCTGAGACCAATACCCCGTATGTATCCCCCGAGTTTGTGACATGATTGATGTCTCGAGTGTGTGGATCGTGGGACCCACAGAAAGACATGTAATGCTCGATTAAATAACTAAATTATTTAGGAAGTCGATACCGTGAAGTACCGTGTGTATTCTATACGGTCTTTGCATCATGATATGGTAAAGTGACGGTGGTGATCACCATGACGCCTCACCGACCAATTAACTCGACCGTGATTGTATAATCAAGCCAGTGAAGTTGGACGGACTAGATGATCTTTGAGACACTCATCTGCGACCGTTGATGGAATTAGGGTTTTTGAAGAGGTGCGCAAGCATCACTCTTCAGCTTGGTCGAATCCAAGCTTGGGATACAATTTTGACAGGGCCGATCGTGCATGTGTGTAGACGACATGACAGTGCAGGCGCCCATATCTCATTGTCTCGTGAAACTGTGATCTTGGCCATTCAATTTGTCCGGCGAAGTTGAGTGGTCGAGATCGATTTGCAACAGAAGTCTGGTGCCGCAAAAGCCGCGCATCATGCCAATTTTGGGCGCGCGTTCCAAGACGACCAAGCTTGGTCGGTCTTGGCCGATCAGCCTGGCGTGCATACGGTGGGATAGTGTATATACCTGTACTTCATCGTCCCATAGAAACGTGATCTAAGCCACTCAATTTTTCCGGTAAATTTGAGCGGTCGAGATCAGTTTGTGGTTGGGAAGTGTGACCATGCCTAGCTTGGGCGCACGAATCAAGGTGTACATCCAAGTTTGGCCTTGGCCGATCGGGTGTGGAGATAGGTAGGCCCACAGTGATCGTGTTGATACTTACCGGACCTGCTTAGTCTATTCTTGGACCCTTCATTCGTGCAGGAGAGAATGGACGCTCGTGATCGCGACACAAACCCTAATTAGGTTTTGCCGGCCGTGTGTCATACCCAGTTTGGGGCGCACGAATCAAGACGACCAACCATAGTTGGTCATGACCGATTAGTCAGGTATGTAGGCGGGCCCACGGTGTTTGTGTTGACATGCTCTGGGCTCTTTGAATCTACATCTACACCCTCCATCTATGCCTGCGAAGATGAATGGTTGACACTGTTTTGCGATACATGTAATGTGTCGCAAACCCTAATTTAGGGTTTTTCGTCCATACTGCTCTGGCTTGGACGGTTTGGCAAGGGAGACCGACCATGCGGGGCCCGCGTTGGGTCGGTAGTGAATATTCCAATACCTGCTTGGGGTCATGGATTCAATCTAAGCCATCCAATCATCTTTGGTGAAGTTGGATGGTCGTGATCGTTTCGAGACCGATATGGTCGGTTCGAGTTCAAATATGCTCAATCGGGCTAGTATAACACACCGAGAGTCGTAGCCTGTATGGGTATTTCGCACATGCTTCATTATTAATGCTTGGAGATTCGTGTTGCTCTGCTGAGAACAACACTCAGTCGTCATGCCACACCGGTAATGAGTACAGGAAATACGAGGCTGGTAAATTCACAGGGTATATGGGTTTGTTGCTACATGCTCCAACCTGGATGAATTTTGTGTATTTAATTCACAGAATGCTGGGTTGTTGCCACATGCTCTATTCTAGGTGAATTAGTAAAGTGGAGAAGTATTCATCACTTATCAGTGGCTTTATCCTTTGCAGGATGTCAGCGCATAATTTTGGCCTTTACAATTTTAGCCTTAAATGAAAATCCACCATCAACATTAAGTCCCCTGCCTAGCGCATAATGGTTACGCTATTGTGGGGGTAGGCATGAGATGGTGACTTATACAAACATAAGAAGACAAGATAAAGGAAGTCTACCTGGAGGGATTCTGACCAATCGTGGGAAATCCTCCATACGTGCGTGACCACAGGCCTTGATGGACGGCTTCCTCCCTTAAGGGTTTGAGTTAGGAATAAGATTCTTCTTCTACTGGGATTCCGGGCGTGGGTGCTTACACACTCTTTGGTTGAATCGCTCGTATCCAGAATGCTCTTCGATTCTTGATTAGGGTTCAAAAGAAGAAAGCCGACTTGGTCGGTGTTGAATCCCCATATATCGGGCAGCTTCGCCGTAATCGTTTTAGTCTTCCTTTAGGGTTTCCTCAGCATATATGCATGTGTAGAGATTTTGAACCACTTTTACGATTTTACAATAGGGCTTTCTCGTAAAAAGTCTGTTTCCTTATCATGTCGAACAACAGTGGATCGTCTTCTTCATACCATCCAGGATTTTCCGTCAAACGTGCACGACCTGCGTTTGAGCTTCATGATGAATCCCCTGCTCGTGTTCTCTGAGTCAAGAAGATCATACCGGTTCGTCTCCTTTTCCTTTTCGAACAATTACTTGTTCTTCATAATGATCAGTGAATAATCCTCTCCTTCTTGCAGAGATACCCTACGAGAACATGTGTGACAGGTTATCGATGATGACGACTTAAAGAGTCCCTTCCTTCAAACTCAAACACGCCTACCCCCGTGGACCTCGAAGATCCGATCCGGGGTATCTCATCTTATGAATACCCCAATGCATGTCTTTCATTCGACGTTCGCATGAAATGTTTATCCTCCGGCCTACCGAGATGTCGGTGGATTCTTAGTGCGGAAGGAGTTTGTGCCTTTGTACACAAAGTTATGGAGAAAGTACGGCCATATCGCAACCGGGAATGTGGTCCTAAGACTTTGTTCATCCGCTTTGGTCACCACGGTAAAACTGCCTTCTCCCATGATTCTTTGAGATGGAGAATATTTCTATCCGCAACGTTGCCGAATCAAGCCTCGAAAAGTGGTAGAATATGGTATCTACTGCGAGTCCATGGAGTTCAACGTGGGCTGGTTGCGGCAGCGTCTTGATATCATCAAGGTTGATCGAGCTGGTATCCTCGTAAACGTTGTTCCTGCTGCGAAAGCTATCTTGGAAGAGGAGAAGGCTCTGGCTGCGGAATCAAAGAAGGTAGAGCAGGCAGTACAGGACTTGAAGAAAAGGACAGAGAGATATCAAGCTAGACTGGAGATGATGATCTCAAGGAATTATAATCTACTAGATGGCCTCCTCTAAGTCGCATTCAGCTGTATTCCCTCATTGTTAATGACGTTTATGCCAAAAGTTTTTGAACATCTTTGCGGAATAAATTGCATTGGTTTTTTGATTGGTGAAACGGGTTTTTTCATTGATGCATCTCTGAATATAATTGATGATTCAAACATGTAATGAAAATAAATGCATGTATTGTTGACAGAGCAGATAATGGTCAGGCATGATATGCCTTGAGCCACTTTCCATTGATGACTGCTTCCAGCCTGCCTCCGTCCACCTTAATGATCTTGTAGCAACCAGTATTGTAAGCCTTGGTGACTGTGTAAGGACCTTCCCATTTCGGTGAGAATTTTGGTGCAGACATGTCTTGTTGGATGTACTTGGCCGTTTTCAAGACCAAATCTCCCACTTTGAAAAATACGTGATTTCACAGTTTTGTTGTATGCCCTGGAAATTATATTCCTGTACACCTGAGTGCGTTCTTCTGCTTTGTTTCTCCTGAAATCCAGATTGTCTAACTCCGCTAATCTAGAGTTAGAGGCTTGACCGTTCCAGTGGATCCCGGCCATGGCCGCAATCTGGTGATGGGATTTTGATCTCTTTGGGAGAATTGCGTCCGCTCCGTAAACAAGTGAGTATGGGGAAACTCGGTGGAGCTTCGGGTGATGTCCGGTATGCCCATAGTGCCATTGGTAATCGGGTCGTGCCATTCCTTAGGATTGTCGTGGTTTGTTCGATTGATGATCCGGATCAATGTCTTGTTGGTACTTTCAGCTTGTCCATTCCCTTGAGGATAGTAGATGGTGGAGAAGACCTGTTTAATGCCACACTCTTCAAGTAACTCTCGTACCTGTTTATTGGCGAAGGGAGTGCCATTATTAGTGATGATATGCTTAGGCACACCAAAATGACAAATGATATGTTCTTTAATGAAATCCGCAATTGTTGCTCCTGTAGTCCCTCGCAGGGGAATGGCTTCTACCCATTTGGTGAAGTATTCGTCGCAGATTATGATGTACTCGTCTTGCTTTGATGATGGAGGGTTGATTTTTCCGATAATGTCCAGTCCCCAGCTGTAAAATGGCCATGGACTGCTTATCGAGTGCAAAGGGGTGGAAGGCGCGTGAACAAGGTTCCCATGAATTTGGCATTTGTGACAACTTGAAACAAAAGCGACTGCGTCATCTTCCATGATCGGCCAATAGTATTTCTCGTGTATCTGGAGAAACAGTTTCCTCTCCCCTTGATGTTCCCCTTCATGTGTTTCCTTCAGCATGACTGGGATTTCTACCCCAGCCATGCATCGTAATAGATCACCTCCGAAGCTCTTGAGATACGGGATCCCTTCGTGGAATACGAATCGCTTGGCCTTTTGCTTTATCTTGATGGAATCCTTTTGATTGGCAGGAGTTGCTCCGTCACGGAGATAGCTAATGTATGGCTCTCTCTAGTCCCCAGTGTGGTTCACATTAAAAACTTCCAATTGATGTGGCGGTGCTTGGCAATTTGAGCAGGACTTCTGAAGTAGTCTGGATTGAGTCTCCATCTCTGGCCAGTAATAGCCCAGGTGTTGAAGTCATCGGTAAAGCGTTACCACCAGTGATTGTCCACAAATTTCATTGTTAACACGACTTAGCTGTAGTTGTGCTTCGTAATCCCCAAGACATCTTGACAGGGAACCATCCGGGTTTCGATAATACAACATACCATGAAGCATGAAGAAATTCTGTAGGGTTTTGAGACTGACCTTTCCTTGGGAGAGTGAGCTGTTGAGCTCTTGAATGATCGGAGTTCGCCAATCATCAGTCTTGGTGTCTTTGTATTGTGATAGCCATGTCGATTCTATGGTTCACCTATTTACTGTAAGGGTTTCTTCCAAACCTTTTAACTTCAATTTGGAAGCCAGTGTTGCTAGACAATCGGCGTGTTTGTTGTTGCTGTGACCGACATGGGTTATGGTTGCATCGGCAAAATAGTTTAGTAACCTTTGTGCTTCGATCGATATGGAGCTAGCGTTACTTCCTTCGATGCGTATACCCCATTCATCCGATTCACCAAGTAACTTGGAGTCACCTCTTATCTCCGGACGCATGACTCCCGCTTGCTTAGCTATTGACTGACCCTATGAGGAAGGCTTCATACTCTGCCGAGTTGTTGGTGCATTGAAGTCCGGCTTGAAGGAGTGTGAGAATACTTCCCAGTTGGAGATACTAATACCACGCTTTGCTCCTCCAAGATATCGCTAGGGGTAGCGAGCCATCAAAATACAAGAGCCACACTTCTTCTCCCAAAACAGAGATGTCCGGAAATTCTCAGGGGAAGATCCTCGTGGAGCCCTGTAGTGCCTTCTCCGGGGAATCTTTGCTAGTAAGTACGTGACCGCTTGACCCTTGATAGCTCTAGGTGACGTACATGTTATGTCCAACTCTCGACATTTGGAGAAGCCACTTGCTGTCCTTCCCGTCAAGACCGGTTTTGAAAGTAAAAACTTTGCGGGATCAGATTTAGACACGAGTATCACCTTGTTGGATAGTAGGTAATGTCTAAATTTCTG
The DNA here is from genome assembly GCA_023531295.1 of Papaver armeniacum. Classification (NCBI taxonomy): domain Eukaryota; kingdom Viridiplantae; phylum Streptophyta; class Magnoliopsida; order Ranunculales; family Papaveraceae; genus Papaver; species Papaver armeniacum. The sequence continues at coordinate 122,205 of JAJJWW010008351.1, forward strand.
AATGGAATGGATCAAAGCTAAACATGCTTTTTCCGCTTTGGGATATCTGAGTTCAGCATCTCTTAATATTCTAACTGAAATAGTATATGGGACGTTCGATTCCCTTATCGTCTTCCTGAGCGAGTAGAGCCCCTACGGCGGTGTCACTGAAGGCGTATAGAGACACAGTGATTCCCTTGTACATGAGACTTCATGATGGTCGGAGATGATAGTATTCGTTGAATCTTTCGAAAAGCTTCTATTTGGGTTGCGGTCCAAACGAAGCTGGATCCTTTCTTCAGCAAGGGGGTGAATGAGGCGGTAAGTTGGGCTAGACCAGGTATAAAACGTCGAATGTAGTTCACCTTGCCCATAAAACCCTGGAGCTCCTTCACAGTTCGTGGAGGCGGCATTGTGAGGATAGCCCGAGTCTTGGACGGGTCTACCTTTATTCCTTCTGTAGTCACTTGGAATCCCAGAAATTTACTTGAAGAGACACCGAAAGCACATTTCAAAGGATTCATCTTCAACTTGTATTCTCGACATCTCTCAAACACTTGCTGTAAGACGTTGGTGTGATCTGCTCGAGCCTTTGACTTGACCATGATATCATCTACATAGTCTCTACTTGTTTATGCATCATGTTGTAGGATCATAATATCGCAATGTACAAGGCTCGCGGGATTAATAAACAACGATGTCGCGAGGAAGTCGCAGATAGATAAAATAAACGACGCAATGAATAACGACAGGCAAAACATAAAGAAGACATGAGACCTGGCGAGGGTTAAGAAGTGTCGCGAGAGCAAATGTTTGTGCATCTGCGACACTTCGCGAGACATTCCCGAAAATAAAGGGTAGCTTAGCTGTCCTCCACTATATATTACCCTATATAAAGGGCTAAATGGATCTGTTAAAGGGGAGAGATCTTTTGGGAATTGTTGGGCAACTCATTAGGAGAGAGAAAGTTTAAGAGTGTATTAATTTCAAAGTGTAATTCTATTTCCTTGTGTAAACTATTCATGGATTCAATCAATAAATATTCTTGATCTTACATCTTTCAATGGGTTAATTAAGTAAAATCGAGTAAGGGGTGTAGTGTGGGAAATCCTGCAACTACATATGCGCTAGAAACAGGGACTGAGCAGAGATTGACGTAGAGATTAGAAAGAATTTGAATTAACAGAGAAAAGGATTGGAGAAGATACTCAAGAATCCATTGGAAAAGAAAAATGGCTAGGAGAAGAAATGTGCAAGAACAACCAACGATTGTAAGAAGAAGTGGGAGACTTGCTGGAGAAAGGAGGAATGAAACAGGAGAATCGTCAAGGATGAATATGAGAAATGATGGAGAAGATCAAAACCAGCCACCGATCTCCCCAGTAGCAAACGCGGCTGTGGATTATGATAGAGTAAGTGTACATACTTGGAGATCTGATTCTGAAGACGAGAGGGAGGAGGAGCAAAGAATGGTGAACAATGGACAAGGAGAGCAAGGAACGAATGGAGAAATGAATCCAGAAACGAAGAAATCGCAAAGATTAGAAAGATTGAGACAAACAATACATGAAGAGAGACGGCTAGAGGCGAGGAACGAGCAAACTTGACAAGACAGAATCATGAATTGAGGATGGAAAATATGAGGTTGCAAAATAGGAGATCAAGAAGTAGCGCGAGATCAAGTTCAAGATCGAATAGGGAAGAAAGAAGGAGAGTTTTACCAACAGAAAGTACTGAGGAAGAAACACAAAATCCAAGCACAGAGCATGGCGAAAGAAGAGGGGAAATGGAAGATCGTTATATTCCTCAGCCCGAAAATCTTCAAAATGAGCGGAATAGGGAAAATCAAGGGAACATGCAACTCCAAGGGCCGAATGACTCAGCTGCTGAAGGAAGAATAATCTTGCACGGGAGAGAAGAATTGAGAAGCAACCGAGAGATCGAGGATGACATTGAGAGACACTACATTGAACAAGCGCGACTAGCTCGCGAGAGAGAAAGAATAAGAGCATAAATGGAAAATCAAGAGATGGAAGAAGCAATCCGGCAGAATAACCATGACAACCGCGAAAGAAGGAGGGAACAAAATCGTACCAATAGAAATATTAACGAAGAATATGAGAGGGTGCAGATGATGAGAGCTGAGAGGCAACCAAGAAGAGAGAACAACCGATATAATGGCGTGCGAATTAACGAAAGAAACGAAGAAGAGCGTCGCGGGGAAAGAAGAGGAGAAAATAACGAGCAGGAAGGTCAAAATAGGCACGAGCGAAGAAGGAGAGAAGCAGAGCTAAAAAGACCAGAGAGAATCAAATTTCGAGGCAAATGAACAAATCTTAAGAGAACTAAATAAATGAGAGGATTACTTGAACAATAGAAGGGAAGGAGGAAGGAAACAATTGGACGAAGCCATCGCAGGCCGCGAAGAATCCCTTCACGCTAGAAGTACGGATGGGAGGAATACCTCCTAAGTGCAATCTACCCGCATTAACCAACATCTTTGATGGAACAACCTCGTGCGATACAACATATTAAGGCTTATATGAGATGTATGTTACAATGGGAGAATCATGATGCCATATTGTGCAAATATTTCGCGTCAAGCTTAATAGGAGAAGCACTAAAGTGGTTTGAAGGTCTACCAAGGAACACAATCACATCATTTAACCATTTACAAGCCACATTCCTGGGAGCATACATAAGTAACAACTCTTCGCGACTGTGTATTGAAGATGTATTCGGGTTGAAACAAAGGGTTGGCGAGAGCTTAAGGAAGTTGACAATAAGATGGAGGACCATGTGTAGCGAAATGGCAGGACGGGTTGAGGAAAGATATCTCATCCTCTCATTTGTGAATGCTCTCTTTGCGACTAACTTGTTGTACATTCAAATTTTTAGAATCAAAAATACAATTACAATGGCAGAACTGCGAGAGTTACAGGAAGAATATATTGCTTTAGAAGAAAGACAGAATGAAATGAATTCCTATCCAGTTGCGAACACAAGCTCGAGTGCGGCGAACGCAAGCTTATTGCCTCAATTCATAAATACAGTGGCGAGCACTTCGCAAGGACAACAAGTAAGGAAAGCTGGTGAAGGACAGCAGAAGATGGTAGCCATGGGAAGCCACGATCAAGAAGAATTTGAACGAGAAAGGAACAATTACAACCGTAACGGCAATAATAAGATTCAGAGGCTAGATCATGTGCAAGAAACATACGGTGGACGAAGGCAAAATAACCGTGGAGGGCAGAGAAGTCGCAGAACAGTATGGGAAGATATTAAGATGCCTCCACTGAATGCTAGTGTGGAAAAGATATGGGAAGCTATACTTGTGATGGAAAATGTACCAGCACCTTGGAACGTGGGAATGGAACCACCGCCAAGCGATAGAAGTCATGAGTTTTGTTCTTACCATCGCTTCCATGGGCATCAAACAAATGATTGTAGAAATATAAAGAGAATTATTCTCGTGGATGATTGATCGGGGAAGCTAAATCACTTTCTAAAGGGAGAAGAAAAAGGCCAAACATTACCACCACCACCGAGATGCACGTAACGGTGTCGGCGAAAGGAAAGGAAACATTTGTTATAGAAATTGGAACAAAAGCTAGAAATTTGAACTGCAACTCTATCGTCCACTCCTATCGCACAATCGAAGATTTTCATGACAACGTGCTCAGTAGAGTCTTTGCGAGAGATGTTAATGATAAAGAAATAATGAGTCTGGCGAGAACGACGCAGTTAGAAAAATGGCAGTTGGAGACTATTTCTTTCTCTGCAGATGAAGTGCCAAAAGGAAGAGAAACACACGATAGCCCGTTGGTTGTGAAACTAGAGATTAACCCGAAACCAGTCGATGGAGAAGATGATGAGGCAGAAGCTTGCTGGGCGATTAACCGAATTCTAATTGACACCGGAAGTTCGGTGAATATTCTCTTCTACCATACTTACAAGACGATGGGAGGAAAAGATGAGGATTTGATCCCCTCGACATACAAGATATATGGCTTTAATGGCACTGCAAACAAACCAAAGGGAGAGGTTCATATGAGAATACCTCTACAAGGATTATCAACCGATATTTTTTATTCGTGTGGTTGACGTGGAATCTCCATATAATGCGCTGATTGGGAGGCCATGGCTTCATGAAATCTTGGGAATCGCGTCAACATATCATCAATGTATAAAATTTCCACATCCAAATGGTATTGGTATCATACAAGGAGACTGGAAGGAGTCGCAACAATGTCATGAGGTCGATGAAGAAAGCTGCGAAGAAAGAAATACCAAAAGAAAAGGTTGGAAGCAACATGTTAGAGATGAGCAGAGAAAAGAAAAATTGATAGAAGTAAGGACTGAACATATCTCGCGAGGAGAATGCCTAGAGACAGGCGAATATCAGGATGATAACGAAGCAAAGGGTATGAAGAGCAAAAGGCATAAGAAGTGAATAATCAATAGAAAGATCAGCAATTGAAGTAATGATGTGCGAGAATCTCGTGATCAAGAATATATGAGAATTCACTAAATGAAAGCACAACAAATGGAAAGGAATTTTGCGAATATCTCGCAAACCTATATCAAAAATAATGAAACATGAATGATTGAATGACTTAACAAATATGAATGAGTAAAAGAACGGGACGAACCTTTATGGCGTACACCCTAGTTCGCGAATAACATTTCGTAAGAGGCAAATGTAAGACCTAAAGTGCGTCATATAAGGGGGTATCTCTCGACATGGCTCGGGGAAGGTTACACCGCTCCCGAAGCCCGAGCCATGAAAATTTGGGGCCCATGAAAGCCTATCCGGGAGGAGGTACCTTGGATTCCCAACTATATATGTAGGTTATACTCGGTTGGGCGACCGAGGGTCTCTTCCTAGGAGTCGTGTATGCTCAAGGCGCCGAGGTACACGGTTGAGCGTGAGTGCCCAGGATGGATGAACCTACCCTGGCCATTCTTGGCAAGTCTTGGCATGCGTTGCACTCGCCCGAAGAAAACTCCACTTAGGGTGCGGTCTCGTAACCATAAACCATATAGGTATAAGGGATAAGAGGGCTGCAAAACAACTGGTTGTTTTTAAGACCGGATGGGAGGAGCTAGTCTTGTATGGCCGATGTTTCGCCTCCTTGAAGGGGCAACCGGGGAGATGATAAGGGCGATGCTCTCCAATAGGGGGAGTGTCAAAACAGACGCAAATGTCATAAGGCTATGTTTTCGCAAGAGAACTTAGGCTCGTCATATTTGTGCAATGATCCTGCAGAGGCAATAATACTAAACGCGAGGGTAAGGCGAGATCAATGGGTCTTTACACGAAAGTGTACGGACGTCCCCGCGATTTCGTCGCACGACGGCAATGTCATGGGGCTTTATGTTCGCAAGAGGATATTTAGGCCTCGTCATATTGTCGCAACTAAAACATCCTGCAGAGGCAAAAATACTTGGAAAATGATAAGGCAAGATCAATGGGTCTTTACATGCAAGTGTAAAGACGTCCCGCGATTTTGTCGCAATAAAAGGTGGCAGGGGAAGACCTCTAATTAGGGAGGTCTAACTCGGAAGACCACACAAAAATGATAAGGCAGGGACAATGGGCCCTTGCTTGACAGTGTAAGGGCAGCTTGCGACCTTGTCGCAATGAGAAGAGATAAAATATATTTATGAAGATAAGGCAAGGTCAATGAGCCATTACATGAAAATGTAAAGGCGGTCTGCGACCTTGTCGCGATAAAAGAGATAGAATTCTCAATTCATGAAGACAACTAAAATCTTCCATCTGAAGATAAATAACAGAGGCAAGTATGGGAATGGAAAAGATGGAATATTGTTATTCATCTTCCGATGAAAGAGTTATACATCAATAAGGATAGCCAATTATATTACAAGGAAGAACTGCCAAAAAAGGGGAGTGAAGGTTGAATTCAGGGGGGAAAAATCCAAGAAGTACACTACAATAAAGATACAGAAATATACAGATATTACAAAAATAAAGAAACAAAAAGAGTTATCTCTTGGGTGATTCTTCTCCTTCATCCGATTTTTCGTTCTATTATTTTCATCGCCGAATTTTCTCCTTCGCTAGCCTCACTATCGAAACATCTGAGACAGGCAGATTCTCGGGGACCTTTTCGAGGAGCCAGGGAGATGAATGAAGAGGGATTTTGTGGTCTTTACAAACATACTCCATGGCTCCATTGCGAAAACGAACTGCATCATTACTAAAATTCGCCACTGTCGTTTCAAATTGTTTCTTCAACTTGGAATACTTGTTATTACGAAGGGAGAGACTCTTGGCGAGCTGTTGTTTTTCAGTTTCGAGTTCTTCAATTCTCGCTGGAAAATTCCTGGCGAGTTGTTCTTTCTCAGATTCAAGCTCTCTAATTCTGACCTGAAGCCTCTTCTCAGATTCTGCAAATAAGTAACAACAAGTTAATAATTTACAAGCAATACTACAGAAATAAGAAGCAGTAAGGTATAATAAGTAACCTTCTCTATCAGATATCATATCTTTAATCAAGGAAGTATGCTCGGCGTGAAGACTAACATCAACACCTAGGTTATTTCTGGCATTATCTAAAACTTTCGCAGCCCAGGCGAATTCATCATCATTATTAATAACAAGAAGAGAACGAACTTGCTCTTCTCGCTGCTTAAGCATAGTATTTTGATGAAGGAGTTCATCTCGTTCAACTTGCACACCAAGAAGAGATTTGTGGAATTCTGCTAACGCCTGTGCACCTCTGTTAGTAATGCGATCGTTCTCATCTATGAGATCACTAATTTTCTTCCTTAAAGTCTTGATTTTCTTCTCGGAATCAAGGTACATTCGTTAAAGCGGTTAGTTAAATTTAAACTAGATCTGTGTTCGATTTCTAAAAGCTGATATTTGGATTGAAGATCCTTTAATGAAAGGAGGTTAGTTTTATCTGAGGAACTACTTAGAGATTGATTGAGGTGAGCGAGAAGAAGGTCATTATCCATAGGTTCAGGAAATGTATGGAGAAGAATAGCCTCATCGGAGAGATTATATACATCTGCGAAGGTAATAAGTTAGGTGGCAATATGCGATCGATAAAATAGAAATAATAAAAGAAGGAAAAATCTTATACCATAAAGTTGCTGATTAGCGTTCTGAAGAGTGGACACCCTATCCCTTTGAGAGTCAAGTTCGGTATTTAACTTTTGAATTCTCTCATCTTTATCGCGAGATGATGACTTCGATCTTTAATTCTCGAATCCTCTTGCTCAATTGCGAATTCTTCTTCTCAAGATTGTTGCGTCTTCTCTCGAGATCTGAGGCAACTACAAAGGAAGTTCTTCCAACCTATAAAAGAAGATAGAAAAATCATTAATATACATATATTTAAAATTTTTTTAAAAAAAAAAAAAAGGGAAATGTGACTGCATACGTACCAAAGATCCAAGAGCATTCAACAAGTCAGGAGACACGACTCTAGAAGCTCCATTGAACGAATCATTGCCTTCTAGTAAAGCAGCATTACACACGTTTGCGAGAGTCCCGCAAAGAGAAGCTAGGGGAGCATCCCCCATTCCTTGGAAAGAGTCGGAGAAGATGCTAGATAACCGATCCATAGGAGAACCGGCCAGTGGAGTTTCTTTAGCAAGAGAACGGTTCGAATCATGGTCATCTTCATCAGAAGATTCAGAGCTTGAGTTAGGGCGAGAAGAAGATTGAATCTTTCGCTTCTTAGTTAATGGAGCAGAAGATTTATTCTTGCGAACGACGGTTTTGCCCTTACTTTTGATCTTCGCGGCTACAGCATCTTCAACTCCAACCTTCGCATATGGTTAAAAATAAGAAACAGAGGCAACAAAATTGTTTCAAGTGATAAAGGAAATGTTACTTACTTCACCCGTAAGCGATTGAAGTATTGTCGCCGTACTTCTCCAACGGATTGTCCTTGTACTTCCTTCTCAATGCGCGATCCGAAAAATTTTACAAACTCAGCAAATATAAAAAGAAAGTTGCAAAGGCAAGATTTAAAATGGAAAACATACCTCTTTTGCCTTATCAGGCCATTTGAATTCCCAAGGATGATACCCCGCGAGGTTCGCAGGAAGAACGTGCGAGCCCGCGATATAAGGGCCATTTAAAATCAAAGGTACAACCCACCACTTCTCATCTTTGGAGTGGCGAGGAGTAGTATTATTGCCCGAGTGCCAGTCAATATCTTGCATAAGCAATTTATCCTCAGGGACATCATCCTTCTTCTTCAGGCGAATGCCCCAGCGAGATTTTGCATTCCTCATCTTTATCACTGAATAATTTTCAAAAAAGTTCTCGACAGTGTACTTCTCAGCAGTTATTTCCAAATCTGCGAAATCGGGGTGTCTAACAGTACTATGGTATAAAGATCCTTTGCCAAAGCACCACGATTCGCGAACTCAAGCATCAGGCGAATGCAATCGCCACTCAACCGATAAACAGCCCGAGAGAATTTTTCATGGGCCAAGATTTCATAAAATAAAGGCATCTCGGGATCGTATAAGGGAATGGGAAGTCCCGCGAGAAGTGACCTAGCGAGACTATAATCTTTTGATCATCACATTGATGATCGTAAAATAACTTTGGAGAAAGAATAGATGAAGGTTCTTGATCGGGGATGGTTGATAGAGTGAAACCCTTCTCGAGTAACTTCGTTGAACTTCATTAAAAGAAGTTTTATATGCACGACTAATGGAAGCCATTATCAGTATGGGAATGGATGGGAGGTTAAAGATTAGGATCAGCGATGGAAGAGATGAAGAAAAGATTTGCAGTAGCAGGAGCGCAAATTGCGGAAGGAGAGAGTCAAAGAAAAGTTGCAGAGAGAAACTAAAGGATGAAAAGGAGGGGAAAAGAAAACTATATATAGGGAAAAAGATCCTCGAGAAAAACGAGGTCATTTAATGCGAGAAGAGACATGAATGGTCAAGAATAAGCGGTTGAAAGAAACGTGTCAAGAAAAGACATTAATAATCAAAATCCGTGTAAAAGTACAAAACTGAAACAGATAAAGATAAACAGTCGCAGCAAATCAATAGAATCACTCTCATGATACTCTTCCCTTCGCGGGAGAAATATGAGGAAAGACAGGAGACGACACTTTGTATATATCTCAAAGAAGCTTCGGAACTTCGCAAAAGAATAGAGGCAAGTACGTACTTTTCAAAGTACAGTATTCTTCTGCTCGTTCCATCATCAGCAAAGACCAAAGATTACTACAACAATAGATTTTTCCTTAAAGATCGCTCTTCAAGCAATATTCAAGGAAAAAGAGGCAAGATGTAGGATCATAATATCGCAATGTACAAGGCTCGCGGGATTAATAAACAACGATGTCGCGAGGAAGTCGCAGATAGATAAAATAAACGACGCAATGAATAACGACAGGCAAAACATAAAGAAGACATGAGACCTGGCGAGGGTTAAGAAGTGTCGCGAGAGCAAATGTTTGTGCATCTGCGACACTTCGCGAGACATTCCCGAAAATAAAGGGTAGCTTAGTTGTCCTCCACTATATATTACCCTATATAAAGGGCTAAATGGATCTGTTAAAGGGGAGAGATCTTTTGGGAATTGTTGGGCAACTCATTAGGAGAGAGAAAGTTTAAGAGTGTATTAATTTCAAAGTGTAATTCTATTTCCTTGTGTAAACTATTCATGGATTCAATCAATAAATATTCTTGATCTTACATCTTTCAATGGGTTAATTAAGTAAAATCGAGTAAGGGGTGTAGTGTGGGAAATCCTGCAACTACACATGTCGTGGAAGATTTCCGTCATAACACGTTGATACGTTGCGCCGGCGTTCTTTAAACTGAATGGCATAACAGTATAGTAAAAATTGCCAAGAGGGGTTCGGAAGGCTGTCTTACTTGCATCGTGCTCATACATCCTTATCTGATTGTAGCCTTTGTAACCATCCATGAAGGAGAACATGCCGTGTCCGGTGGTGGCGTCTACTAACATGTCGATGTTAGGCGGAGGAAAGTCGTCCTTGGGGCAAAGCATTTGTTCAAATCTCCGAAATCCACGCAACACCGAATCCGTCCGTTTTCTTCTTTATCGGGACCACATTAGCTAACCAGGTCGGATGATGAATAGGTCCGATGAAGCCGGCAGACTAGCAACTTTTGAATTTCATTCTTGATTTGTTCTTCCACTTCGTGTCTGAATTGCCTCGGAGATTGCTTGATTGGCTTGGATCCAGGTATGACATGTAAGTGGTGAGTGATCAATTTTTCGTCTAGACCAGGCATTTCCTCGTATGTCCAGGCAAACACATCTTGGTACTCCTTGAGTAGTTGGACAAGATTCGCACATTCATATACGGACAGAGTCGAACTGATAGAAACAGGCCTGTGAGATTCTTCATTCCCGATGTTAACAGTCTCGAGCTCGTCAGTTGTGGAGCTGGTGCCATCTTGTAGCTGTTGCGGAGCGTCCAATACCTCCTCTTGTGTTTCGTCGTTCTTGCAGTATTCAATTGGGAGGAGAGACTGGGTGCCAGTCTCTCCTGCTAATTGATAAAAACGGCGTCGGTATATTGTCTTCCCCTTCTGATCACGGTTTGCCTCGAAAGTGCGTTCCCTTTTGGTGTGAGCATGGGTTGAAGCTTCACCGGATAAAGATGGACGCCTCGTCGGGAAAGGTGTGTCGTGGTTCTTAGCCCCCAGTGATGCAAGTCGGTCTTCTTTCTGGATTGAAGCCCACGTGGGTAGTGGGGTGCACAGGACTTTGTCTGACCTTCCCTGCGGAGTTTCTTTTGGCTCGAACAGTTCCACTCCGCATATTGGTGCGTATGGAGACAATGATGCAGGAATACAGATGACTTCCTCATTTAGCATGGTCTTCAGGCATTGGTGATATGTTGAAGGGATGACCTTATTGTCATGAGGCCACGGTCTCCCTAGTATCATATGGTAGTCCGGCTCTTTTTCTATGACTTCGAATTTCACTTTTGACAGAATGGGTCCTACTGATAAATTCAGATTGACATACCCGTATGTGCTAGTCTGGTTTCCTTCGAATTCCGTCATTGTGGTGGGCTGTCGTACAACCTTGCATGGGCTAACCTTGGTTGTCCTGAGAGTCTTGAGATTAATCACATTCGAAGATGCTCCTGTGTCGATGAGGGCCATCCTGAACTCTGAATCCTTGATGCGTGCGGTAACATGTAGGGCCCGGTTGTGACCTTCCTCTGCCATCATGTCGTCTTCTCGTAAATGTAACATTATTTGAGATGTTTCCGATGCAAATGAGGACTTACGGACGAGAAGGAGTCGGGTGTACGTCCGAGAGATATTTTATTAATTGCAGCAAACGTCTCTGCCCGTTGATTCTTCGAGAGCTGCAAGAGTTCACACAAGCTTTCCACTATACATGTCGCTTCCTGATCCACTAGTCTCTGGTTCGTAGTAAGACTGTTGATCTGAGGGGAATTAGTCCCCGGTGTAAAGGTCTCCGGAACGCTCATCTCTTGATGTCATCTTGATGAGGAGATCAAGTATGTCGTTTACTGCTTCTTTGATTAGCTCTATGTTAGTGTTACACGACCAGTCTTGCCCACTTCTCCTGTCATCTCTAACCGTCCATGACTTCCTGACACGTTCTTGTGATGGCGTGTTGCACGTTCAGCTTGGTCGAATCCAAGCTTGGGATACAATTTTGACAGGGCCGATCGTGCATGTGTGTAGACAACATGGCGATGTAGGCGCCCATATCTCATTGTCTCGTGAAAGTGTGATCTGGGCCATTCAATTTGTCCGGCGAAGTTGAGTGGTCGAGATCGATTTGCAACATAAGTCTGGTGCCGCAAAAGCCGCGCATCATGCCAATTTTGGGCGCGCGTTCCAAGACAACCAAGCTTGGTCGGTCTTGGCCGATCAGCCCGGCGTGCATACGGTGGGATGGTGTGTATACCTGTACTTCATCGTCCCATAGAAACGTGATCTAAGCCACTCAATTTGTCCGGTAAACTTGAGCGGTCGAGATCAGTTTGTGGTTGGGAAGTGTGACTACGCCTAGCTTGGGCGCGCGAATCAAGGTGTACATCCAAGTTTGGCCTTGGCCGATCGGGTGTGGAGATAGGTGGGCCCACAGTGATCGTGTTGATACTTACCGGACCTGCTTAGTCTATTCTTGGACCCTTCATTCGTGCAGGAGAGAATGGACGCTCGTGATCGCGACACAAACCCTAATTAGGTTTTGCCGGCCGTGTGTCATACCCAGTTTGGGGCGCACGAATTAAGACAACCAACCATAGTTGGTCCTGACCGATCAGTCGGGTATGTAGGCGGGCCCACGGTGTTTGTGTTGACATGCTCTGGGCTCTTTGAATCTACATCTACACCCTCCATCTATGCCTGCGAAGATGAATGGTTGAGACTATTTTGCGATACATGTAATGTGTCGCAAACCCTAATTTAGGGTTTTTCGTCCATACTGCTCTGGTTTGGACGGTTTGGCAAGGGAGACCGACCATGCGGGGCCCGCGTTGGGTCGGTAGTGAATATTCCAATACCTGCTTGGGGTCATGGATTCAATCTAAGCCATCCAATCATCTTTGGTGAAGTTGGATGGTCGTGATCGTTTCGAGACCGATATGGTCGGTTCCAGGTTCAAATATGCTCAATCGGGCTAGTATAACACACCGAGAGTCGTAGCTTTGTATGGGTATTTCGTACATGCTTCATTATTAATGCTTGGAGATTCGTGTTGCTCTTCCTGAGAACAACACTCAGTCTTCATGCCACACCGGTAATGAGTACAGAAATACCGGTAAATTCATTGTGGTATATGGGATTGTTGCTACATGCTCCAACCTGGATGAATTTTGTGTATTTAATTCACAGAATGCTGGGATTGTTGCCACATGCTCTATTCTAGGTGAATTAGTAAAGTGGAGAAGTATTCATCGCTATCAATGGCTTTATCCTTTGCAGGATGTCAGCGCATAATTTTGGCCTTTACAATTTTAGCCTTAAACGAAATTCCACCATCAACATATACTAAATTCATTGCCGTAATTAAGTATCAGCATCGTATTCATACATATTTTAATGCCGGAACTCACTGAAACTCAACTGTTTGAGTTAGGGTTCGCGATTCTAACCTATACCCACTGCTGTAAATCGATTCAAACACTTATAAACTAGTTAAAAATCACTTACATTCTCACAGAAGCCATTTTTACGAGAGGTTGATTGTCCGAGTTGTCTTCTTCTTCTTCAAGAGAAATCCGATTGATTCATTCTTCTTGTTTTTGTTGAGAAATTGATTTTGATTGCGGATTGCGGATTGGGATTGGGTTTCTTTCATGGCGGCATGGTTTAGAATAGGGTAATCGACGAAGAAATTTTTGAATCGATGATTAATCGACGATGAAGAAGATGAAGATTTTTTTTTTTTTGAAACCCAAACCTACGAGTGTGTCGGAACTAAATGTGGGGATATGAATTGGTTTTTCATCATATGTTTTAGATTTTTATTTTTGGGGAAGGGTAATATAGTCTTTTCATAATGTTTTTAATTAACGAAAGGGTATTTTAGTATTTTTCACCCCCAAAAAACACCCCTTAGCAGACACTATTGGTTGGGGGAAGTAATTTATATCCCCCAATTAGTTCAAGTATCCCCCAATCGCGCGTTCTTAATAAAACCCAAACAGTAATGAATTTGGGATATCTTTTTCTAACAAAGTTATACGTTCCTTTAAGAATGAGCATATTCTAGCACATATAACACTACCGTCTATTACTTTGAAAATTAACCGATAAAATACCTGGCTACCTGGCCAAATTGGGATATACCCAGATTAATTGGGGTATACCCGATTTTAAGTGGACTCTTTTTAAGGGCTAAGGGAGAGTCCTAATGGGTGAAGTTACTAAACTACACTTACCCTTTATAATTCTTATCAACCTAATCAGTTATCATTTGCATTTCATCTTCTTCTCTTCTTCTTCTCCTACACAAAACCATACCGGCTCTCCATCACACCACCATCAAAACTCGTCGATTCGAAAATTCTGATTAATCTTCAAACATGGAACCGCTGAGGCCTAGTCGTATGAAAAAAACAAATAGAAAACCCAATGAATTTAACCATGGATTTACAAATTTGGTTCAAAACAAAGTGAGTAGAAAACCCGTTGAAGAAGAAGAAATCAACGCCGCTCAAACTGAAGAAATTGCGCGATTAAGAAAGTAAGGGCCTACTTAAACTCACTCCAGTACTTCAATTTCATGTTTGCATGTCGAATTAGGTCAGAAAAATCGAACTTGTGAATTTGCAGTTATTTAGCCGGAAGGGTTTCCAATTCACGACCTTGCCGACTTTTCATATTTAGGGTTAATCGGCAAGCTCTTAGGTTGAAGATCTTGCCGGCTGTTGAATAGTTGTAACTTATTTTTACAGGGTCGGCAAGGTATTCAACCTTAATACCTTGCCGGCGATATAAGTTTTTTTTAGTCGGTGAAGTTATAATTTTTTAGCCTGCCGGCGGTGTGTTTTGAAAATAGCTTGTGTCTCCTGATGCTAAAATCATAAAGTCGAAATGGTATTTGAATACCACCCTGCCGACTGTATTTTAGCCGGAATTGTATGAGTTATAGGCCCTTCCGACTAATTATGTGCAAAATCGTTATGTCTACTGTGTTCATGGTTGTTATAAGTCGGCAGGTTATTTGAATAAGAGCCTGCCGACTATATTTACGCCGGGGTGATTATATTTGTCGACCCTACCGACTATTTTTCCGTCGGGGTGATTATATTTTTCGACCCTGCCGACTGTTGATTTTGTTTTAATTATTTTTGTTCAGGTTGGCAAAGGGAAAGAAGAAAAATGTTATTCCTCCTTCAAGACCTCCTCGTGTTGGTGATAAACTCTTGACTGCAACACATAAAGGGGCATTTTTTGAGACGGGAACGCTGAAGATCCGTGAACAGAATGATTCTCAACCACCACCGGAAGCAAGTGATTCAGATGAAACTCCAGATGAAGACCAATCAATTCCATCTGGTAGAAGAGGTAATGATGATGATGATGTTGAAAGAACTCCATTTCTTTGGAGGAGGTAACAATGATGATGATGATGGTGATCAAGACATGCCACCTGTTGGAGGGGGTAATGATGATGGTGATAACAATGACGGAGATAAAGATAAGGATAGAGTAGATGAAATTGTTGAAGATGAAGAGGAAGAAGAAGAAGGTGGAGAAGAAACGGGTAATAATCAATAAACTCAAGCTAATGATCAACAAACCCAAGCTGCAACTACAAATGCAACCGGAAAGAAGAAGAGGGTTATCACTAAACCAGCTGATTCCCACATGCCTCCCTCTCACTTGAAGGTTACACTGAAACCAGGCGAGCTTCCACAGGGGACCCAGAAGATGGTGGAGATGTTCTTTTTGGATACAAAGACTCATGGGCATGTGAAATCCAAAATACTGTCAATCCGTCTTTGTTTTTTATTTAAGTGCATCTATCTTAAATTTTCTTCAAGTGTTTGTATTTCTTTTCATTTTGTTTTTTTTGGTATTTTGGATCACAAGCATGCTATCCGTCTCTTGAGGCGCCAAGCTTCAAACACTGTGATTAAGAAATGGCCACTTGATATAGAATGTGACGAGGTGCAAGCGATTATCAAGAAATCCGGGTTATGGCCTGCGGTGGAGAGTTCAATTGTTGAGTATGATAGAGTTACCGTATCTGCATTCTGTGAGAGGTTCTACGGAGAGACTGATACAATGTTATTCCCATTCGGTGAGATGTCGATAACTCCCGATGATGCTCATCAAATTCTAGGCCTCGAGGTTGAGGGAAAAGCAATTATTGATGCTTACCATGATGGCATTTCTTGGTCCAGGATCTTCGAATTGTCCAAAATTTTGTTCGGTTGGGATCAGATTGAGACGGAGTCTATGCTTGTGATGAAGGAAGGTCATCTAAGCAAGAAGTTTAATCTGAAGAAGTTGAGGGACACATTCTTTGGGACCAAGAAAATCTATGATGAGGAGGGAAGGGTGGACTTGGTGCGAATCAATTCTACCGCGTCAGCTTATTTGCTAAACGTCCCGGGCAAATATATCTTCCCGACAGTTCCGGAAGCTTGGTCGACTGCAAGTATATTCAACTATTGCATCCCCTTGATCAGATGCATAAGTATTATTGGGGTACTGCGGTGGTCGCCTTCTTGAACAATGAGTTGACAAAGGCTTCAAGGGCACTCACTGCGCAAGTTAACGGAAATCTATGTCTCTTTTAGGTAATTTTATTGTCTAAATCATTTATATTTGCAAAATGCTTGTAAGATAAGATTCTTACTAAACTTTGTGTTTGCATAGGTTTGGGTATATGAGCACTTCCCTACTTTGGTGAAAGTCAACCCCCACGTCAAAGCGTACACTAAAATTGCAATTAATAAGTCAAGAGGACAGAAATACAGTTTTAGTGGTGCTCAGGATAAGGATATACCGCAACAGCTTATCAACATGCGAATCGCCTTGGACAAATTGACTGCGGATGAGGTAATATTTGATCCATATCGAGATGCTAGAAATGAAGGTTTAATCCAAAGGAGAGATGATGTTGCATTCTACTACGGTCCCTTGTTGTACCCCCATGGATTTTCAATGTACGATCTACATCGGGTAATGCGACAAGTGGGTAACGTCCAAGAAGAACCCCATCCCGGTGATGATCCGTTCTTTAAAGTGGAGAGGGCAGGGTGCACCACATCCCAAAAAAGTATTGACGTCCGTTACGCTCCACCACCAGGTAAATCTCATTAGAACGGAAGATGTGACCGTAAAATCGATACAAGTCTTTTGGACGAGGTGACCGAAGGTCATGAAGATCATGAAAATTACATGCCGTGGTACTTGGGTTTTGCTCGTCCTGATGTGATTAGGGAACAGACTGTTGAACAACCGGCTCGTAAGAGGAAGAACTTTGTAATTACTTTAGAGTTGCTCTTATTATTTTAAGATTACATTATCGAATTATTTTATTAATTGCTTGTTGTTTAATTGAAAATAAAAGGAGCATTTGAAGACCCTTGTGAAGATGATGTGTTGCGCGAGAGAAAGAGGAGAGCCTTTGTCGATTGAAGAGCAAACTAAGCACATTGACTATGCTAGCATTGTTGACAATGAGGATGCCGAAGAATTGTTCCAGCAAGATAATATTGAACTAAATAGGGAAGCACAAGCCAAGAGGGAAGCACAAGCCAAGATGAATGCTGAAAAAAGAGGGCTCGTACCCGTGGTGGTGGTAGTGGTAGTGGTGGTGGTCGTGAAAATGCTAAACGGGGCCCTGGTCATGGTCGTGGTCGTGAATGAATGCATTTCTAGTATATTTCATTATGTTGTGGTAGACAAATGTTAATGGTTGGACAATTGTTTTTTTAAGGTTTATGGGATATATGTTTTTGTATTTTAGACAAATGTTGGATTTCTAGTTGTTGAATGAATGGTGTTTTTAGCTATGTTAAGTTTCAATAATTCCGCTGACAGGGTATTGAGTAGATGTTTTGTTAAGTTACATTGCCGACTAAACCAGGGCCGGAAAGGTTGTGAACTGCCAGACTGTCGCCCCTGACAGTAGAAATGGTGTAGTTACCAGGGTCGGCAAGGTAAGAAAATTACTACCTTGCCGACGGTATAACAGTCGGCAATGTATTAAATTATCGACCTTGTCGACTATGTGTAGCAGAAAATGACCTTCTCCTGATGTCTAAAATCACAAGGTCGGCAGGGTTATAAAATTAAGACCTTGCCGACTAAACAAAAGCCGGCACTCTAGTGACCAAATACCGTGCCGACTATATGTAGCAGAAAATGAACTTCTCCTGATGCCTAAAATCATAAGGTTGGTAGGGTAAGAAAATTACGACCCTGCCGACGGTTTGTTAGTCGGCATATTGGGGAAACAGTAACCTTGTCGTCGAGTTCAAAATTCAAATTTTTGCAAGTACAATTGCATTGATTGACTACCATAACGGCCAAATTTGGGCACCATCCTATAAATACACTAGTTCTCCCTACAAAACAACACACACCTAGTTTCATATACTCTCCAAAGCTCACATCATTATATACTCTTTCTAACTCTCCCAATACCTCTACATACAAAGCAATGGCATCATTTGATTCAAATGAAGATCTATCCATCACCAAAGCATGGTATGCGGAAACTCGGGTTAGAAATCAGTCCTCCGTAAGGGTGGATGTCGTAACCTTTTGGGTTATGGTATACAACAAATATAGGTAAGAGCTTGGGAATCCTAATGGAAGAAGTGTTCAACAAGTGCATGATAGGCACCTAGTCATCGAAAATGCGATACTTGCTTTTTTAGCTATCCAAAAACGGATTTTGAACGCTACCCACTTTAGCTACTCCATTAAACAATTTGTAAGTATTTTTGTGGTTTATTTTACGTGATCCATGTTGTTTGATCTTCCTACTAAACACCACTAACAAAGTAAGTTTGTGTTTTATTTTTGTAGCATGAAGTCGTCAAAGCGCGCTACTTGGAGGAAAAGGGGGAAGCATTCGCATTCAATGCAAGTTGTCAATTCATGGTATCCAAAATCCCGGAGTATGCCCCGGAGATGATGGAGGGTGTATCGTCGTCGGATTCCTCGGATGAAGATTGATGGCTTTAGAAGTTTTTGTGTAGGTTTTGTGGGTAAATCTCTATGTACACCCTCACGAGACTATAACTCGTCCACTAGGGTCGCCTAGGGGTTCAAAGGTTTGATGCACATGCTAAGTGCATTCGTTATTCCGACGACAAGGAGTTAGATTTTATGTTTCAATCAATGTAGTAACAAAAATTGCCTGAATAAAGTGAATTACATCTTCCTAAAATCTGTTTTCTTTTGGGTATAGTCAAATGTCGGCAAGGTAGTAAGATTACTACAGTGCCGACTATAACTTAGCTGGCAAGGTCAGAAGTTAAATAGATGTCGACTAAAGGTTAGCCGGTAATAGGTAAAAAATCAATAAAATGCTGACTATTGAAGTATTTACAACAGTCTAATGTGTGTCAAAAATAATACAGTCGGCATCTTCTTCATTCATAGACCTTGCCGTCCAAATATGTTCGGCGTTTTCTTCATCCGTACACCTTGCCGGCCAACCTTTAGTCGACACCTTATTCAATCGTCGACCTGCCGACTTTTCACATTTTCAAAACTGAAAGTGTTGATCGAAATCGAACTCATAAGACAAAAGTTTTAATTTACTCATTATTTCAAAATTTTAATTTAAACACAATTAATTAATCTAATCGGAAATTTTTAGCGTTAATTAAACAAGGGTATATTAGCCATTTAGAAAATACATGGTTAAGGGGTGGCTTGTTTTACTTCAAAATGACCCAGGTTTTGTCTCATTAAGTATACCCCAATTAATCTGGGTACACCCCAATTTGGCCAGGCTAAATTGGAGCCTAGACCAATTAATTTGGGCCTACGACTACAGGACAAAAAAGGTCATTGAAAGGTAACAAAGAACACCCCTTAGAGCAATTCCTATGGAATGAACAAACCTAGAGTTTGTTCATTTTGATCCCACTATGGGATGAACAAACCAACAAAACGGATGTTCAAATGAACAGATTAGTTCATTTGAACATCGAGACACTCCAACAGGCGCGCGTCTGTTAAAATGGCGCGCGCCATATAAAATAACTCTGGCGACAGCCTTGCTGACGCCAACGTTTTCCATGAAAACACGCGTTTTTGAACTTGGCGCCAGAGATTTGGGTTATGTCGCCGAGTTCATAGTATGAGCGCCACCAGGTATTCCCATCCTGCTTCCCTTCCCCTATAAATTCAGTTCGTCTGGAGACTTATACTTACACCTTCCTCAACATTACACAATTTTCATACCGTCTCTAACTTTTCTTTTTCTTTTCAAACAAAACTACTCATATCAATTCAGTTTCACAAAAATTTCATCTTTAAAAAATATGTCATCGTCACAACAACGATCACAACAACAAGCACCACAACAATCACAGCAAAGGAGCACAAGAATTCGTGGTCTAAAGTATACAATGGATGAAGACGAGTCACTTTGCAGAAATTATGTATTATATACAGTAGATAATATTAATGGTTGTAATCAAGAAAAAAAAACTTTTTATGGTAAGATTTTACAAAATTTTTGTTTAGAAACCGGTAACAAATATGGTCGTGATGTCGATGGGTTAAGTCATCGTTTTTGCACAATTGCAGCAGCCGTTAGTGAATATGTAGCTATTATCACTCAAATGTGGAACAACAAAATAAGTGGTGAAAGCGAACCAGATGTGGAATGAAGATGTCGGGAAGAGTGGCAAAGATCCCACAAAGGTTCAAGCTTCCAACATGAAAGTTGTTTCACCATTTTGAGGGTGCTTAACAAGTTTAACCCATACTTGCCGGAAGGTCATCAAGTGCACCGAAAGATCACCACATGTTCCAATCTCGCAGATTTTCGAATGGAGGGTCTTCCTCGCCCGATGGAACTCAGTGTAGTCGTGGATCAACACAATAGTAATCTAGATGTTAACACCAACTGCAAGAGAAGAAGAGGAGGTGGTGTGAAAGCTGCAAAAGCAGCGAGAGACGCAGCCCAACGAGCAACAGAAGGAGGTTCAAGCGAGTTCAACTATGCTGATCACAAGAAAATGGAGATGCAGATGGAGGCATATAGAGTGAGGGGTGATAGACACATTTTTGTATCTAATTTGATCTCAATACTATATATTGTTAGTGTCGATATTGTACTAATTATGGTTTTTTGTGTGTTTGTAGGTATTTTTGGCCAATAAACATTTTTGAAAATTCGGCTCGAAAAGTTGCTAAAGGCACCGGAGGACACATGTTATTCGGACTCGCAGGTTTTGGATATGGGGTAACCTATTACTATGGGGCACTCCACTGACTAAGGGGCACACTAGCTGCTATTTGCACCCCAAGACATCCACCTGTTATTCGCACACCTGTACAGGATAAGGGGAGGTCATCTTCCCAAACTCAAATTAAGTTTTGGCGGGAAATTTTATTGTTTCACGGCAGAATTAGGGTTGGATTTTTGAAGGTTTTTTAGAGAGATTCAATCGCGGATTTTGGCTTGGATGGACCTGTTAGAGCATAACAGGGATGGTATGGTAGTTTGGATCAACTAGATTTGGCTAGATAATCAAGTTTCGGATTAAACAGGCTCTCGGGTTTTTGGTTCGAAACAGGGAAGATTCTGTTGGAGAACTGCGGGATGTTTGGTTGGAGTTTGATTGGGAATATCCTGTTGTATCAAAACAGGGCTGGTAATTGTCGTGGAATGGAAGAAAGTGGAAGTTTCCATATTTATCTCATAAAACAGGGCAGTGAGAGTATCGGGTTCTCTTTCTTTTATTGGAGGAGTTTCGATTAGAATTGAATTGGTAATCGTTGATTGAGATAATACAAGGCAGGTGACGTGTTTAGTTTCGGCAAAAATGGAAAGGAACGTGCAAATACACGGAAACGGAGTGAAGAAGTTTTTTCGGATTTATCCGATTATATCTTTGGAATGATTGTATGTTTAACTCTTCACTGGACTTGTTCAAACACGACATTGGAGTGTGTTTACCTGCCACAGACGCGTGAACGAGAATCAAATCCCGTAACATGGTAAGAATAAAAGGAAAAAATATTCCCGAGAATAATCCCTTGATGGCGAAGATTTCAAGCATTGATTACGAGTTATTATGGTTCTGTTGGGTATAAAAGAGTGTCTTGGGGATCATAGAGAGGGATGGAGAGTTAGGGAGAGATACAGAGCATCAACAGATCGAGAAAATCAAGTTACAGAATTATTTTCTGCTGCTGCTGCACCAAGATCACGAAGAACATAAGACGCACAGAAGACAATCGTTCATGCTACAGTAGAAACGACTGCCAAGCGTGGGTCGCAGAGCTACAGCAACAACAACAGTTCATCATTATCGTTCTCTGTAACAGTGTTTTGCAACAATTATAAATGTTGCAAACACCCGGTTTTAATTATTTTCTCCCATTTTTCATCATTTGTAAACACTTTGAGCAATGAAATCAACTTTTGAGCGTGTTTCCAACATGATGAACTAAACCCATCTTCTGGGGCGGCGGAGGAAGCCATTCTTTCAAGAATTATGTGGTAATATTTACTTTATTAATTGATGCAATATTTTTATATGATTAATTGCATTGATAAAAAAAATGAATTAAATGATTTTTATTAATCAAATGTGTTTTCTCTTGATGATGCATGCTTAGTTTTAGACTCTTGATGCGTTATGCTTGCGACTAACATTTGATATTTTGGAAATCTGATTTTGGAAATACTTTAGAATCAAATCAATTGTTTAAATTGCATGATATAAATTAATTTAAAACCACAAAAGTATTGATGAATGG
>JAJJWW010008352.1:0-20786 GCA_023531295.1 Papaver armeniacum
CCTAGATTATTATTCACCTCACAAGTATAAAACCCGTGAAATCAACAAAGTTTTATACAAAGAGAACTTTGATGATTTGTATCTATCTTGATCAAGTGAGTATCTCAACAACCAATCAAGATCAAGATACACGAGTTATTAAGGAAAAATAATTGGACCTGGCTTCACGAATCCCTATGAAGTCTTTATAGTCGCTAAACCTTAAACGGGTTAGGAAGAGGATGACTCTAGATACAACTAAGACACACCAAAAAGTAGTGTTAGGATTCAAAGATCCGATTGCTTGAAGTTCCCCTTTTATAGACATCCAAAGCATAGGTTTCTTTAGATTTAAGCTAAGATAACTTTGGAATCAAGTAGACAATATCCACCATTATATAAATCTTTTGAAACCGATTTTCATAAACAAGATATACACTCGTTTAGGTTAAACCGTAATCCGAACCATGTACAAAGACTATGTTCAACGTGGTTAGATGAAACTAACCGATTTGAACTTAAAAGCTTAATACTCATTTTCGTGAACACATAAGACATTATCCTTGAGTCACAATCATGTGATCAAATAAGTCTAGTATTTTAGAGAATTAATCAAATGCTAATTATCTCGTAGAAATAATTTAATCACACTTGAAGATAATCGACATGGTTAGTAAATGCAAAAAGTACAAATATCATAGTCGTCAGTGACTCGAGTCGGCTTAGAGCACGTGTACATATTTAACCAAATCAAGTTCGGAGTTGACTTAACTATTTAGGTATGCGATGCAGTTTGGAAACCTTAAGATTATGACGAGGTTCGGAGTTCACATAACTATTTTGGTTTGCGTGCAGGTATGGGTACTAAACCGAGTTCGAGGAACACATCACTATTTTAGTACATGTATCGGTTTGGATACTAATCCCGGCACATACGAGTATGCATACCGATCTCGGTTCACGAGTTGAATAGATTTTTCATATGATATACATAAGAATGCAACTACATCTCTTTGTATTCAATCGGGCTCGCAAATTCCTATTTTCTGATTGCAAATTGAATTGAGAGATAGTGATATAAAACTCTTTGATATACTTTTCTCTAGATTGAATCTGTCTAGTTTATTCTCTTGAAAGTACATTGGAGTTTGTTTATTCAGATTGCCAAACGAAATATTGGGTGTGGTTGTTGTACCCCCGCTTTTTCAATTATGAAAACTTCAGTTGAACTCCTTTTGGAGTTTTCTTCTCTTTAAATGGTTTTTGACTTTGATGGTATTTTACCGTTGAATGGTTATCTATCAATTATATATGTTAAACGAGTCAAATTCATAGAAGTTTCTTATTTGTGAGATTTGTTCTTTGCTATCATATTCTGGTGATTAGAACATATATCTCATATTATCTCATAGGTTAAGCTCTTAATTAACTCTTGCAAAAGAGGAGTAGACTATTTTGAGAATTGCAATATTGATCTCTCCACGATTACACTTTTGTGGAAATACTGCTACAAGATTCCATAAGATGTTCTGTAGGAATCTTCTTTCCTCCTTGATTGCATAGACAGGGGAATAAGTGGTGAACTTTTATCTCATGTCCATACATGTCTAGGGAATTTATAATTCTTACGTTGGGTTATATTTCTCACTTTGTTCATAACTGACCTAGAGAATAGTTTTTGACGATGACTATTTGTTAATATCCAAGAAGTCCTTCTCTTGTGGTTAGAGTCAAGGTCACTCATATTGTTCATTTGGGAATGACATCAAATGGGGGAGAGTTCTTTTAAACTTGTACTTAAACGTCATATCTTTGTGGGGAGAGCGGATGTGGAATTATAGAAGATGCTTGTATCCATATATATATATATATATATATATATATATATCTTAATGAAACATACCAATTTATTTGGTGAAATCGTCTAAACATAAGTTGGTATGTGTTCTCTAGTCTTGACACTCTTTTGTTTAATTCATTATGATCCATATTTTTTTGCCTTAATTTACCAATTTTTTTGACAAAAATGGAAGAATTATTAAGTGGTATCTTACTATTACACATGGCTTTTCAGAGCATTATGTAAGGGGGTGGATTACGATCTATAGGTTTTACCTATTTGCAAAATATGTTAGTATTGACTAAGGGGGAGAACATATCACCGTAGTATTGCTTCAAAGTTGTGGTACGATTGAACTTTGAGGAAGGTATCAACACTATGTTTTCGTATAACAACCAATTAGTAGAGTGATCCTTTCATTCTATCAAAGTTTTTTTGAGTATTCTCATAAGTTGTTATCACTACGGATCTTCGACAACAAAGGTGTTAAACGAACACATGCACAACCATAAAAGAACTTGAAGTACGAAGAATTTAAGATGTTTGTTGAAGAACCAAGGAAATCAAGCACAATGGATTATGAGATGAAAAGTTTATTTATTTTGAATCCATATGTATTGAATAGTTTCGTCACTAAAATTGACAAAGGGGAAGATTTTTACAATGCTCAGTTGAATTCACAAGTTTTTCAATCTCAAGATTGTTGTCAATGTTAGATGATCAAAACTATATCTTGATTTCTAGTTCTACTAAGTCAAGTCTTGGAATAGGTTATAACTTGGTAGTTGAGTATCACACATCAACCTCAAAGGCTGAAGATCGACGAAGAAGAAATTTGAAGAGCTTCATTAATCGAGTTATGTGAAAACGAACCGTTTTATTTTACTCACTATCTTACCATTCTATCTTATGAGACTTTATGGTATGACTTTTAGTAGATTTACAAAAAAAGAAATTTCGAGTCAAGCTTGTCTTGTTAAAAATCTCGAAATATGATTCAAGCATTGGATGTTCAAGAATTAAATTGTGGATCAATTGAACATTGTCCAAGCAAATGATTTTATCATTTGGGAATGCTTCACACGTGAAAAGAGCAAAATTCAAAACTTCTGATACTTAGTCTCAGGGAAGGTTGGCGAACCATTTCGAAAACCATATATATTCGAATGTCAGAAACGAAGGGAAGGTTGGAGAACCAGTTCGCAAACCGCAAGTTCAGAATGGGACAGTCCACGAACCGTGGTGATCTGAATTTTTCATGTTGGTGTAAAAGGATAACGGTTGGTGAACCCGGTTTATGAACCGAGTCTATCGATTTCTGTTTGAGTATGGTTTGCGAACTCGGCTCACGACATCATACCACTGACTCGTGAACTTTCTTTACGGTTCACGAACCATTTCACCAACAATCCCGGTGGATTTTTAGTAGATGCTCAAAGACTTATTTTTAAGTATGTTTAGTATTGCTATGACTCACAATAAACACCTCTAAGACATCATTGATTACTAAAACACTTGTGTATGTGTATTATGATCAAACTCTTAAGTGTTTAAATGAACATCAAATTGCTTATAGATCATTAAGCATACTTTCCAAGAACTATCATTATACACGGTTCCATAACCGGACCACTGTGTATATTCTTCTAATGTGATTTCAAGACAAACTTCTAACATCTTACTTGGAGCATTAATTAGAGTTTCGCCTAAATATATAAAGTGTTTCCTTGAATCTCAAGTTATCTTAGCTTGAATTTGAAGCAACTCCCAGTCTTGAAAAACTATAAATAGAGATGCTCTTTCAACTGGGAAAATCAATCCTTGACACTTTATGTCCTAGTTGATAGCTATGACCTAGATTTCTTATGAGAAACATAATTAGGTATACGACTAAACGACTTTGCATTGGGGATTTGTGAAGCCACGTCCGACTATCTTTTATCTTAATAGTTCGTCTATCTTGATTTTGCTTTTCTACTATCGAGGTTTTCGTAATCTCTTCCAGGCAAGACAAATAGTAATCTCTTTCCTTATGGCTCATCCACATGATGTATATCGAGTACACCTTTATCCAACAAGCTAATAAATACATTTGTTCTCTAGACAACAAGATAAATAGTGAACATATATTCCTCCAAATGACACCAATGCTCTAGGGGGTGAAATGGGATTTTATATGGGCAAAGTTTGGAGAGAAAAATGTGAGATATGTACATGCATATGTTGGGGTTATTGAGTTTGGAAATGGTTGCACTTGTCATTGACTAGAAGTCAAAGTGCATAACGTTTTTTAATGAGATATTTTAGAATTTCTCGAAACAGGAAAAAAGGTCATACGAGAGTAATGTAGCCTATCCAGCATACTTCAATCAATAATGATGCCTCTCAACAGGTTCTGCCTAGTCCAGATCTTCAAAAAAATCAAAGATTTTAATTAGTGCCCGTATGAACTCATAAGGATTAGGTGACCTAGATCTAGCCTTGTTAATGGTAATTCTGGGCAAAATTAGGCATAATGAAATGTCTAGAATTGGATTTGAAATAGATGGTTTTGAGAACTAAAAATGGTTCTAGAGAAGGTGTTAACGACTTTGAATAGGCGTGAATTGCCAAAAGACGGTATATTTCATCAATAACCTTAAATGACCATTAAAGGAAATTCTTAGGATTTATAAAATAGATTTGGATAAATAAACTCCATAATAAAGAGAATTAAACTAAAAAAAAAATATTTTAAGAGAAATGGGAGATTAAAAGATGTCAAATCCATGAGGAAATGGTTCGGAAAATGTTCATCCTTCAACCACCCACGAGTTTGCAAAAAGGATTGCTTTAAGTCTTGTAACCAGAGAATAAAAGGATTGCTTTAAGTCTTGTAACCAGAGAATTAGAGAGTTTGAGAAATTTTCTTTAGGATGAGATGGAAACATGCAATCAGAAAACATAATATGAAAGGAAGATTTTGCTTTTTGGAAAGAGAGGAGGTTTGCAAGAAATGAAAGAAAGAAGATAATGATACTTTTGTATGGGAGAAAGAGTCTAGTGCGTTTTTTTTTTCATAAAGTCTAGTGCGATTGAAAATGAGTTTTAACGAACATATACTTTCTAAAATATACTCCCTCCTTTTTTGAAAAAGAGATGCCAAATAAAAAAAATGATAGTATGTCTTTATATAAGCGGAGGAGTATAATAAAATGCAACTTAGGTATTTTAAAAGTCTCTCTCTTCTAAATTTTTGTTCGGGAAAATAATGCTTAGTTGAATTTTGACCATTTATTACCGTTTTTTTGTCCGTTATATGTCCGTTACTATTCTTTAACGGCTGACTTATTCTAGGAACTTAGTCGGAGTTTATAGAAATATTTCATGATTTGATCCCATTCTATCTAATTCTTCTCTGGTTACTGAAACACCATTGCTACGTAGACTCAAGTGAGGCAATAGTTACAAAGTTCCATAGGTTTTCAGCCTCTAAGCCACCGTTGATACTAATACACCAAGATACAACGTTTCTAAGACACTAAGGCTCCATTGCTACTTTATACATCAGCTACTAAAGATTCAAAGATTCGAGTGTTATGAAGCAATCTCTGGCTTCAGTTGATCATCACTACTCTCGACACTTGCTTCTCTCATTCCTCTATTTCCTTTCACCCTTTTTGATTCAACCTACCTAATTTCTCTATAATTGTTTTCTTTAAATTAAGTTTGACACATCTTTGCTCTTTTATTTTGCTACTCGTATAATCTTTGATTGTACTAATCTTTCTTATTCTTGCAGCGTCTCTTTTAAAGCTGAAATCTTGATTCCCTTCCTTCTCTTTCATTTTTCTTCGTCTTTAGAATCAGTTTAGATCCCCAATTTTTATCTTGAATTTACTTTTGTGCCCTCAGGAGTGTATTCCTTAGAAGGTGTCGCTTAGAATTTACAAGGTCAATGTTTCTTCTGAGGAAATCCCTCCTGATGCATCTAAGAGGATACGCGTCGCAAAATCCGACCATCATATTGCATCTATTCCACCAGTGGAAATACCCACCCGTGTTTAAGATAGAGGAAAATTCACAAACTAATCAATACCAAATCCCTAATCGAGGAACCAAAGTAGAAAAGAAGAAGAAAAAGGGAATTCAAAAAAGATACGAACTTCTAAATTTTTGGGAGAAGTCTTACCAATCTTCTCTATTCAATGTCTTCTACCCGCCGGACATATTCACGCCATTCAAACTCTCATCCCAATTCAGGTCTTCTCAACGGTGTTTCATCATGAGAATTCATTTAAGAAGGAAAGTTGAGATCGCAATAATACGAAGAAGGGTAAGAAAATCAATTCAATAGAATAAGATATCAATGATTTTGCAGAAGCAAGACAAATCTCTACAAAAGGAAACATATCAGCTGAACAGTCAGGGGAGAATCCTCAAGCTCCAGTGGAAGCAAAAGAAGGGGTAGCATCAGTGAAGATGGAAACAAACGCAATTGAGTTGGTCGAGATAGATCTGGTAAAATTTCAAGCTAATCCAGATGACACCATGGGCCAAAGGGACTACATCTCCAACAAAAAACAGATGAATCATTCAACAGGGAAAAATACACAGACTGTAAATGAAAATTTTGGAAAGGGTTCTGTTATTAATGATAAAAATCAGGTAAATTTTTCAAATTCTGAGGAATTGGCTCCAGATCTTAATTCAATTTCCCTTATTGGCGAATTGGACCTTTATCAATCTAAGACAGGCTTGTCTTGTTACATTGAGGTAACCATAATCTCCCAACTTTCTTATAAATATGATTTGATCTCTAATCTCTCTGATTTTGAAAAGAAAAGTGCAAGTGAGGTAAGCCTAAACCAAAATACTTTTAATTTTTATCTTAGCCACATGATAAATAGGAACATGGTCAAACATTCAAACCAGGATAGAATACAAATCACCATTGCTATTCTAAATTGCAAATTTTTATATGTGCAAAATTATCAAACCAGAATGATGCCCGTTTTTGGTAATCTTTTAACTTACAGTATTATGTGTCTTTTGGTTTACTTATTTCGCATATACTCATCTATACTGTTATCTAGTATCTATGCTTCAAGTTATGTTAACATTGATAGCTGGATTGCGTCGATCCAGGTTTTTCTTCTCTATTCTTTCTTATCTGGACTGTGAAAATTTCTTAATTTTCATAGACCCTATCTACTTGCACTGGATTGACCTATACAGAATGAACATCAATTTCATTGTCTGCCAATATCCCGAGGTTTCATACTTTTGGCAATTTGTTAAAATTCTTTCTTGGAATTGTCAAGGCCTAGGACCTAAAGACACTAGACAACAACTAGGTAAACTCATCCACAATAATAATCCTAACATCATTTTCCTATCTGAAACAAAACAACATAACTTGTTTGTGGAGAAAATCCTGCATAAATCTTTCCAATATTTGCATGTCTTATATTGGAAATCCCTTCACATGGACAAATAGAAGAGATGGAAATGAACTTATCCTTGAAAGACTAGATAGAGCCCTTCCCTCTTTTGATTGGATCAACATATATAACAATGTTGCTCTTTATCATCTTATTGTTGTAGGAAGTGACCACTGCCCTGTTATGCTGCTTACAAATAAATTAGAAAGCAGTACCAAGAAACCATTTAGGGTCAATGAATCCTGGTTTAGAGACCCAAGTTGTTCTAATATAATTAAAGATCAATGGAAATTTCATACTAGTGGTTCTCATGCTTTCCAGTTAATTCATTGTCTAAAAAATACTAAATATGGTCTTAGACACTGGAACTATCACCATTTTGGGAATATAGGTACTCAAATATCTAATTTGGAAACACAGTTGTCTGATCTTACTAGAAATAATCATAATCATAATAACATCGGGGTAATGAGCTAACTCAAAAGCTCAAATATTGGTATGATATTGAAGGCTGATTTTGGAGACAAAGAGGTAAAGAAGATTTCTTGCTTAATGATGATAGAAACACAGCTTATTTCCATCATAAAGCCAATTTTAGAAGACAGAAAACCCAAATTGAATCCCTCCAAAATAATCTGGGTATCTGGCTAAATGATAGGAGGGACATTGAAGAGGAGCTGCTAAGACACTTTAGCACTATGAGTAAAACTTCAAATCCTCCTAACTCTGGTATGTTTCTTAATAATGTCAATGTTATTATTTCTGATGTTGATAATAACATGTTGTGTGCTATTCCTAGTCCAGAAGAGGTTAAAAAGGTTGTTTTTGATACGAAACCTTGGACTACACCTAGCCCTGATGGTTTCCCACCAGGTTTTTACCAATAACAAGATAAATGAAATCACTCCCAAATTAAAGGAAATACTGATTTCAACTCGGGAACATTAATTAAATACCCCTCCTTTTCAAGGTCTTCAAAAATACCCTAAAAACTTCACAAATACCCCTAAGGGGTTATTTTAAGTGGATAATGAAAATGAACTATTATGTTCTTGGACAGTTATGAAAAGCGTCAACCCAACCTCCTACGGAGGTTGAATTGACTTAATATAATCTTAGATGTGCCAAAAACTATACCCTAAAAACTTAAAATGTACCCTTTAGGGGTATTTATAAAGTTCTTAGGGGTGTTTGTGAAGACCCATGAAAATGAGGGGTATTT
Organism: Papaver armeniacum; assembly: GCA_023531295.1. Classification (NCBI taxonomy): domain Eukaryota; kingdom Viridiplantae; phylum Streptophyta; class Magnoliopsida; order Ranunculales; family Papaveraceae; genus Papaver; species Papaver armeniacum. Next base: position 8,465 of record JAJJWW010008352.1, read on the forward strand.
ATTAAATTCCCACTTTCTTCAACAAACCATTTATAGGTTTATAGGGAATGAAATCAAAATAAACTCAGAAGAAAAGAAAGATATTGGGAACCAATATATGACGCAATTGGAGATTCTAGATAGCTAGGCATTCAGCTAATGAGTGAATACGGAGTAATACACAACCAAGAGGAAAAGATCTCAAAAAGAAATATTTGATAAATTATGCATACCAGCACACCATCACAGACAAAATAAATTTGATCAACAATGTTGCCCTGTTCCATAATCACTTCTCCTGGAAGAAAAAACTCCTCATGGAGTCTAATTACCTGAAAGAGAGGAAGAATGTGCAAATATAAGCTCCATTAGTTAAACATTACATAATGCTAGCGACAGTACCATTTGTCTAACAAAATACTTTAGTATTGGGATAGAAGATATAAACTAGGTCGGAGAGTTAATCCAGATGTCCAATGATGACATCTAGAGAATCTTAACAGGTACGTCGAAAATGATAGTGTTAAAGTAATAGTGCTGCTTGTACAGCGTATATCCGCAAGACACACCCTTAGTATAGCCTTTGTAATATGTTTAGTGCAAACAACCTTTCTGTAATCTAGCATCGATCTTATCTTTGACTTTCCTCGTTTTAACCTTGCTTTTCTACTTGTGGTGAGTCAACGGGTTGGGATAGAATACTTACGATCTGATTCTTTAACTCAGGAGAGCATCCTTTAAAGAGAGGAACATTTTCAATGAAGTCCCTGTATAAAGTTTGTGATATCTGCAACATAAAGGAACACAGTAAGATATGATTAAGCAAGAGAACATAAATAGTAGCATAAACATAATAGGCTCAGAAAGCATTCAACGCCATCAGTAGTATTAAGTATAACCAATATAAAAGGTGTGGACTAGAGAGGTTAATAATGTCGAATGCCACTTTATAAATCTTGGTTTCTGCAAATTTGAACATTAACCACAATTCTGTCCATTCTTGAATTGGAGAATTCTATCTTCCATCTAACCAGACTCCTATATCATCAGAAAACTACACACCAAATCATTGTAATCCTAAGTTAATATCTACACGAACCCTATATATACCTATATTGCATAGCGTTGTGTAGAAGGAGGTGTAGTTAAGATAGTGTTGTGGAATGAGGTGTAGTTAATTTGGAAGATGATTTAAGTTTCCAAATAGGCAAGACTCAGAGCATACTTGCATACATGCTGACGATATATGTATGGGGAATCTCCACCGGAAACTAGAATGATATAACATTGTATACTGATAAACTAGTTAAATCAGGAAAAAAAAAAATGATATCTTCCAAGCCAGCATCAATTAATTTAAGTAGCAGCCAAGAAATGTGAGCTACCGAAGCTCAAGGGGCAACCCTTACCACAGAGTACTTTTTGGTTGAGCCAAAAAAGAAATAAAAATGGAGTAATATAGATGGTAAGTAACTTAAACTAGGAAGAGAATAAGCACTAATCATGAACAAGTGGAACAAAAATCAAGCGAATCTGATTAATTTTGTGCGCGAGATACAGTAGACTTCTATTTCACACCTTAGCCCGGATAGAAATTGGAATATCCTGGAGAACAACAGCCTCCGTGTAGCTGCTCTCATACTGTAACCGCAAGTGACCTTTGATTTGATCACGGATTTCCTTTCCGAGTTTATTTCTATTCATATACTTCATTATATCCGCCATTTTATCCCTAAATCTTTCTGTCGTTGAACCTTTTACTATTAGCTGTCATGTTACCAATCAAGTAAGCTCCAAGAATCATATCGAACGATACGTAAATCATGACGAATATCATCTCCCTGACATTGACTGCATGTATCTCTCCATAACCTGTTGCGGAAGACTTTATTTATTAGAACGGTGAGTAGAATTTGAGTGAAGTACCTGGAATAATAAACGGTACAAGTCACATGAGTGTATGTTGGATGTGAAAAGTGTTTGATGAATTTAAAGCTTCTGAATCCTGGTGATAGTTACATAAAGAGAATTCTGGATCAAAACTTCTCTGACAATTCTCGTGAAAAGAAAAAGTGTATGCTCGGACCTTCGTGAATATATGCGGATTAGATTATATTTGCTAGCAACATCTTAGGAACAAGTGGGGCTTTTATTTGGTGCCCTATCCCTTGATTTACCTTTAATTCTAATTAAGTCCCTCGGAATTAGGACCATCTATGGGACTGCACCACTTGGGTTCCGAATCAAGGTTGCTAAATCGTGAACCTCGGGGAGTGGTTTTCTATTTCAGTAATCGAATCATTAGACCAAGCACTATGGAGACGGTATCCCTCCCTATCCCTCGATTTCCCTCAAAAATCAGAAAAACCAAGTGCTATGGTCTTCTATATCCCTATTTATATAGGGATATCCCTCACTTTCCCTACATGGAGGATCACATCTGATTCGCCTTGTAGGGAAGGGAAATCATACGACTCTTGAATAAGTATTTTTCTACAAGTAACATTTTACACTGAATAGCTGAGTGGCGTTTAGTTTAAAGTTTTACCTTAAAACTTTCCTTTTTCACATTTTTTTTTTTTTTTTTTACTAAAACTCCTTTTTACCTATTATATCTCCTTTTAACCTATTATATGACAATTCATAGTTTTAATTTCTCTGGGATACAATGGAAGAGAATGCTAACCAGCCATTGGGGTTAGAGAAAACAGCAAGAGGAGTCCACTTACTAGGAAAATAGGGTTTTTAATCCTTATGATCATCATCTAAACTTTTTTCTTGATTTTTGCATATTTGAATCTGTTTTCCCCTATGTTTTATCATCATTAATAGTCTCTTTTTATTTATCAATCGATTTTCTCCCTACAAATTTTAACCTTTTTTCAAATAAGAATGCCTTTATAACTTCCTCGATCTCCCTTAATGTGTTTACAGGTAGCTATCCCCTCAATGGCATTTGCCTTTTTCAGTGTGTTGATTATAGCGTTTGCTCTGTTAGCCCAGTTGCTTGTTGAAGCCATGCTGTATCCATTGTTTCTTCATCAGAGGAGAAATCAACTCAGTCAAGAACGATTCAAGATGCACCAGAAGAAAAGTCAAACCAACTGGTTATGTGATTTCTTCATAGCTCCCAATAATGCTAAAGATTTTAAACAGTATGATATGGTATGCTTTACAATTTGGCTAATTTGGAAATCTAGATGTGATAAAAGTTTTGAGAATAAACCCTTCACGTCTACAACGATTGCTAATAATGTTTTGTTGCGGTTAAATGACTGGAGCAGAATTCAGAACATCTTCTTTGTCAAAAGCAATCTCATATGCAGATTGTACATAAGCGGCTCCCTCCGAGGAAAATGACATTCTAAAGATAAATTTTGATGGCTCATTTCTGGATAAGGACTGTTTGTCAGGGTGGGGACTAAAATGTAGAAATGTTGCAGGTGATAGCTATGGATTGCGAGGAGGTGTATCTCTTACAATAGATCCTGAACAAGCTGAGGCGCAAGCTCTTAAGGCGATGCATGGGCAAAGAACAATGGATGGAGAAAGATACATCTAGAAGGGGTTGTGCAAATCTAGTAATTTGCTCTCGATAGAAATTCTTTGTCCATCGGATGGACAACTTATAATCTAATAAGTGATGCTTTATATCATCTCAAAACTTTAGACTCTTGGATATGCAATTATGCACATAGAGATGCAAATCACATAGCTGATACCTTAGCTAAATTTTCTAGAACTCATTCTTTATGCTTTCATTCGCACAATAATGCTCCTGTCTGGATTAAAGACTTAATCCAACAGGATAAAAACAATTTGTAAGCTTGCTGAAATAAATCAATTTCAATTTCCTATTAAAAAGAAAAAAAACCTATTATATATCTTTTTTTTTACTCTAAAATATCTTTTTTACCTAGACAAATATATTCCCATTGAAAAAAGAATCGGAAAAAATACTGACTCTTGAATGGCCAGTTTGACACTATTCATAAGTAGACGTATTGTATAGGGAAGGGAAAGAAAGGCACCATAGTGAGACTGGCTTCCTTGTGCTATCCCTTCCCTAGATAGGGAAGGGATAACACCCACCATAGTGCTTGGCCTTACAATATTGAATGGTGAATGTAAAATTTATTGTGGACTTTTAAAATACCTTTTTTTTTTTTAGATAAAAAAACAGAGGTTACTGATAATCTGATAATAGAGTTGCCGCCTCCACATTTGGTCTTAGGTTTCTCACCCCATTTGAGCTAAAATCACGGAGTTCCGGATAGTTTGGGCTTAATGTCCTTACATATAACAATATCAAAGGAAAAAGCGAGGCAGTGATCCATCATGGAGTTGGTTTTCCAATAAGTTCGCCTTAAGCTTCCTTGTAAAGTCTTGTTGATAGGGTGTTGTTTCCTTTTAGATAGAAAGTTTTGCGGTTTAGTTTGCTAGCCCACTCAGGAGCATCATCACGCGGCTTAACAGCAGTCTCTTCTGCTTTTCCATGGACTCTAGCTCTTCTTGTCCTTGTCAATGGTTTCTCTATTAGGCCACATGTCAAACACCAATACCGGTGAGGCTGTTACATGATCATAATAAGTCAAATATGTAAAGGAGATATTTAATGCGATTTCGGGAGGTTGTATGACGGGGTTCTAATTTGGTGCCCCAGGCCAAGTCAGCTCAAGTGGTCTATAATGAGTTTTCATGTCCTTATAGGGTAGGGGTTAGTCTTTTGAAAAGAACTACTTCACATCTTTGATCCCATATGAACTTGACATATGGTGGCGCATAGATCCTTCCAAGGGCCAAAATGGGTTTGGGTGTGTGTGGTTTGGAACCGGCTAAGTACGAGTCATTAAAAGTGGTAAAGCCGAACAGCATTTTCAGTTTAAAGAACAAAAGGACCAACGGCTTTAGTAAAGGGCGATTGCATAAGAGAGTGTTCCCTGTCTCGATATCATTCTGCACAAAAGAGCGGAGATGGTGTCAATATTGTTAATATGGGCGGACATGGAACCTTTATAAGGAGCGATGTGGTTTTCACTTTCCGAATAAAGAACTTGATTTTTGGAAAACATTTAGATCCCGATTTTCATTGCAAGACTATCCAAGTAATTTGTTCTTTTTTTGTCAAAGAAGATCATATAAAGATTTACTAGTGAACCTCCCTTGAGGATTATCAATCCATCTAAGAATGTCATCTTTGTTTTATCGGGGGTGATAGTTAAAATTTTCGCAATAGTGTGATGAAAATTTGCTGTAAAAGCATGGGTATCCCAACCATTGTCAGTGATTAGGTGTTCAACTAAAGTATGGTTTTCCGGTGTAGTCGGGTTTACGATCGGAGGATGGCACTGACCATGTCCAGTATCCAGTTATCTTTAAAGATATGAACACTATTACCTCTACCTATTTCCCAAATGCTATACTCTTTCACAAGCATAAGACCAGTGGATCCCTTTCCAAGTCAAAGGCACCATCATTAAAACTAGCGTGGAAAGGGTTGGTATGAGGAAAGTACCTATACATAGTCCTCGAGTTAGGCTGTTTAAACAATCTCCAAGCATTCTTAGCAATCAGAGCGAGATTCATTTTATTTAGATCTTTTAGGCCATTACCCCTTTTTCCTTACTAACATTAGTTGAGACCATTTCTTCATATAGACACCTTTGGAGACACTAGGGCCACCAGATTTTCCCCACCAAAAGTCTCTAATTAGACCCGAAGCTTTCTTAGTAATTTGTTTAGGTAGAATTAAAGTAGACATGTTATAAACAAGAATGGTTTCAAGGACAATTTTAGCTAAGATTTCCCTACCAGCAGGGGTGACAGATTTTCCTTTCCAACCTGTGAGACGACCACCCATCTTATCCAACAGATTATCAATGCAAGCAATTTTTGATTTATTGGTAAACAAGAGGTCCTCATAGGTATTTATCATCAAGCCGAATTTTCTTAACCTTAAGGATGTCAATTATGGACTTACCAAAGCTATTACTAATGTGCGGTGTGAAGAAAATTCCATATTTAAAAAAATTTATCATTTGACCCGAAGAATTACCATACTCCTCAAGAATGGTTCGGAGGTTTGAGCTCTAAGTGGTAGTGGCCTTGGTGAAGATTAGGCAGTCATCTGCGAAGAGCAAATGAGTTATAGTCGGGCAATGTTTGTTTATTTTAAATCATTGATTAGCCCATGATTTTCGACGTTGGTAGAGCCCTCGAAAGGATTCATATAAGATGAAGAGGTAGGGAGATAGAGGATCTCCTTGACTCAAGCCTCTAGTCGGTTTGAAAGGTTTACTAGGGACTCCATTTATGAGAATGGCCGAAGAGCTAGTGCTAATGCACTGGTGTATAAGGTTACACCAAGCATCGCAGAACCCCAATTTTTTAGAATAACAATCAAAAATCCCACTCAACCCGGTCAAAGGCTTTAGACATATCAATTTTCAGGCCAAGGTAGTCAGTTTTAGATTTCTTCTTTTTCCTCATGGCATGAATTATCTCATGAGCAATTAGGATGTTGTCGAGAGATTAAGGTTTTTAACAAAAGCGGTGATTGATAGGGAGAAATCAGCTTGTCTAAGAGAGGTTTCAACCTATTAGCTAGAACTTTAGAGGTTATTTTATAAATGTTACATAGGCTTATAGGTCTATAGTCTCCGTAGGTGTTGTAGGGTGCAAGACTTTAGGGATTAGGGATATAAAAGTTTGGTTTAGCTGGTGAGCATGTGCCCCCTTCTGAAAAAGGCACGAAACGGTTTGATGATATCACTACTGACAAGCTCCCAATTCTTTTGGAAGAAACATGCCGGGAAGCCATCTGGTCCCGGACTGGCATTAGGTGGCATGTTAAAGAGAGCATCATGAATTTCAATATCAGTAGGCCATTAACAAGATATTATCAACTTCAGTAATTTGAGAGGGAACAAGATTAACTATATCATGATTAATAACATGAGAAGAAGTTGTAAGTAAATTTTCAAAATGAATATTCAAGCAATTAGCAATATTATTCCTACCTTCTATCCACAAATTATTGCAGTCATACAACCCATCTAATTTTGGAAACTTTATGGGTTAAGATTACACATGTAGATAACAATAACAAGATAAATGAAATCACTCCCAAACTTTGGTTTATTAATCTGGTGAATTATATTACCTTATTAAGTGCTCTCATTGACCTAGTGGATCAATCTGATGTTTGTCCATGAATGCTAATCTAATAGTGAATGTATGTCGTACTTATTCTTGTTTAGGCCTGTTTTTGGCACTTGTGCTATCAAGCTAGCATGCCAAGTAATACTGCCGTAGCAGGATCTTTATTTTCGAATCACTGGAAATATCTCTGGAATGCCTACGCCCCATGCTCTTTTTACATTTTTGCTGAACACATCTGTGAGCTTTCTTAATGTATAAATTTCAGTTTCCGTCCAGAACTTGTGGTAGTATGCTCGTTGATTTTTTTACCCAATTTTTTTTTTGTTTTTGGTGCTCCATATAAGATTTTAGTATTTTCCAATATGATTCCTTTAAAAGTGTAATTAAAAATCGATGTTTGAATTGTCTTTATTTTCAACAGCATATCGCGGCGTCAGAAGGATTACGTCTTTTCTTATTCAAGAAGGTGTTAATGTAAACATTGCACGTAATGTAAACATTGCACGTAATGTAAACATTACGTCTTTTCTTATTCAAGAAGGTGTTAATGTAAACATTGCAGGTAAGTTGTTAGATGGGTTGTTATTATTGCATTCATGCTCCGAATATATTAGTTTTCCGGAAGATAACTTTTAGTTTATTCCTTAGTAACACTACTAAGATAATGTTGATCAGATAATTTTGGAAATACACCTTTATTTGAAGCCGTCAAGAGAGGAAATGATCGAGTAGCTTCGTTGCTTGTCAAGGAAGGAGCATCACTAAATATTGTTGAGGGCGGTAGTTGTCTCTGTCAGGCTGTTGCAAGGGGGGATTCAGATTTTGTAAAAAGGTTATTGTCCAATGGACTAGATCCGAATACCAAAGATTACGATAAAAGAACAGCACTTCATGTATCCGTTTCACAAGGATTATATATGATTGCAAAAGTGCTAATAGAAGGTGGGGCTAGTGTGTTAGCTCGCGACAGGTATGCTTTGTACTCCATTCAGTAGATATAAATGCACACCGTTACTTGTCTTTCTTTAGCTCCTTCTTATTCTATACCGTTAGACTTCTTATAGTGCAGAATTTTGGCATCGGCCATGGCCTGCAGATCCTTCGTGCCACATCCATTATTATGCCCAAACCTTGATTCCATGATATCTTCCATTTTTCATGGCAGCCCAGTATGTTTTAGATGTGAAGTTTATTCTATTCACCAAGTATAATCATCTCAATCTTTTTACTTGAAGTTTGATAGTTATTCGTTTGTTTTTCATTCCTATCTACTTTTTGAAGCCAAAGTATCTTGTGCATGTTAATCTGATGATGCACAATACAGCCTATACAATCACATGAAAAGGACAAAAGCATTCTCCAAACGTTTAATCATACCCCATAGGCAACAACTTTTTATCTAATGCTCGAATTTGTTTTAGTCGTCGTGTTTATCAGCTATTTTGAAAATGCAGATGGGGAAATACTCCAGTTGATGAAGGGCGCACTAGTAGGAACAAGAAATTGATTAAGCTATTGGAAGAGGCAGAGTCTGCTGAGCTGTCCACAGCCAGTGCCAGTGCCAGTGTCAGTGCCAGTGCTACGTCAGAAATACAAGTATTCTGCTCGCATATAACATAATTTCATTTTCTTTCAGATCCTTACTGTAAAATGGCTGAGCTGAAAATGTCGAGCAATGGCCAGTGCCAGTCTCCAGCCAACCATTGAAACTTAACTGTATAGTGGCTGAGCTGAAAATCTCGACCAATGGCAGAAATGGTTTCCTAGTACCAAGTTGTGGAATATGTTGGTCTTGTGTGAGAGTGATTGGAGTTTAAGGAGCTCTTCTTAGCTAAATATCAAACATGGGATCATCTGCATTTGGCCCCTTAGGCCATTTTTTAGCAGTATAAGGTTCTCCTAACTCTGATCTGAGCTAGCTGAAAGTCCAACAGAGTGAAACAACAGTAATGCAAGGGCCTTCGATCTGTGATGTTTCTTTGTAAACAACTGCGGGTACGGTGTATCCCCATACCTTAGACTTAGTTCCGTGTTTTTTCTCATGTTTCAGTAACAAATAAAGCAAATCCAAATGCACGGTATTCCCTTTCCACCCATGGGACCCGAAGGAGAAACGAAAAGAAGGGGTCGTGTTGTGGGTCCCACCAAGCATGGACAAGCTCATCAGTATGGCATCAGAACACCTTGAATTCTCTGATGGTTCACGCATTTTATCCGAGGATGGTGGTAAGATTCTTGATATTGAAATGATTCATGATGCCAAAAACTTCATCTGGTCAGTAAACGATAAATGTTAGAATCAAATATTTAGCATTTAGGTATGGAAAATGGGTTATATGATCACAACCATAAAGTGTGGGAAGCTGATGAACATAAAATATAGGTGCGGGTGAAAAGGCATAAGAAAAATTAGTGAAATGTCTGCTTAACTTTGAACTTTATTAACTTTATCGTATCCTTTCTCTCTCCTATTTATTTTCTCAACTCTAATTTAAAAGTAATCGTTTCTTAACTTAGCTTAAAGCATATAGTCGGATTTCAACAAAATTTATATTTTCGGAAAGGGCTAGAAAATCTCTTCAATACAAGATCCATTGTTGATATGAAATTCGAAAAAAAAAAAAATCATTTTAACCCAAAGTTACAGTATACATTATGCACCCAGGTGCAACTTGGCCAAAATTTATTTCCCATGAAAATATGCATTATGCACCCAAGTGCAACTTACTAAAATTTATTTCTATAAGAATATGCATTATGCACCCGGGTGCAACACAGCAAAACATTTTCTATAAAAAATCAAAAAAATGTACATTATACACTCGGGTGCACAGGCAAAACCTATTTCCTATAAAGAATATGCATCATGCACTCGGGTGCATCTTGTATTTCGGGGATAAATCTGGTTTATCATACTAATCACTTCTAATATATTATACACAACCAAAATCACTAGTTAATGATCTCGAGCAATAAATCCACCACCATTACCGCGTCGATTCACTACCAAAACATCAACCCGAAACAAGCATTAATGAAGAAAAAATAACAAAATAACAAAAAATACAAAAAACATTTACATTATGCACTCGGGTGCAACTAGGCCAAAATTTATTTCCTGTCAGAATATACCTTATGCACTTGGGTGCACGTACATCGAACTTCTGTCAAAACCCCATCCAATTTGCAACTGAAACACACACACTCAGCTGCCAAAATTCACATCCAACAAGTACCCCCTTCTTGATTTAGTGAAACTTTGTTGTTCCTGCTCTATTTTCTGACTTCCATCATCCGGAACTAGTAGTACCGATTCGCAATTTGACTGCCTTTTCGCACTTATCCTCTGTCAGGCCTTTACACAAACATTTTGTGTGCGAGAAACTAATGATCTGGAGAAGAGTTTTCTATTGATTTCCTAGACCTACTGCATCTGCTTCTCTGTACCAAACATTTCTAATCATTAATAAGCCATTAACAGTTCATCAATTATGTGCAAATAAAGAACAAAAAGATCAGAGAGATTACGAATTATAGAATAAAATAGACAAAACCAATTAATTCAGTGATTATTACTACATACATGTGGATTCATCAAATTGAATTGAAACATTTACCCAAAAATTAATTTAAGCAAGAAATTAAAACGATCGTATTCGGACGCACAAGCAAAATAAGATCACCATCAGGAAAATCAGCACCCCGTCCCCATGTACAAGTGACAAGATACTTATGTACAGACTTCAACACTTATGAAGGCAATATTAAGTTGATTCTATTTCAAACGATTTTAACTTTTTTTTATTTTGCTTTAGCAAACATCAGTTGGTGAAGTTGTGTTAGTTACAGAGATGGGTGACTGTAACAAGTGATTACATGTGTGGTTGTGTGTCGATGGTGGGTACAAGGATACTGACGAAGAAGAGGATCGTCGTGGTAACGAAGAAGAGGACGAAGAAAAAGGGCAATACAGTCGGTTAAACTTATGAAAACAAAATCTTGAGTTGTTAAATATCCGGCCTAGGATATTTAAACAGTATCTTTTAGTGTTCGGGATATTAGAACAGTTGTCATATTTTACTCGTCTTTTAGACCCAGAAATTCAAATCCAGGACCTATTTAACCAAAAAACTGTTTAGGTATTGAATCTGAACTTGCAGTCACACCCTCCATCACTGTATCACCATCACAAAAATTGTCCTCAATTGTCCTAAGTTTCAAATTCTTAAGAATACTGATGTACAAATACGAGTCTACACTAGTCAGTAGAGTATGTTGAATCAAGATTTGTAGTTTTCCCCAGTTAGGACCCTTAAGGTTTCTGTACTAAAAATCTACCTTGGGTTCATTATATGTACGAATTGATAAAAATCCACCTTGGGATCAAATATTCGAAGTGATATTCATTTGCTTATACTAAGATTGATCTAGTTCAAATGGTATCAGAATCTTGAAGCTAATAGTAGAATATTGCAGCAGGTCTGTTTGGTGACCGAATATGAATGCACTTAATTTTTCTGCCATTGGGGGCATGGTTCTGTATTTTGGTAATTGGTAGTTAACCCAACCAAGTAAAGGCATGGATAGCTGTTGCAATGAATTGTAAAGTTGAAGGTCTCATTCTTTCCATGAAATGTGTACTACAACCGTGTTATACATTCAGTTTCGAGATTTTTTATCTTCCACGATTAATCTCTTTTCCTAGTCTCAAGATCCTTTTATTATATTTATAGATGGCACATTGACTCACAACTCTTTGATCATCGGAGAGTTGTGCCTCATCAGTTGTAGTTGGGAGAAGTTCAGATGTTACATGTATGTCCACTCCTAGACAAAAGTCATTAACCCATGCTAATAACCAGTCATAAGTACACCCCTGCCAAAGTCGAGATTGATTCACCTAGTTTACTGTCCATCACGTATGGTGAACAATATCTTTTAAGTTTTAGCACGTTAGGATACCAGATATTAGCACGTTTGGGTACCAGAAGCAGAAGTTGGAAACAAAACTTTTTTGTTTCGCAAAAAGTTAAGATTTTTGCTACCAAAATCTTTGAAATTGTATACCCAAACTAACTTTTTGTTTTATGATTTTTAGAAGTCAAACATTAACTTATGCGTGCGCATCGGAAAAGTTAAAAGAGTTCTTTCTTTTGACCACCTTAAAGAAATGGTGCCACCT
>JAJJWW010008353.1:0-129240 GCA_023531295.1 Papaver armeniacum
AATTTACCTCCATATATTAATATAATAGACATAATCGGAAAATTATAGATCTCGTTACATCAAAACTTAAGATAAAGAAAAATATGTATCTATAGTTGTTTGAGAAAAGGATGTAATTTTTAGATTGTTATCGCGTCTTTTGATTTGCATATGTGTAAGACCTCGTTACTATATGCACCTTTTTGTTGAAGCTAAAATATTTCCAACTTGTCACATGTTTAAAGCTTCTTGTCATAGCAATTTTTTTGGTATACCTCCTTATATTAATAAACTCCATATATTAATAATTTTGTGAAGTCCCAAGTCTATTAATATATGGAGTTTTTACTGTACAAGAGCGAAGAAGATCAAAAGATGAGAGTTATTGAAGTTTATGATACGAGGGCATTACAAGTTGTGAAGATCAAAGTGGTAATGTACTTCTTTCATGGCCATGTTAATTTTTATTTCATATTTATTGTTTTAGTTGCAATCTCTCTCAAAAAAAAAAAAAAAAAAAAAAAAGAAAAGAAAAGAAAAGAAAAGAATATATATACAAAGAGATTTGCATTTAGGTTGTTATTTGTTCAATAAGGCCATGTGGAAGAAAAATATAAAGAAGTTTCAAGCAACAAGGAAATTGAGGAAAATAGTACAAATTTTCGAAGTTCTACAAGTTCAAGAGTTTATCATCAACATTTGAAGACCGAAGACCAAGAAGATGAAGAAGACGCAGCCGATCGAAGACGTTTCTGGGTGCGTTACTCCCATCCTTGCTATAGTGGTTGATTTCCTTTCTTAGAGATCATCGTAAAATATCTTTTATTTCCCACGATCTTGTGGGGTCTCCGAGAAATTTTGAAGGTTTCCTTCCCACCATTCAACGTGTGTAGGATTTCTCTTCATTCCTACCGCACACATGTGAGACCCATAAAAAGCCGAGTCTTTTTGAGTGCAATTATCATAAAATCCTTTTAAGTGAGGCGAAGTCAGCGAAATGCTTATTGATCGCCCTCAAACACGCGTTCTCTCATTATGGTGTGGTTATTTCTCACTCAACATTTAAGAATGAGAATATGTTCTTTGGTATTTCTAACTACTTATTACTAGCATGCGAAACTCTATGTCCTCATAGCTCTTTGGATGCTTGGGAAGTCGGGAACGCTTTGAAGTTGGAATAGGTTTTGTGGGTATACCTGTAAGCCCTCACGAGACTATAACTCGTCCACTAGGACGCCTAGGGGTTTAAAGGCCTCGTTATTCATGCTAATAATGCTGAATCATCCTCGGCGACATGGAGTTGTTGATTTTTAGATAGTTTGCTCGAGGACTAGGCAAAAGCCAAGTGTGGGGAATTTGTTAAGTGCATATTTTGCATATATTTAGTGTTGAATCCATGCTAGTAATTGCTTATATTCTTGCAAATTATTGTATATTATGTTTGTTTTGTCTTATTTGTGTTTTGCTAGGTGAATCATCCAAAAGAAGTGAATATGCATTTAATTGTGCAAAGAAAGAAGTTAGCCGCAAGGGGAGAAGGGCCAAAGACCAAGTGGAACTCGATCAAATGTATGAGTGCTTGCTATCACCATGAAGAGGATAGAAATACGAAGGCAACGACGAAAGAACAAGGTCATTCCGACGTCGTATGAAGAAGTTAGGATCATTCGAAGCAAGCCAAAGTTGTCGAAAAAAGTTACAGCACAGAATTGATAAAGGCAGACACGCCTTTTTACTAGGGCAGCCAATGTGCTTAAATCGAAATCATCTCCCAAGACCGATAGCTGAAAGTTTGATTCAAGCATGGTGATGGATGAGGAGGATGTGTGATGTCGTCCCGCTGAGCCGTCGAGGTTATCGAGAAAAGAAGATGAGGCCGTCACTGGGTTTCAGATGAGAACTTGAGAAGTAAGAGGTTGTTGTTTGCACGGTTATGGAAGATAATTAATATTGGCTTGCTTGTGGTGTTGGTCCAGCAGCATGAGGGAGATTAAATGTGACGATGGTAGCTCGGACTTTCAGTGCTGTACTTTATTATCCGGACACGTGTAGTGTCAATGATTGTGAGGGCGTGGGTGATAATGGTGATGAGAATGCCGGTAGGATGACGTATCGACCAAGGAGTTGGGTCAAGTGTTTGTTGTTGATGAGATGGAAGGGGATGAAGCTTACTTGAGGTGATGGAAATGATCGGAGGTTGATGATCCGGTGAGATATGGGAAGAAGATCATGGTGATTAATGGTGGTGATTATCGGAAACCGTTGAGAACTCGAGTTGTGGTCATGAAAGCTCTCTGCCAATACCAATGATGAGAATGAGAGATAGAATGAATGCCGGTTATGATGATAATGAATGGCAGCAACGATGAATTATTGGTGATGCTGGAATTCATTGGCAGGAAGGAAATTCTCCGAAATCTTTATGGTGATCGGTGTGAGTTTAGCTGTGTGGTTGTTTAGAGTCGGGGACGAGATGGAGTTTGTTGTTTGTATGGAGTGAGAGATGAAGGAGTTGAGTTGCTTTCGACGATGAACATGGAGAATGGTCCCGTAGTTTTGATTCGCCGGCATTTTCTTTGATGGAAGGACACAAAGGCCGATCCATGAAGCGAGAGGAGTCCAACCAAAATAGGGAAACTAAAATGGTACGCTGCGCCATTGTTGATCGCCATGAGATGGTGATTGAAAACGAAGTCATGAAGATGGCTAGGAGATCGAAAACAGGAAGAGAAGATGGAGTTGCGCGACAGGCGGTTGGCAAAGATGATGACGTTGTTGTCATTGTGGCGGAAGATGATGGTGCTTGATGGAGGGAACGTTGGTTCTTCATTTTGATGGTGAAGCTTAAAAACTATTGCAATGATTGAGAAGATTCCGAGGTCGAGACAAAGAAGGAGCTGCTATGGCCGAGTATAGAAAATTCATGAGATTATAAAACTCACGGAGATGTGAGTGTCCGAGGAAGTTCCGGGCAGAAATTGAAAATCCCGGGACTTTGAAACTCACGGAAACATGTATGTCCGTGATTCTGCCGAGGAAAGTGAAAAATGCAGGGAAGAATAATTTTCACGATGACCAGACCGTCCGCGGATAAAGAATGGAGATACACTGCCAGTTCCTTGGAACTGACAGTGTAATGGTGTGTTGGGATGGACCTTATTCAGATTCTGCGGCCCATATGGCCGGTCGGTTTTGTGTTTTGAGTCGTGAAACTTGATTTTGGGCATGGCCTAGTTAGGCTAGTTTAGCGAGTTTTGGCAATCACTTCAACCTATTCCCGCACGGGCGAAACTCACTACTTGGATACCTATAAAAAGAGACTTCTTAATAATATCAAATATCTCAATAAATTTCATAATACACTTTTTGTTCTTCATAAAATATTTTAGGTTTACCCCTTTAAATCAAATGCAGTTGTAAACATGGGAGGCTAAACTTATTGATTAAGGATGAATTCAATGTTCTAGCGTGAAGCTTTATTATTATACAAGTTTGTTATGAGTTTTAATCATCTTATCGTTTGTTTTCACTAATATCTAATTTTATGAGTGATTCTTAGATTGATTTGGGGGATACTAGATTAGATTATTTATTAATTGCTTTATTTTAGTATTGGGTTAGGAGATAAGTAATCGTCGAATAATTCATACACAAGTAGAAATCGCTGAGACCTTGGAGAGGGATTCGTGGAGCAATTGCGGTGAAGACAACACCGGCAAGTGGACCTTGCTAGAGTTTAACTCACCGGGATCAACCTAATTCACAAACCTAGCGTTCGATCGGATTACACCTTGAGTGACTCTTGCTTGGTGGTTCGGTTGGATAGAATCGATATTGGAGCTTCGTGATCCGTGGTAAAAGGAGTTTGAGGATAGCACTGGCTAGTCGCTTTCTAGGTTAGTGATGAATGGGTTCTAACGAAGATAGATAAGTATACTAATCCGATTATCGCTTGAAAATAACTTAAGATTCCTTTGATCATATCTTTCTTTTATTTGTTATTCTCTCTATTTTTACTTTAATCAAACAATCCCCTTGTCTTTTATTATTTTTTTGAACCAAATACATATCAATTTTGACTCTGCCGTGGGAACGATCCTTACTACCGCTTATATTATTTATTTAATTAGTGGGAAATATATCGAATAATTTGTTGTGGTTATGACACGATCAATAGAAGACGGGCTAAGCAACTTTTTCTTAAAAGGACCTAAATGACGTTTTGAAAGATGGGTATTAAATTTTATGACACCCTTGGGAGGAACAACCTTAAACGTTGAAAACCAATTAAAAAGGCGATCGATCTCCCCAAAAACAAGGTTATTAAATACTTTAGAAGATCTTTTTCCTTAAAATCTCACCGAGATTCCTCTGTGATCGAGGTATTCAGATCCAAAGAACGCTTTGTTGAAAAAGGTTGTTTTAGTATAAAACAAAAAGTTTTAACATTTTGTGAGTGCTCTTTTTATGAACATTTTTGTAGATCTCGTGAGATTGCCAGTCTTTAGAGGCTATGAACTAAAAGAACTTGAAAAAAATGGACTTAACCAATCACTAAAAAGTGAGATCCATCTCGTTGAACTCGAATCTCTTCGTTAAGAAGATGTGTAAGTAAAATAAATGATGGAATATAAAAACTCAAGCTTTTGGGAGCAAAACATACAGCGCCAAACCGTGACTACTCGTTTTCCGTAGTCACGTAATGCATCATTTCGAGAGAATCGGATACTTAAGTAGTATTGATGCCTCTGTCAAATCGATAATACTAAGTAGTAAAAAGATACTAAGATCACAATAATAACTAAGAACACAAATATAATGTAAAAGCAACTATGTTATCATGAGACACAAGAGATTACGTGGTTCGACTTTAGTCTACAAATCCCACGGGGGTAATGAGTGATTGTTTTGTATTAAGTTGTATTAGTTACAAAGATCTGAAATGCTTCCCAAAGTAATAGAGAGAACTCAAGTTGAAGTAATTACTTAAGTTCTAAACATTAAAGAGGTATAATCTTAAGACTAGATCTTCTCTCCTAGATATTGAATGCCCTTAGTTTGTTGGCGAGGCTTGGTATTTATAGCCCCTTCTGTTCCAGGTATCTCTTTGATGCCTCTGGGTCCATCGTTTCCTGATATACCTTTCATACAAATGGTACTGATGCGTGTCGTAGGTGCAATCAAATTAATTCAATATTTCCACTCAATTAAAAATAATATAATGGAAGTCAAGTTCGTTCCCACGAGGAGCAAGAGATCTTAGTTGTAAAAGTTGTCAAAAGGGGTGTAAAAAGCAAAAGAAAATAAACAAAACAATTAAAATTAAAGTTGAAAGTTGAAAGATGAAAGCAATAAGAGAGACAAGATCAAGGAATCCTTCTACGTTCGAAACAATGATTAAAGTTATGTTCTTTTATACTTGTTATTAGTCATGATTATCACCAACTAGTAGGTAAAGCAAAATAGCTGGTGTTAAACCCCTAAATCCCTTGTATCACTTAGGACACGGAAGTTCTCGACTACTGGATTCTAATCACCAAGCCACCTAGAATTAGCTCAACCTAGATGTAACTTGGCTCATGCATTAAGTTTTGTGAATTTCTTAGGTTGATATTAGTAGTTAGACTCTTAGCTCAAGGTCCACTTGCTAACGTTGTTTCTACACACAATTGCTCCACGGAATCCCTCCGCAAGGTCTCGTGTTTGCTACTTATGTAAAGAGTCAAGAAACGATTACTTATCTCCTAACTTTCACTAGCTTTAGATCAAATTAACAAATCAATTTAGCATGCATTCTAAACAATCTATCAATCAATCATGAATGTCTTTAAAGATCATTCCTATTAGTAAAAAAAAACGATAATTATGTGAAAAACTTCAAGATAGAATTTAAAAACAAAAACTTAAATCATATGTTAAGAACTAGGAATTCATCCTCAATCAATAAAATTAACTACTCATGTTAAAGAGTTCACACAAAGAATAAGAAAAGAAAAGTGTTGTGTGTAGAGATGTGTAAAAAGATGTGTAGAAGTTGTAGAAAACTTCTCTATTTATAGGCTTCAATATTCTCCAAATCTTCTAAGGAATAGAATCCTTTTTCTTTTGCAATTCAATTTCCAATTTCAATTCTTTCTCTTCTTCTACCTTCTCTTTCCAAATTTGAGTCCAATTCTCCATCCAATTCCTAGCCCAAGTCTTCACACACATGAGAGAAGTCCATAGAAAATTCTGGAATTTTGCTCAGCCACGAAATCGGGATTGTGGCGGAATCCGTAATTATCTGGAGGTCACTGAAATTTTCTCGTCAAGAGAATATTCGACGGAATATTCCGTCAGTCCTCCTCGTTAGGACTAACGGTCAAAAGTCAGACCGTCGGTCAACCGTTAGTCGGGCTGGTCAAGGTCTAAGTCAGTCGGAGGCAGGAGTCGGTTCTTTGAGTCACTGGCCAGTCCTAGCTGAGCCACTTTGCACTGTGAGCCAAACTTGTTGCAAGACAATCATTGTGCATGACCACCATAATGGCTATACCTTCTTGTTTCTTAACTGCCGGCTCCTCTTCAACAACAACTCGTACTATAATACATCTACCAATTTTCTTTGTACCATTGCAACAAATTCTTTCGGCTTACACTTCATCTCCACCGATTATTCATCCTTGTTCCAACAACATTGAACCCAAGTCTATCTTGTTTCGACTCAATTTCAAGCATCTCACGCCAAGCAACCACCAGCTCAGGCCACATCTTAACACCATCCAGCTCGCATTCATCTTTCCACTCGTAATGTACCTTTGGCAAAGTAAAGCCATCCCATGTAAGGCCTAACATTCATCTATAGTATCAAGCCGGTCAATCTGACCTTCTCCCGCACCGAGTTCTCAACCTTAGCTACATCTCTGCCATTTCAAAGACGATTCCTATAGCTTCACCTCGGCTCGAGCTTTGCCCACTGCAATCCTAGTAGCGGCATTAGCCTCCTCCTTCCACAAAGCGATGCAATATTGTCTCGTGCCACCGACTTCCCTTGGCAACATTTGCAACTCAAGTAAACCATCTAGCGGCCACAACCACTCGTTTTCATCTCACCGCCTCGATTGCTAGCTTCCACAATCCACTACCCTTTTGCCTCGAGCCATGACCATGCGATCAACGGCACCGATTCCGCATCTACGCCCCAACTCCATAGCAACACCTTTTCCTCGCACACATACTCATTTGCTAGCTGGCATCGGCATTCAATTACCACAGACCCCAAAGCAACACAATCGAACCACTTCCTTTGTAGACCTGAGCTCCAGAACCTCTTTCGAATCCAGCACTCAACTAACAGCTCACTCCAGCTCAACTCAGCTCCTCCATTTGAACTCTAATTGATCCACCAGCACCATCGATCTCTTCTCTGCTTCAAATTTATACATCCCATTACGAACCCATTGTTCCCTAAGTCTTCAGCAAACCCATTCATTCTGGTGTAGCTTTCCTGTAATTCCATCTGTAATGTTCATAGTCATGAATCAAACAAACCCAAATTCACCGAGCTTCAACAGCACCGCCAACATCATTCCTGGTTCAAATCACCACATCGAACCCTTTCTTAATCTCGATCCAAATTCATACTTTATTCTATTGAACTCGGGAGAGCAGCAAGAAACTTATTAATCAACCACAAACCCCTTTAATTCAATTTCGGCTACTAACTTTGTCTCCATTTCTTGTTCTATCATCTCTGAAATCAGTCCACAGATCCATCTGCCATATCTTCTCAGACCCATCTCTGAATCTCAAGCCTCACAACACCAAAACCCATTCTTCTCATACTTGATCTGCTTCACATCTCGATTCACAGCATCAGTGTCTATTCCCAAACTCTCAGCAGCACTCACTTCGATCTACTCAACTCCATCTTCTACACCTTCACTATGATTCGAATCGCACCCTATCTCCCCTGAGCTTCAATCAATCAAACCCTCGATTTACGAGGCGTCACCACACTCTTCATCTGCGAGTTCGTGCACAACAAACCCATCAAACCTAACCTTCTATTTTCGGTATAATCGAGCTCCAAGTCGTCGCCATTAACCCATCTCGATTTCTTCTCAATTCCAGGTGAGAATGAAAAATGATGGAAAAGAAATAAAACCCTTTCTCGATTTAAGGTGAAGGTAAAGTAGGGTAGATCGGGTACGGGTGTGGGTGTGGGTCTTATGCATCCATGGACTTTACCCATCCATTTTGGTGATAATAGCATTTACATTTCGGATAAGGGCTACCAGATTTAGCGGCCCCTTAACTTGAACCGTCCTTTCTTTAGTAATCCTCTCAGAGAGTAGCCCTTAACCTTGGCTGGGCTCCATATAGTATTCCTTCCTTGGTGAAATGACCTTTTTGCCCTTTTGGCTCAAATTGAGTGATTTCTTCTTCTTTCCTCCGTGCGACTCCAAAGTAACTATAAAACTCAAAACAAGCGTAAAATACATAATTTACAAGAAAAATAGCAAAGAAAGCATAAACTACTAGATAGTAAATTAGGTGTATTCTACACCTATCAAATTCCCCACACTTAGACTTTGCTAGTCCTCGAGCAAATCAAACTAAAACTCACAACTTCAAAGTGTTCAAGCGTCCCAAGCATCCAAAGAGTTATGAGGACATAGAGTTTCGCATTCTAGTAATAAGAAGTTAGAAATACTAAAGAACATATTCTCATTCTTAAATGTTAAGTGAGAAATAACCACACCATAATGAGAGAACGCGTGTTTGAGAAACGATCAATAAGCATTTCGCCTCGACTTCGCCCTCACCAAATAAGATTTTATGATAATTGCACTCAAAAAGACGGCTTTTTTTATGGTTCTCACATGTGTGCAGGTAGGAATGAAGAGAGAATTCTGCGACACGTTGAATGGTGGGAAGGACAACTTCCGAAATATTTTTAAAACCCACATCTTTTAATATTTTGAAAAACCATTTTTCCGATTTGATCTCTAAGAAAGGAAATCAAACCATTTTATCGAGGATGAGATTACTTACTCACCTTCACATCCGATCGCCAATTATGATAACACCACTCACGGCATCCAATAGAAACGTCTTCCGCTCCTCGTCTTTATCTTCTTCGTCTTCGGTTTCAACTATTGATGATAAACCCTTGAATTTCATAAATCCTTAACATTTTATAACTCTTTTACCTTAAAATCCTTGTCGCTTGAAACTACCTTATAAATTTTCCTTCCCGGCAAAACAAATATTTCTCTTGTTTTTCTTTTTTTTTTTTCTTTTTTTTTTTTTTTTTTTTTTCAAAACAAGAGAAATTAAATACAAAATAAACCATGGCCGTGGAAGAAGTATTTTTCCGCTTGATTCTTCACAACTTGTATCGTCTTGAAATCATAAACTTCAAAAATTCTCACCTTTTAATTTTCTTCGCTCTTATGAATAAGTCTTCATACTTGAATATAAAATTACCTCATTGTATTGTAAGTCTTCAACATATATGTGAAATCCGCTCTTTTGTATGTTGCTTTACTTATATTTGAAATTTGCTCTTTTTCTCGTCCGTTGCTTGTAAACCTTAAACTTTTCCCAACTTTCCTTGTAGATTTTGATGTCGCTCCTTGTTGATGATGAATGTGTTTCTATGGATCCGTTGTTGTCAGAGAGAGAATGGTGCTAATCGCAAATCGAACTACAAGAAGGAAGCTTTCATCCATGGACGTCACCCTCATGATTGACAAAATTAGCACTCAAGAGATCAAAGAGTAGTGCTTTTATTGGTGGGAGGTTGGGTAGCTCACCATTCTACTCCGAATTAACGTGACGGTGACACACACTCAAAAGAAGCTCTTTTAGTAGATGGAAAATTTCTGGTCGGTGCCTCACATGATATGAATACGGGTAGTCTCCACTAATGATTGATCAAAGCAACTCTAATAACGCCTTTCTCCCTGCACCAAATTCGTATCACCTAAGCATGATTAAATCCATTATTTAACACTCAAACAAACAAGAAATCCGAATGTAATTCTCTAACATTTCCAAGTTCAATTATGTCGGTCAAAATCTCTATGTAAACATACCTAGAAGTATGCTAGTGACTCTAAAATCTTTAAAAGTTGGAATTTTTAAGTAAAACTTTTTTTTTTTTTTCAAACCTTTTAATTTTTTTGTAATTTTTGTTTTAAAAACATGCTTAATCACTCCCCACACTTAAACCTTACATTGTCCTCAATGTAATTGAATCCTCCTAGTAAAGTCAAGGTGGGAAATTTTAACATGATAAGGAACAAGAAAAGAAAAAAAAAAAAATAACAAAAAAAAAAAAAGAATAAGAAATACAAAACCTATGGGTTGCCTCCCATTAAGCGCTTGTTTTAAAGTCGACGGCCCGACTTAGCTTTTGCAAGATTCATTAGCCCGGATCAATCTCTTTCACAGGAAAACATGATGTCACATCACTAGGGTATCGCTTTGTCTCAAAGATATTGAAGTGAATGAGTGTACCATCAAACTCCATGGTCAAGGTGCCATTTTGGACATCAATCTTTGTTCCGGCGGTGCTTAAGAATGGTCTACCCAATAACAAAGGTGTAGACTTGGAAGAATTCTCATCATTCATGTCTAAGACATAGAAATCGGCCGGAAATACAAGCTTATTAACCTGCACCAAAACATTCTCAACAATCCCTTTCGGGTAAACATTAGATCGGTTAGCAAGTTCAAGAACTACCCTTCTCTTTAAGAGGACCAAGATTCAAAGAATCATAAATCGAGGAAGGCATAACATTAACCGATGCTCCCAAATCTAGCAAAGCTCGAGTAAACCTTGTTTTACCAATTGTGCAAGGTATATTGAAACTACCGGGGTCCTTTAATTTTGGTGGGAGTTTCTTGAGAATAAACGCCGAAGCATTCTCCCCACACTCATGACTTCATTCCCTTTCAACCTTTTCTTCTTCATGCACAACTCCTTTAAGAACTTTGCACAACGAGGAATTTGACGAAGAGCTTCTATGAGTGGAATATTGACTTGTACTTTCTTAAAGATCTCCCAAATATCCATGTATTCCAAGTCTCTCTTTGATTTAGCAAACCCCGGCTAGGAACAGGGGTGGAGTTGTGAAAGTAGGAACCGTCTCCTCGGGTTGGTTGGTTGGAGATGTTTTCTCCTTTGGTGTGGTTTCAATTTCCTCTTTCTCATCATACACCTTATCTTGTTGATTTGGTTGCTCCACTTGTTTCCCACTCCTCAAAGTAATCGCATTAACGCTCTCTCTTGGATTAACAATTGGTTGTGAAGGAAGTTTTGTGACGCTTGTGCTTTCAATAAGTTCACATCGGTCGCTAATTGCCCCACTTGAATTTGTAACTCCTTGATTGCCGAATCGGTATTTTGTTGGTGTTGTTGGCTTTGTTGGAACATAGAAGTAAGACCTTGCATACCTTGCATTAACGCATTGAGCTTGTCATCATTCAAAGAATCACGCTCCTTGACTTGTTGTGGTTGAAATTGTTGAGAACCACCTTGTTGTTGAGGTTGAAAGCGTGATTGTTGAAAACCACCTTGTTGCGCATATGGATTAGGAGCCGCTGCTTGCTTGTTTGCATAACTAAAGTTAGGATGATCCTTCCACCCGGGATTGTAGGTATTGGAGTATGGATCGTACTTGGCCTTTGATTTGGATATAAAGCATTCACTTGTTCGGTCTCATTATCCGAATAATTACTGGCGGGCCATCCTTTGCATCATGTCTCCATGTTACTTATTCTTTGATCAAGATGTGATGAAGAATCACTAACTTCATGCACTCGCCTAACCATTGGTTCATCCCTTGTGTAGAATTGTTGCAGTTTGCCGCCATACTTTCAATCAACTCTCTAGATTCGGCCAAAGTCTTGTTCATTAGTGCACCACCACCCAAGGCGCCAAGAAGAGACCTATCACTTGGGTGGAGAGCTTCATAGAAGTATTGGAGTATCATAACGTCACTAAATTGATGGTGTGGACAGCTTGCCACCAACCTCTTGTATCATCTCCCAACATTCATACAATGATTCTCCCACTTGTTGTTTCAATCCACAAATCTCCTTGCGAATTTGAGTAGCTTTGGATGCGGAAAATATCTCTCGAGGAAAAGTTTCTTCATCCCATTCCATGTTGTGATACTTCCGGAAGGCAAATAATATAACCATTCCTTAGCATTGCCCGCCAAAGAAAACGGGAAAGCTTTCAACATTGCTCCATCCGCATTAGTCTCCGGTGGAAGCATAGCCATAACTATGGCATAAAAGTCCATAAGATGTTTGTTTGGGTCCTCATTCACCATGCCATGGAACTTGGTAACTCTCTAATCAACCCCGCTTGATCTCGAAGGTTGAATTAGTTTGGATACACCATTGTTGTGTATCAAGCTTGTGAGAATCTAGGTCCTTTAGTGTACGATCTGCCATTGTTTCTTCCTCTTTGTCCGAATCACTTGATGAAGAAGGAGGAAGTGGAGTGTTAATCGCTCGAATGAAATCCTTTAATTGAGTGCCGGATCGAAGACGTATTGGACTCGGTCTACCCCCTTTAAGCATTCACCAAAGGTATAACACCTGAAACAAGATTCTCACAAACTAAGTTAGATACGGTAAAGAATCTAACAAAGCAAGAATAAAGCAAAAAGAAAAATAAAAACAACTAAAAATCGCCCGTTGCTCTAAGAGCGGCGCCCAAAATTTGATGCGTGTCGAGGTGCAATCAAATTAATTCAATATTTCCACTCAATTAAAAATAATATAATGGAAGTCAAGTTCGTTCCCACGAGGAGCAAGAGATCTTAGTTGTAAAAGTTGTCACGAAAGGGGGTGTAAAAAGCAAAAGAAAATAAACAAAACAATTAAAAAGTTGAAAGTTGAAAGATGAAAGCAATAAGAGAGACAAGATCAAGGAATCCTTCTTCGTTACGAAACAATGATTAAAGTTATGTTCTTTTCTACTTGTTATTAGTCACAAATTATCACCAACCGTAGGTAAAAAGCTAGCTCGGTGCTAAACCCTAAATCCTTGTATCACCGGACACGGAAGTTCTCGATCATGGATTCTAATCACCAAGCCACCTAGAATTAGCTCAACCTAGATGTAACTTGGCTAAAGTGCATTAAGTTTTGTGAATTTCTTAGGTTGATATTAGTAGTTAGACTCTTAGCTCAAGGTCCACTTGCTAACGTTGTTTCTACACACAATTGCTCCACGGAATCCCTCCGCAAGGTCTCGTGTTTGCTACTTATGTAAAGAGTCAAGAAACGATTACTTATCTCCTAACTTTCACTAGCTTTAGATCAAATTAACAAATCAATTTAGCATGCATTCTAAACAATCTATCAATCAATCATGAATGTCTTTAAGATCATTCCTATTAGTAAAAAAACAAACGATAATTATGTGAAAAACTTCAAGATAGAATTTAAAAATAAAAACTTAAATCATATGTTAAGAACTAGGAATTCATCCTCAATCAATAAAATTAACTACTCATGTTAAAGAGTTAGAACAAAAGAATAAGAAAAAGAAAAGTGTTAAAAAGTCTGTAGAGATGCAAAAAAAGATGTGTAGAAGTTGTAGAAAACTTCTCTATTTATAGGCTTCAATATTCTCCAAATCTTCTAAGGAATAGAATCCTTTTCTTTTGCAATTCAATTTCCAATTTCAATTCTTTTTCTCTTCTTCTACCTTCTCTTTCCAAATTTGAGTCCAATTCTCCATCCAATTCCTAGCCCAAGTCTTCACACACATGAGAGAAGTCCATAGAAAATTCTGGAATTTTTGCTCGAAAATCGATTGTGGGCCGGAATCCAGGAATTGTCACCGCCGCCACTGAAATTTCTCCGTCAAGAGAATATTGACTTTGAATATTCCGTCTGGGTCCTCCGTTAGGACTAACGGTCAAAAAGTCAAACGTCACCAACCGTTAGTCACGGGTCAAGGTCTAAGTCAATGAGTCGAGAACCGAGTCGCTTCCGAGTCACTGGCGGGTCCTAGCTGTGCCACTTTGCACAAAGCAACTTGTTAAAAGACAATCATTGTGCATGACCAGCCATAATGGCTATACCTTCTTGTTTCTTAACTGCAGCTCCCTCTTCAACAACAACTCAGCCTATAATACATCTACCAATTGCCTGTTGTACCATTGCAACAGCTACTCAGCTACACTTCATCTCCACCAGTTATTCATCCTTGTTCCAACAGCATTGAACCCAAGTCTATCTTGTTTCGGCTCCATTTCAAAGATCTCCCTGCCAAAGAACCACCGGCTCAAAGCCACATCTTAACACCATCCGAGCACGCATTCATCTTTCCCCGTAATGTCACCGGGCAAAGAAGCCATCCCCGTAATAAAGCCTAACATTCATCTATAGTATCAAGCCACCAATCTGACCTTCTCCCCGCACCGAGTTCTCAACCTTAGCTACATCTCTACCATTTCAAAGACAATTCCTATAGCTTCACCTCAGCTCAGAGCTTTGCCCTGCAATCCTAGTAGCAGCATTAGCCTCCTCCTTCCACAAGCAGAAGCAATATTGTCTCAGGCCACCAGCTTCCCTTGGCAACATTTGCAACTCAAGTAAACCATCTAGAAAGACAACCACTCGTTTTATCTCACCGCCTCGAGTGCTAGCTTCACAATCCACTACCCTTTTGCCTCGAGCCATGACCAGCTGATCAACAACACCAGTTCTGCATCTCTGCCCAACTCCATAGCAACACCTTTCCCTGCACACATACTCATTTCATAATGCCGTCCGGCATTCAATTACCACAGACCCCAAAGCAACACAGTCGAACCACTTCCTTTGTGTACTCCTGAGCTCTTAACCTCTTTCGAATCCAAAGACTCAACTGTGTGACTCACTCACTCAACTCGGCTCCTCCATTTGAACTCTAATTGATCCACCGAGCACCATCGATCTCTTCTCTGCTTCAAATTTATACATCCCATTACGAACCCATTGTTCCCTAAGTCTTCAAAGAAACCCATTCATTCCTGTGTAGCTTTCAGTAATTCCATCTGTAATGTTCATAGTCATGAATCAAACAAACCCAAATTCACCGAGCTTCAACAAAGCGCAACATCATTCCCGGTTCAAATCACCACATCGAACCCTTTCTTAATCTCGATCCAAATTCATACTTTATTCTATTGAACTCAGAGAGCAGCAGCAAACTTATTAATCAACCACAAACCCCTTTAATTCAATTTCTGCTACTAACCTGTCTCCAATTTCTTGTTCTATCATCTCTGAAATCAGTCCACAGATCCATCTGCCATATCTTCTCAGACCCATCTCTGAATCTCAAGCCTCACAGCACCAAAACCCATTCTTCTCAGACTTGATCTGCTTCACATCTCGATTCACGAGATCGTTGTCTATTCCCAAACTCTCAAGCGAGACTCACTTCGATCTACTCAACTCCATCTTCTCTACCATTCGAATCGCACCCTATCTCCCCGAGCTTCAATCGAATCAAACCTCGATTTACAGGCGTCACCACACTCTTCATCTACCGAGTTCGACAAAGCAACAAACCCATCAAACCCTAACCTTCTATTTCAGGTATAATCGAGCTCCGTCGGGTCGCCATTAACCCAATCGATTTCTTCTCAATTCCCGGTGAGAATGAAAATGATGGAAAAGAAATAAAACCTTTCTCGATTTAGGGTGAAGGTAAAGTAGGGTAGATTCGGAGTGTGTGTGGGTGTGGGTCTTTATGCATCCATGGACTTTACCCATCCATTTTACAAATGATAATAGACTACATTTCTGGATAAGGGCTGCAGTTTGTGCCCCTTAACTTGAACTCATCCTTTCTTTAGTAATCCTCCAATAGAGAGTAGCCCTTAACCTTGGCTGGGCTCCATATAGTATTCCTTCCTTGGTGAAATGACCTTTTTGCCCTTTTGGCTCAAATTGAGTGATTTCTTCTTCTTTTCCTCCGTGCGACTCCAAAGTAACTATAAAACTCAAAACAAGCGTAAAATACATAATTTACAAGAAAAATAGCAAAGAAAGCATAAACTACTAGATAGTAAATTAGGTGTATTCTACACCTATCAGGTACCTTCGTTTGCCGCGTGTCTTCGCCATTTAGGTCCCGCCACATCATCTCTCTTCACGTGCTTGGATTATGCGTGTAGATAAGAGATTTGTGCATTTAATGCTGATTAGATGCGTCATCTAACTCCGTCCTTCGCCAAGCGCTCTTCATAGACTAGGCTTTAACTCTTTTCATCTTAAATTAGTCGAGGCGCCCCTTTTCTTGAGACAAGATAAAGCAGATTTACGAAGGTATGCTCTTATTACTTGGATTGCTATTTACAGCGAGGGCTACATGATTTATCTCGTAGCGACCCGAAATGCGTGACACGTGCTCCGCAAAATATTGGTATTCACAATCTTTGGATAGTCTTGAATGTAAGCATTGGGTATGGAAGATAATGCCCAACTTATTGGTAGGTCAATATAAGGCCATTACCCAAAACTAATTGTTATCCTTAAAGCTACTATTTCTTATGATTATTGGATATGACACGTTTTTTTTGGTCTTAGGGTCCACAAAATGATCAATGTTTTGCAAAATCGCATCATTTGAAGATCTAATGTATGGAATTTGTCCCCAAGTCCATGTCGTAATCAACGACCATCAATACACTCATGTTTATTATCTTGCGCACGGGATCTATCCAAAATGGTCAATATTGGTTCAATGTAAACGTCAGTCCCCTATTAGAGAATTGGGTCATTCATATCGGTATTTTAACCAACGTCAAATAAAGTTGAGGATGTGTTATGGGCTTTTGGAATTTTGAAGAGGAAGTTCGTTATCATTTGTGTTCCACATCGTGTTTTAAGTCCTCGTGAAATGCACAAGACTATGCTCAAATGCATAATTCTACATAACATGGTAATTCATGAAACCCGTCATGATAAGGAGTGGAGTAACTATGAAGATGGAGATTTCAGGATCAAAATTCAACCAGAAAGACGCTTGCTTGCAAGAAACTACGTGCAAATGACTAATAACATTTAGAACTGGAATCGTATGATAGGTTAAGAGAAAATCCGAGAGTGAACCTTTGAGCAAAGTATCGAAGAGCCGGTGACGTAATTATTAAGTTTTATTTCATGTGTTAGTTTAAACATTTAATTGTAATTTGTTTGTAGTTTGTGTTATTCAATATTAATTTATATAGAAAACCAATATTCATTTGTCACTTAGTAGTTTTCGGTGAGATCGAGCGATAAACACTTTCATCACGAAATGACTTTCAATATATACCCACTCATGTCGTTTCAAAATCACACCTTTTAGACCAACCTTTCACAAAAATATTCTACTTTCACTATCTAATCTCAATCAATATGCCTAATCATAACTTTACTATAGACGAAGATTTATTTCTTTCAGAAATTGTATGTAAGATACTAATAGAAGAGGTTGAAGAAACGTCAAGTTGGTTTAGATAATGGAGTTATTGATGTAAAGTTCATAAGACCTTATGCAATGATACGGATAACCCTTACAATCGTGGATCGTGTTGTTGTGAAATTAGCAATCGATAAAAGGAACCCTAATTATCAGTCTCTTTCACTAAAAAGAAACAACCTACAATCTTATTGTTTCATTCATGAATATAAATAAAGTACATATTAACATTAAATATCAAACTCGTACAAACCCTATCACGCATGCTACTACACTATTTAATCGCATCCCAACCTTTGATACTAATAGCTCATTAGTATTCTAATTGATCTTATCAAACTTGACAATTAAGCTAACTAATAATTAATGGTACTCTCTCCAATTGATAAGTGCCATCAAAGATCTTAAGGCATATCTCGGGATATGACAATACTCCCTTCCAACTTTTATCCTTGTACCCCCAAGGATAAAAAGTCGGAAAATGTGCCACGATGTCGCTAACATCCTCCTGTATTGTTAAAAAAAGTGGGTACAACAACCACACCCAACTTTTCGTTCGGAAATTTGTAAGGACTATACTCCAATATAATTCCGAGAGAACCAACTTAATGAGTCTCAATCAAGAAAGATATGAAAGAGATTTATCTCTTTCTCAACAAAATCAGTAAATCAAACAGATAGGAATCCGTGAAATTGATTGTTACGAGAATAACTCAGATGGCACCGAAGACCAATGTCCGAGTGTCAATCAAGTTCTATCGAACAAACAAGGTCGGATTTATCAATTGTGATTGAACAACGCACAACCTGTGATATTTCAATTATATAAAGAAAATATAATTCGGAAAAGAAATAAAACAGACACCACAAATTTTGTTAACAAGGAAACCGCAAATGCAAAAAAAAAAACAAACTGGGACCTAGTCCAGACTTGAACACCACATTTGTATTAAGCCGCTATAGACTCTATCCTACTACAAGTTAACTTCAGGATCGGAATGTATTTGAGCCGTAACCAAGTCTCACACCGATTAAGGTACAATCACGTTCATTACGCCTCTTGAATCTCGCAAGACCCGCGCACTTGATTCCTCTAGTGGCGTCCTTTACATCCTAGAAGTTGCTACGACCCAAAGTCGAAGACTTATAAACAAATTTGTCTCCCACAGATAAGTTTATTCTATTTGTTGTTTCTGTCTTGAGATAAAGATCAATGTGAATAGGAAACTCAACTAATAATCCGGTCTTATACTCCCGAGGAGAAGCCTAGAAATATTAGTCACGTCACAATAACCTAACCGATTAATGAAGAAGTTATTGCGAGAATCATAAGAGTTCGAGACGAAGAAACTATTGTCATTACTTTTTATATCTTACCTATCGGTGATAAATCTCGAGAAAACCTTAGAGAATATTAAACTCAATACGACAAAAAAAGTAAGAACATGTTACGCAACTACAAAGAAAATAGTTGGACCTAACTTCACGAATACCAAGCAAAGTCTTTAAGTCATTAAACCTAGTAATGGTTTTCAAAAGAACTAGAAACCTAGGTTAATTGAGAATCGAATCTAGTTTGCAAGTAGGACACATGAAAGTGCCGGGATTAGGTTTCCCAGATGCTAGAGCTTCCCATTATATAGTCTTTCAAACCAGGGTTGCTTACGGTCAAATCTAAGATAGCTTATTAACAAAGCAATTAATATTCATAGTTAGATGAACGCCTGATTTAAGATTCAAACTAAGTTTGCTTAGGAATTAAGCAATCAATATCCACTATTGGATATTTTAGCTTAATACACACACAAATGAAATATACTTGTATTCATATATGGATGAACCGTACCTAAACGTGTATAACAAGTTGGCTCAATAATAGTTAACCGTAGTTAGCATATGAACACTTTTAGCTTAGCCATATTCATCTAACATTTCTCGACTCAATATGATAATCAACCAATCATGATTGATCATCAAATGTATCTAAATGTGTTACAAGAAAGTTGTTCAAATGTTCATCATCTCATAGAAATATATATGAACCATTTGAAACATATTCGGTTTGGTTTGTAATAGTTCAAAGTATATATATTAGAACCAAATCATGAACATAATGCTACGGTTTGCAAAGAAAGTTCGCATACCTTAATACATTAACAATCCAGGGACTTTTGTTTGCAAACGAACATGAGTTCATGAGTATCGAAAATAGTTACCATACGAGTATGTGAACAAGTTGTCATACTTACCGATTTTAGAAACTAACCACTGAGTTCGAAAACTGAGTACGCGAACTGGTAGGCCTTTAGATGTGTATAAAATTAAGCCTACTTGTAATAAACCGCAAGTGCACGGCGTCTACCTGGAGACGCGACAAGTACGGGTCGAACCACAGAGACTTGTGGTGCTTAAGATGATCTAATGGCTATGCTTAATGAATTCTAGAGGTGTAACAAAATTATAAGGTTGTCGAAGCGATTGATATTTAGTTGTGACTCTAAACTAAGGAGCAAAAGATATTATAGCTAATTGAAGGGCACTAGGTGATTGCATTCACCCTCCAATCTTATGCTAACGTAATTTTCCTATGGTTATGCTCTTGAGCCTTCACATGAAGGTCTCGGTGGATATCCATCAATCGATTCACTATCTCCCCTAGTATAGAGTGTCTTCTTACAAGACACTCTATCACAGTGGTCAAAAGCTTACAATTAACTACTAATCCTAATCATGTTATAGAAATGCACAAATAAATCCAAAGGCTAACTACTTTACATAAGATTAGGGGTTTCAACAACACCCTAGTTAATTAGATTAAAACATAATTAAAGTAATTTAAACACAAACTACACTTGAATTGGTGCAATCGCTAGCCTGCATGAACAAAAATATCTTCTACATCTTCTATTTATACATGCAAATAAATCCCAAATACCAAACCCTAATTTATTTAAAATAGAAATTAAACACAAAATTACTATCACCCATACTCTCCGATTCATCCCTTCACCGATTGTGCGGCTCTGACTCCCCTTGATGTTGCTTGTTAGAGAAAACCCTAAGTCTAGCTATCTCAACCCTAGCCTCTAAGTTAGAAGAAGCTATGGGTAAAGATGACTAGAACTAGGGTGATGGAGGAGTTGTTGAGGCTACCATTGTCTTGACAAGAGATGGTGGTAGTGATGGAGGCGGTGTTGATGAGGGTTTGGTCGGGAAGAAGATGGTTCTTCTCTGCATTTGTCGGGTGGAGAGGTGGAGAGAAGAAAGAGAAGATGAGGTGAAATGGCTAGGTCGATGGGGGGTATAGGGTTAGGGTAGTTTGGGTGTTGAGCGGGCATGGGCAGGTTTGATGAAGAGGCCTCGGCGAGCGTTGGATGAAGCGGGTACGATCCGAACGGCCGAGGGGAGGCTCCTGAGTGATCTCGGTGTGGAGCGGGAGCATCGAGTAATGATATGCAAAGCTGAGCGACCGTAGGATGTAGCTGAGGGAGATCTCAACGGCTCAGAAATGATGGGCTTGGATCCGGGTCGTGGGTCTGAGATGGATAGCTCGAGCCCATGTCTTGCTACTTGTTGGGTTTGCAATCATTGCAGCGCGCGGCTTACTCGCTCCATAGATGCTCGACTCCACTTTTCTGCTCCTTTGGATCCTCGATTCTCCGAGCTTTATTTATTACCTAAAAACACAAAATTAATTAATACAAATATTTATTCTTGAAAACAAAGAAAACACAGAATTTGGGATAATATCGATTTCGAGCGCAAAAGATGAGTAAAATGCCAATAAAAGGTGTATAAATATGCACTATTTGGCACTCATCAAATACCCCAAACTCTGAATTTTACTTGTCCGCAAGTGAAACGAGAAATGAAGAAATCTTAACTATACCCCCGTCATGCAGTCTCTCGAATGCATTTAGCGTATGCACTAAGCCTTTAAACCCTAGGTGTCCCTAGTGGACGAGTTGTAGTCTCGTGAGGGTTTACTGTGAGGTGTACCCACAAAAACCTTCTCCAACTTCGAGTGTAAAAGACACTCAAGCATCCAAGAAGCTATGAGTACATAGAGTTTTGCGTGCTAGTAACATGAAGTTAGAACTACCAAAGAACGCATTCTCATCCTTAAGTCCGAGCGAGAAGTAACCATACCATATGAAAGAATTCGGATTCGATTGTGATCATAAGTCTCAACTTCGCCTCACCATTAGGGTTTTATGATAATTGCACTCAAAAAGATCGCTTTTTAGTCTCTCATGTGTGCAGGGAGGAATAAGAGAGAAATCGCACACGTTGTAGGTAAGAAGGATAACCTTCCGAAATAAAATCTGAGACTCCACGTAGTGTGGACAAAAAGAATCTTTTTCGATGATCTCTAAGGAAGGAAATCAACCATTAGCAAGGATGGGAGTACTCACTCACTTCTCACCCGATCGGCAATTAATATCACTCTCTCATAAGAACCATAGAAACGTCTTCAATCTTCGGTCTTCACTTGTTGATGACGAACTTCTAAACTTCACAAAACTTGACAATTTTTTTTTTTAAAATTTTTATACTCAATTTCCTTGTTGTTTGGATTTTTTTTTTTTTATTTTTTTTTTATTTTTTTTCTTCTTCTTCTTCTTGAACTCTTCTTTACCATGGTGGTAGCAAAAATAAACTACAATATTTGATTTTTTTTTTTGATTTTTTTTTTGATTTAGAAATAAGTGAAAATAAAAATACAAAAAATGAAACAACTAACTCCATGGACAAAGGACTTTATCACTCAATTTTTCCACAACTTGTATTGTCTTGATTTTATAAATTTTATTAATTCTCATCCTATTTTCTTTTCTTTTTCTTTGTTGCACGTAAACCTTGGACTATATCAATTTTTCTTTCAATATTCGATGATGCTCCGTTTGTGATGATGATGTGTTTCTATGGGTCTTCCGATTGAGAGAGAGAGTGATGCTAACTGCAAATCGGTATTTAGAAGGAGTTTTCTTCTTTAAACGTCACCCTCATGATTGACAAAAACTAGCACTCAAGAGATCAAAAGTAGTCTTTGAAAATGGTGCGAAGTTGGGTAGCTCACCATTCCTACCCGGAATTTACGTGCGGTGACACACACTCTAATGACTTTTCTAGAAAGTTGCAAAAATTGAGGGTTGGTGCCTCACTTGATGTAAAATGGGTAGTCTCCACTATGGGTGATCACAATTCTACTACCGAATATCTAAACAGCACCTAATTCGCTCCCCGGTATGGTTAAATCCAACTTTAACGCTCTAATCAACTAAGAAACCCGATTCTGTTCTCCGGTACTTCTAACTTCTGTTATTTCGGTCAGATTCTCTATGTAAACATAGCTAGAAGCATGCTAGTGACTCTAAAATCTCTAAAAGTTGGAGGTTTTTATTTGCAAAAAGTTTTTGAATTTTTGAATTTTTGATTTTGATTTTTTTTTTTTAATAAAAATCAAATTAAAAAGACTTTAATAAAATCAAATTAAAAAGACTAAAAACTCTATATGCAAATGCACCCCCAAACCTAAATCAAACATTGTCCTCAATGTGTCTACATATAGAAAAAAATTTAAACAGTCACATACCGAGAGAACTATGCTGATAAGAGAAAAGGGAAGAGATTACCGGATGTCGGCAGGAGCAAGGTTGAGCTTCTTTAGTCAAGGCTAGAATCCAACATTCTCAACGGAGATCATATCGGATTAGCATAATATATGCGCATGAAGACTCAACCGATTCAAGAAAAGAAAATTTAACAAGTCCTACTGGATATATACAATGAAAATTCACCATACACTAACAATCTAAAGAGTTGAGGATCAACCCAATAGAAAATATGTACACACATTAATGTATTTTTACACAAATATAATATGATAGTGCAAGTAAGACTGTGTATGGGAATGAGTTTCCCCCAAACCTAAACTTGTGAATAAAGTGCGGTTTTGAGCACAAAATCTTGCAAATTTAAAGGTACATCATGCAAAAGGTCTAACTCAAAATGAGTTTTGCTAATTACAGTGATATACACATTCCAAATGTGGCTCCTTAAGAGTGTTATACTTTGATGCAAAATAGTTCAAGAGGACTTGGGAAGCACAAAGTTCTAGGCCTAAGTTAGGCATTTTCGAGAAAAGTTGGTTTTGCAATTTTGTGACAAAATACACCTAGGTTTGGTGGAGGAGTATCAATTTGTGACTCGGGGAGAGAGGTTAGGTACATCTAGGTTGTTTTCATTTTTAAAATCATTTGTACCATCACACACTTTCCTAAAGTCAAAAGAGGGTAAATCATGTTCATTTTCACAAGATAATTGCACAGGTTCCACATCATCATCACATATATGAATATTAGAAGAAGCATCATTCATGGGGTTCAAGGAAGAGACACTTAATGTCTCTCAACCTAAAGATTCTACTACATTTTCAAAATACACATGCTCTTCATATTCATCATCATCATCATAGCAAGAATTCATCTCTCCATTCAAAATTGTAGTATTTTTAGTGTACTCATCTACCCCTGGATTAGGTTCATATTCAATGTTAGTTGCATGAGTAAGACTAGAAACACTATTTTCAATCCTATCATTTTGTAACTCAATCAGGTTCTGTTGGAGAATCATCTTGAGTTGTTCTATCAAGGAGAGTCTTCACTAGTGGGTATGCATTCCTCATATGGATAATCACTGTATGGTTGTGCATGAGGTTCACTAGAGAAGGGAAATTCAGACATGTTGCTATATGGATGGTCATGCATTGCATTCATTTCAAGCCTAGCATTTTGCTCCATGAGTGTTTCCATTATTGATTGCAAACTAGGAGTTGGGGAGTATAAAATTGTTCACCTCCCACTGTGGTGAATGATACATGTGTGTAGGTTGATTATGGTCCCAATAGTCACTTCTAGACAATTCGTACATTTGATTATCATGGCTTTCCCTAGATTGCCTAAACTCATGTAAAATGTAGCAGTTCTCAGCAGGGTGGTCTAAGCTACCACATAAGGTACAAGTATACATTGCATAGTGCCTAGGGGAATTAGATTTGACAGATTGCTCATGTAATTGCCTTTCTAAAGCAGAAACTTGAGCTTCTAATTGATCTAGAAGTGATGATTTGGGTGAGAAAAGTGTTCATTTTCAACTTTGTGGTGGATGATGCATGTGATCATAATGATTAGGGTATGTGAGGTCAGGGCCGTGAGAAGGCTCATAAAATTCCCTAAAATCACTATGGTATGTGGAGAGTTCATACTGTGAAGCGTGCCCGTAAGCAAGCTCTCTAATTGATTTGTTTGTATCCCCAGTTGCAGACCAGAATCCTGACATGATTTATCGACTCAAATTGAACTCAAAGTCTAGTTTGGTTTATGTGGGTTTTGTTTGGTTTAAATGGGCTCATTTTTGGTTTGTTTGGGTTTTGGTTTGTTGGGGCTTTGTTGTTTGGTTTTTGTGGGAAGCCCAGTAGTTGTGTGTAACGCCTGTTCTGGTGTGCGCATTGAAGCTGACCCCCGAGGTTAGTTGCAGAGCCTAGTGGGTGTGGGCTCAGTCTCGTGCAAAGCCCAGGAGTGTGGGTTCAGTTAGCCCAGCGAAAAGGCAAAGCTTAGTGATTGTGGGCTTAGTTATGTGCAGAGCCCAGCAGTGTGGTTTATGTTGGCTTGGTTGTGTGTAGATGCACAGCCTAGCTTAGATGAACATGTGCAGCCCAGCAGTTGAATGGCCCAGTATGTGGGCTTTAGTCTACCAGTTGGCAGCTCAGGCTGTGTGAAGCCTAGTGGTTCAGTTTATGTTGAGCCCAATGGTTGGGCTTCAGCTCATGTACACAGTTTAGGTTTTTGTGGGCTCTAATTTGGTTACAGAGCCCAGTTGTGCAGAGATTGGTGCTGATGGAGTTTGTGGGCTTCAGTGAGACACACAACAAAGGTTACACAATTTCAAGCACAGACCAAAACAGCAATTTCAAAAGGGTTTTCAGATAGCTCAAATAATCTCCAAATGCAGATAATCTCTACCAGCAAATAATCTCTACCAGCAATTTCAGCTCAGCTGATAACAGGCTTGTGCACACATCAAACTCACAGCACAGGCCAGCAACTCTCAACACAGCTCAACAAGTGAGAGTTTATGCACAGGGCTGTTTGGAAAGGTTCAACAGGGTCTGTGGATTTGAGCACAGCTCAGAGGTAAACTCAGGGTTTGCTCAAATTTGTTATCCCATTTGTAGCTTCAACTCACAGCTGCAGGGGCTGGAGTTTGGCTCAAAGCAGACAGCAGGGCATCACACAGGTTATCAACAGAACACACAAGTACAAACTCACACAAGAAGTTGTGGTATGCTCGGGAAATACTGATTTGGTGATATCACGGATCATACACAATTCACGTGGCGAGCTCGGGGTATCAATGGGCTTGCAAGCAACAGAGATCAAGATGGGCGAAGGTTGGCAACTTGCCCGATTGATGTCATTATGGCTAAAGGCTAACTTGTTTAGCTAGGTTGCAGTGAGGCTCGACAACCGCAGGGGCCGGAGCTCGGGGCAAATTGAAGTTATGGGCACGAGAGAAAAGACAAGAAGTTCAGCCAATTAACACACAAAGGTACACACCAAAGATATATTTGATTTTCACGGAGGTTTGCACAAGCTCGGTGAAGATGACTGGGGTTTGCGGTATCTTTGCTAACCAATGTTCACATGGCTCTGGGGCTAGTGAGCTAGCACCATGTCAAGCATGCGTAAATAGCTCACAAGACTCACGGGCGTAAATGGGGTTTAGAGACAATACCACCCAGTTTAGGCTAATCCACAAGTTCTGTTTGCTCCTTTGCTAGTCTTTCTTGGATTGTATAGTTCACAGCAAGCACCTACAAGTCGCAGGGCTTGCTCAGTTGCACCTTATCTTCCTTTCTTTGGCTTTGCCCAGCTTCTGCAACATAGGTAGCATGCACCTGCTGGCTCAAGAGAGAAATCTCAGTTCTCAAAAATTACACAGTTTAAAGCAATGGAGCAGTATTTGCAGTATGAGAAGCAGCCACTGTTACAGATGCAGATGTGTAAAGCAGATGTGCACTAAGAGATGCAGATGTGCACTAAGAGATGTTGATGTGTAAAGCAATGGAGCAAGATTCTCAAGATGCAGATGCAGATGCAGATGTGCACTAAGTTACAGATGCAGATGTGTAAAGATGCAAAGATGTAGAGGTTAAGCTAAGTTATGCAAGAATGCACTAGGAGAACACAGATATGCACTTAAGGTAAGTAGACTATGATATGCACATGATGACAGGATGGATGGAAGTAATGTAATACAAAAAATTAAGCTAAGTTACACTAGTAAAGATTAAAAGCAAAGATTTCAGAGCAAGTATGTACAAGATGAGTTGAAAGTCAGTGAAGCAAGCACATCAATCGACTCAGCACACGCCAAGTCCCCGGCAGCGGCGCCAAAAACTTGGTAGGCCTTTAGATGTGTATAAAATTAAGCCTACTTGTAATAAACCGCAAGTGCACGGTGTCTATCGGAGACGCGGCAAGTACGGGTCGAACCACGAGACTTGTGGTGCTTAAGATGATCTAATGGCTATGCTTAAATGAATTCCTAGAGGTGTAACACAATTATAAGGTTGTCAAGCGACTCGATATTTAGTTGTGACTCTAAACTAAGGAGCAAAAGAGATTATAGCTAATTGAAGGGCACTAGGGTGATTGCATTCACCCTCCAATCTTATGCTAACGTAATTTTCCTATGGTTATGCTCTTGAGCCTTCACATGAAGGTCTCAGGTGGATATCCATCAACTGATTCACTATCTCCCCCCTAGTATAGAGTGTCTTCTTACAAGTACACTCTATCACATGGTCAAAAGCTTACAATTAACTACTAATCCTAATCATGTTATAGAGCTGTACAAATAAATCCAAAGGCTAACTACTTGACATAAGATTAGGGGTTTCAACAACACCCTAGTTAATTAGATTAAAACATAATTAAAGTAATTTAAACACAAACTACACTGAATTGGTGCAGCTAGCCCAGGCATGAACAAAAATATCTTCTACATCTTCTATTTATACATGCAAATAAATCCCAAATACCAAACCCTAATTTATTTAAAATAGAAATTAAACACAAAATTACTCTCACCCATACTCTCTCGATTCATCCCTTCACCGATTGTGCGGCTCTCGACTCCCTTGATGTTGTTTGTTAGAGAAAACCCTAAGTCTAGCTATCTCAACCCTAGCCTCTAAGTTAGAAGAAGCTATGGGTAAAGATGACTAGAACTAGGGTGATGGAGGAGTTGTTGAGGCGGTCACATTTGTTGTCCGACAAGAGATGGTGGTAGTGATGGAGGCGGTGTTATGGAGGGTTTGGTCGGGGAAGAAGATGGTTCTTCTCTGCAACTGTCGGGTGGAGAGGTGGAGAGAAGAAAGAGAAGATGAGGGTGAAATGGCTAGGTCGATGGGGGGTATAGGGTTAGGGTAGTTTGGGTGTTGAGCGGGCACAGCAGGGTTTGATGAAGAGGCCTCAGCGAGCGTTGGATGAAGCGGGTACGATCTGAACGGCTGAGGGGAGGCTCGGAGTGATCTGGTGTGGAGCGGGAGCATCGAGTAATGATATGCAAAGCTGAGCGACCGTAGGATGTAGCTGAGGGAGATCTCAACGGCTCAGAAATGATGGGCTTGGATCCGGGTCGTGGGTCTGAGATGGATAGCTCGAGCCCATGTCTTGCTACTTGTTGGGTTGCAACTGTTGCGCGCGCGGGCTTCGGCTTTCTGCTCCATAGATGCTCGACTCCACTTTTCTGCTCCTTTGGCTCCTCAGATTCTCCGAGCTTTATTTATTACCTAAAAACACAAAATTAATTAATACAAATATTTATTCTTGAAAACAAAGAAAACACAGAATTTGGGATAATATCTGATTTCTGAGCGCAAAAGATGAGTAAAATGCCAATAAAAAGGTGTATAAATATGCACTATTTGGCACTCATCACGAACCACAGTTTCGGACCTTGCTGTTTTTGTAGTTCGCAAACACTGTTCACAAACCACAGTTTCAGACCCATAACAGATAAACTCGTTCGCAAACACAGTTCGAAAACAAGAGTTTTGATCGGACCTTGAACTAGTACTTCATAGTTCGCATACTGTGTACGCATACTATATATGTTGTATCCATACATTGGTAGCAGTTCTAAAACTCCCATTAATCGATTTGAAACATCCTTAGAATACGACAATGGTGATCTAACACATACCACTAGCTTCAAATAATTTTTAAATGATTATATGATCAATATGAAACATCCGAAGTTAACATCAAATGATTGTCTCACACAAATCATGTAATTTTCATGGTAATTTTCACATGATCACCTTGACTTCATATTTAGTTTCCAACAAATGAATTGTTCATAACTGAAGTTGTCAAGTAGGGGATGAAGCTTTCTAAGCTTTAAACTCGTATTTCGATAAATATATAAACGAGATAAACTCAAGTCGAAAATTCAATTGTGTATATCATAAAGTCTATACAGCTATACGACATAGTCTCGTTAGAAGATAGAATTTAATAGACTCCTGAGTGATAGATAAGTTTTAGTCTCCACATACCTTTTATCGTCGAAGTTCCTCCAAGCTCTTCAGTAGATCTTCTTCTTCAATTGGTGAACGCCGTGAAGTCTAATGCTCAACTACACACTTGTATCCTAATCCGAGACATAGTTATAAGTAAACTAGAAATCAAGTATATAGTTTTGATCAACTAAACTTGACAAACAAGCTTGAGATATCAACGCTTGCGAGTTCGACCGAGCAATGCTCTAACAATTGTCTTCTGCAGAAGTATTTGACCATTGGATTAGGAGTTGAGGAACTGAGGTGTCATTGCGAGATATTACCCTTTGTCCTAATAAGGTCATATGCTTGACCATAATACGTATTTTCCGGTCTACAAGTGGCAGCTGAGGAGTAACAATGACAGTATCTCCTAAGTTTTTCTTGAGATGAGAGACATGGAATACTGGTGTATGTTGGAATGAGCAGGCAACTGAAGTTTGTAAGTTACAGACCATATCCTCCTAATAAATTGAAATGGCCCATCATACTTGGAAGATAGTTTGAAATTCTTCCTTAGGGATATTGTGGAATGTCTGTAAAGATGTAACTTCATATAGACCATATCATTCAATTTGAACTGCATGTCAGAGAATAACTTCATCTTCTATTGAGACTTGTGCAGAGATTCCTTAAGTAGGTTGAACATTGGTCTATTTCTTTGGATATAATCTTCTACATCTGCCACAGATGTGGTGACTGAAATGGGAAAATCTAAATGAAGATAATGGTACCCATAGAGAGCCTTGAACGGAGTCATGTATATGCTAGTGTGATAAATTTGAATTGTACCAACATTTAGCCAGTGGTAACCACTTATGCCAAGATTTTGGTTTGTGACTAGTCATGCATCTCAAGTAGTTCTCCAAACATGCATTCACCCTCTCAGTTTGGTCATCAGTTTGTGGATGGTAAGCAGTGCTGAGCTGTAAACTGGTGCCAATAAATTTAAATAAGTCTTGCCATAAATTGTTGTTGAATATCCTGTCCATGTCAGAAGCAATGGATGAAGGTAACCCATGAAGTTTGAAGACATGAATCAAGAAGTCTTAAGCAACAGTTGCAGCTATGTGGGTGTGGCTTAGAGCAGTCAAATGACTATATTTAGTCATTTTATCTACTACCACCAATATTACATCCCTTTTCTCTGATTTTGGTAACCCTTCAATAAAATCTAGAGATATATGTCTCCAAGCATGCTCTGGAATAAGAAGGGGTTGTAACAGACCCGCAGAATGAGTATGCTCTTCTTCATTTCTTTGGCACACATCACATGAAACCACAAGCTCCAATGCATCATCCCTCATATTTGTCCAATAAAAGTAAAATTTTGCTCTTTGGTAGATACCTTGGTTTCCTGAGTGACCACCAATAGCATAAGAATGCAAAGAAGATAGGATAGGTTGCTTGATTCCATTATTGTTACCCACATACAGTCTAAACTTATACCTTAAGACTCCATTATTATAGGTGTAGTGCTCCATTGAAATGAGTGAAACTAGCAGTTGGCAATGATGTCTTTGGCTATTATATCCTGCTCATAGCTCTTGGAGATTTCTGCTACTCATTCTGGTTGAGTTGTAGTGATAGTTTTACATGAAGGAGATGGCAACATGGATAAGGCAATAATTGTTTTGTTTTATAAACCCTTCTTATACTTGATCTCATAGTCAAAACCAAGTAATTTCATCAACCATCGTGGATGTAAAGTTGTTGACATCCTCTGCTCCATGAAGTACTTAATACTTTGTTGGTCTGTATGAATTATATAGTGGTTGCTCATCAGATAGTTCCTCCATTTTGTCACCGCAATTTGAATTTCAAGTATCTCCTTAGGCTTAGTAGTCTACGGCCCATGGGCTTGCTGTAATAGGCTATTGGTCTTCCTTCCTGCATGAGTACATTTCATATACCCTTAGAGCAAGCATCAGACTTCAATATGAATATTTTGGTAAAGTCATGTAAGGCTAGCACTGGGGTGCTACTCATTTCTCATTTCAACTTCTTACAAGCTTGATCAACTTTACTTGACCATGCAAAGGCATTCTTCTTCAATAATTCAGTGGGTGGCGTGCAAATAACTCCATACCCCTTTACAAACTTCTTATAATATCCAGTCAGGCCCAAAAAAACCTCTTAATTTTTAATAGTGGTTGGTGTAGGCCATGAGACCATGCTAGACACTTTGGAAGGATCAACTGCTACACCCTCTTGAGTAATTATGTGACCCAGATACTCCAAGTCCTCTTGAGCAAAACAATACTTGGACTTCTTAGCATAAAGCTCATGCTACCTTAAAATCTCCAAAACTTGCTTCAAGTGTTGAACATGCTCAAAGTGAAACTTGCAATAAATTAGAATGTCATCAAAGAAGACCAACACAATCTTCTTGAGAAATGGCTTGAACACTCCATTCATGAGAACCTGGAAAGTTGTTGGAGCATTGATTAATTCAAATGGCATTACTTTAAACTCATAATTTCTTTCATGGGTTCTAAAAGTTGTTTTATGAGTGTATGGTCCATGCATCCTCATTTGATGATAACCAAACCTAAGATCAAGCTTGGTGAGTACCGTTAACACTTTTAATTCATCTAGGAGCTCATAAATAACTTTAATGTGAAACTTGTCTTTTATGGTAATATCATTCAACTTCCTGTAGTCAACCAACCTCCATGAGTTTTTTTTTTTTTTTTTACAAGGAGAATTGGTTAAGCAAATGGACTGTGATTTGTTTGTATAATTCCAGACTTTAACATGTCTTGAACCAATGACTCTACTACTCCTTTTTGCACATATGGACACCTATAAGTAAGGCTGCACAAGGTCCGGTACGGTCCAGTTTTCTTATGAAACCGGTCCATGTACCTGGTGTTTACCGGTACCTCATTTTGAGGACCGGTATTGGCACATGTCTTGTCTTGTACTGTAAGACCGGTCCGGTACAAGTCCAGTACCGGTTTTTTTTTTGGGTAATCCAAGATTCAGAGAGCACTCAGTTCTTGGGGATCAAATACATCAAAAGGTCATTGGTATTAGAGCAAGTCTTATGGTGGAATCCATCCATCTTCCATATTCACGCCACCTCATCACTTGGAAGTGTGGATGGAAGCGCAAGTCTAATGGTGGAATAGCGAAACGCTAATCTTAATGGCGCTAGAAAAATGCAATTCTTAATTGCGCTAAAAAACGCCATTAACAATGGCGTTTTTTCTCAGCCGTTAGATTTCAACAACTTCGTTTCA
The DNA here is from genome assembly GCA_023531295.1 of Papaver armeniacum. NCBI lineage: Eukaryota > Viridiplantae > Streptophyta > Magnoliopsida > Ranunculales > Papaveraceae > Papaver > Papaver armeniacum. The sequence goes on from JAJJWW010008353.1 coordinate 32,321, forward strand.
AATCTACGGATAAAAAAAAGCGCAGATCTTAATGGCGTTTTTAGCGCTATTCTTATTGGCGTTTAGCGCTATTCTTAATGGCGTTTCTATGGATTCCACGAACCCTTCCACAAAACCATGGAAGGTTGCTTGGATTTTCGTGGAAGACCCCAACTTGGAAGCCATTAGACTTGACATTCCATGGATTTTCCACACTTGGAATAGCTTGGATTCCACCATAAGACTTGCTCTTAACAATATACAAATTGATTCCTTAACTGAATTTTACAAATTCAAAATTGAGATTGCCATTGAGACCATCAGTTGACCTGTTAACCAATACCACAATCCACAAACGAATAAAACTAAACAAATCCTAAATTGATTTATTATGGAAACCAAAAATAACAAGAAAATTGCACATAAACATGGAGAAAAGATGGAGAGAAGATGCCAAAACTGAATCCACTAAGTAAACATCGCTTTATTCCCCGTCTTCTTAGGCCATTACACTTGTTTTGGTACAAGTTAATTACCTTCCCTTGCGCACAAAATGAATTAACTGTTCTAATATTCCCGACGACATCTGAAGCAAATTGACTTGCTTCTTCTCACATCCCCTGCATGTTGCAATCATGAAACTATAGTTCGTTAAACGATTGAAGAAAAGATGTATGTTAAAGATCGATCTGCGGCAGATGTTTGGACAATGAAAAGAGAACAGTAGAAAAAAGACCTAAAAATCAAACCAAAATCTGACCTTTTTTCATCAAATTAGTAAATCGGATCGATACAGATAAAGGGTTTGAATCATAAACTTAAAAATCAGATCATATTGAATGGATTCATAGCGACAACCAGAAGAGGTATGAAGATTGGGGATTTCTCCGATAGAGAAAAGTAAAAAAGAATCAGAAAAGAAGAAGAAAATCTTCGAGTTTTTTTTATAAAATGTTATTACCAAACCTAGAATGGACGAGTAAGATCAATCTATAAAATTTTCATCAACGTCTCCTACTAATTGGGAATTTCAGGCTGGTACAAGCCGGTACTCCCTAAGAACCGAGCACTGTGCACTGCGCACCGGTTCTAGTATTTCAATCCCGATCCCTATACCGGTTGCACTGTTCCGGGTTCGGTTCCGTCAATAGTTTTTCTGGTTGTCAGTCGTACCTGGTTCCAGACCGGTTCTTGTGCAGCCCTACCTGTAAGGTCTTTGGCTTAGAGGGACTGAATTAGGATTCAATGGAATAATATGGTCAAGATCCCTTTAATTTAGGTGGTAGTGTCTTTGTTCATTGAAGACATCTTCAAATTTAAGGAGAATATTTTGAATGGGTGAGGGTGTTGATTGAGTAGTGGATAAGTGACCCAGTAGGCCATGAGTATTTTTCATGAAGAATTTCTCAACTGCCTTGGTGTTTATCATTTTTAATGAAGTTTTTTCTCTTTCTACATTTGGAGTAATCTTTTTTCCTTGGTGTCTAAAGGTGATGCAGAGTCTCTCATAATTAAAGAAGACAAACCCAAGGGTTCTTATCCAGTCAGCTCCCGATACCATGTCACACCCACAAAAAGGCAATAATCTTTAATCAACGCTGAACTTGGTCCCTTGCATTGACCATTGTAGCTGCTTGCACACCCCAGAACTGACCATCTTATCCCCATTGGCCACTGTGACTAAAAGATACGCAGTATGGTCAACTACACACTTCAATTGTTGTGCTAACCCACTGTCTGTGAAACTGTGTTTACGTCCGGTATATATCAAAAAAGATATGTGAAAACACGGGGGTACAACAACCACACCCAATTTTTTTGTTCGACAATCAGTATGGACTAAACTCCAATATAATTTCGAGAGTAACAACTTAATGAAAATCGATCAAGGAAAGATATCAAACAACTTTATCTCTTTCTCAATATAATCAGTTAATCAAACAGATATAAGTCTATGAACCTGATTGGTGTGAGAATAACTCAGATGGTATAAAAAACCAATATCCGAGTATCAATCAAGTTGTATCCAACAAACAAGGTCGGATTTATCAACTGTGATTGATCAATGCACAACCTGTGATATTTCAATTATATAAAGAAAATATAATGCGGAAAATAACACAAATACCAGAAATTTTGTTAACGAGAAAACCGCAAATGCAGAAAAACCCCGGGACCTAGTCCGGATTTGAACACCACACTGTATTAAGCGCTACAGACTCTAGCCTACTACAAGTTAACTTCAGACTGGAATGTAGTTAATCCGTAACCAAATCTCACACCGATTAAGGTACAATCGCGTTCCTTACACCTCTTGAATCTCGCAAGACCCTGCGCACTTGATTCCCTCAGCTAACGTCCTTAATAGCCTAAGAGTTGTTACGACCTAAAGTCGAAGACTTATAAACAAATCCGTCTCCCACGGATAAGTCTATTCCTTTTTGGTTTTCATCTTTAAATAAAGATCAAGGTGAACAAGAAACACAACTAACAATCCAATTTTATGTCTCCCGGAGAGCAGCCTAGAGTATAAGTCACCTCACAATAACCTAATTGATATACGAAAAACGTTATTGCGGAATCACAAGAGCCTGAGACGAAGAAATGTTGTGATTACTTTTTATATCTTACCTATCAGAGATAAATCTCGAGATAATCTTAGAGAAGATTAAACTCAATACGATAGAATAGTAAGATTAGGATATGCAACTACTGCGAAAATAGTTGGACATGAATTCACGAATCCCAAGCAAAGTCTTTAAGTCCTTAAACCTAATAATGGTTTTCAGAAGAACTGGAAACCTAGGTTAAGAGATAATCGACTCTAGTTTGCAACTAGGACAGACGAAAGTGTCCGGATTAGGTTTCCCAGCTGCTAGAGCTTTTCCTTATATAGTCTTCAAATCAGGACTGGTTACAATCAAAGCTAAGATAGTTTATCAACAAAGCAATCAATATCCACCGTTAGATGAAAACCTGACTTAAGATTCAAGCCAAGTTTGCTCAGAAAATAAGAAATCAATGTCCACTGTTAGATGGTTTAGCTTGATATACAAAAATGAAATATATTTATATTCAGATATGGATAAACCGTACCTAAACATGTATAATAAGTTGGCTCAATAACAGTTAACCGAAGTTAGCCATAACTTTTAGTTTAGCTATTTTCACTAAACACTTCTAGACTTAATCTGATAATCAACTAATTATGGTAGATGATCAAATGCATCTAAATGTGTTTCTAAGAGAGTTGTTCAAATGATCAATATCTCATGAAAATATATGTGAAGCATTTGACATATATTCGGCTTGGTTTGTATGTGTACAAAGTACATATACTAGAACCGATTCATGAACATAATTCCACAGTTTGCAAACCGAGTTCGCATACCTTAAAGGCATTGAAAATTTAGGGACTTCAGTTCGCAAATAGAGTTCGCAAACGAGCCTGAGTTCATGAGTATAGACAATATAGTTTTCATACGGAGTGTGTGAACAAGTTGTCATAATTTCCGATTTTAAAACATAACCACTGAGTTCGTCAACTACCGTTCCGGACCTTACATAGTTTCGTCATTCACAAACTACAGTACCGGACCCATACAGATAAACCCGCTTTCAAACACTGTTCACAAACAAGAGTTTCGGACCCAACTAATATTCCATAGTTCGCATACTGTGTTGTAACCAGACAATGGTAGTAGTTCAAAAACTCTCAATAATCAATTTGAAACATCTTTAGAAGAACGACAATGGTAATCTTACACATACCAATAGCTTCAAGTAATTTTCAAATGATTTGATCGATACGAAACATTCCGAGTTAACATCAAATGATTGTCTCACACAGATCATGTAAGATGTTCAAGGTAATTTCACATGATCATCTTGACTTAATATTTAGTTTCCAACAAATGAATTTTTCATAACCAAAGTTGTCAAGTAGAGGATGAAGCATTCTAAGATTTAAACTCATATTTCGAAAATTACATTCACGAGATAAACTTGACTCGAAATTTCAATGTATATATAATATAAAGTCTATATAGCTATACAACTTAGTCTCATTAGTAGATAGAATTGAATATAATTCTGAGTGATAGATAAGTTTTAGTCTCCACATACCTTTTGTCGTCGAAGTTCCTCCAAAGTTTTTCAATAGATTTTCTTCTTCAAATGGTGAACGCCGTGAAATCTAATGCTCAACTATACACTTTTATCCTAATCTGGGACATAGCTATAAGTAGATTAGAAATCAAGATATAGTTTTGATCAACTAAATTTGGCAACAAGCTTGAGATATCAACGCTTGCGAGTTCGACGAGCGATTCTCTAATAATATGTACTTTTTATTCAGATAACATGGAATTCTTATAGTCTCGCCATTAGTACTTCAAGTTAATGCATATAAAGAGATCTCCATATCTGACTCAACTGGAGATGTTTTCTCCTCATTTTCTTCGTGGTGATTACCCTCTTGACTTTCCTCTTCTTCTATTTCATCAACTTGCGGCATGAAGAAATGTTGTTGTTTGCATTTATGTTCTGGTTTAAATGGGTCATCACAGTTGAAACACAACCTCTTATCCCTTTTGTCTTTCATCTACTCATAATTAAGTTTTTTGATGGGAGGAAAGGAATTATTTGGTGATCTTGAATCAAAAATTCTAGTCTGAAATGATGTTCTGTTGAAAGTGGATTTTGCTGGTGGGTTGGATGTAATGTTCTTAGAGGTACTGGTTGACGAAGATAGAAAATGAGTGGTGGGTTGTGGCTAAGAATAGATCTGAACTTTTTTTGTTGTCCACCTACTGTAAGCTCTTGCAACTTAGCTAGGTGAAAGGCTTCATTAAGAGTAGTGGGTTTGAACATCTGAACTGTATTTTTAAGCTCATCTTGTAACCCACTTATGAAACTCGGCAAAAAATAACTCTCAGTTATGTGTGTTATAAACGTGTAATTATATTAAGAATATCTAGGGTGAATCTCGTTTATTACTGGGATGCCCTTGTGTCTAGCCCTATAAATAGAGGCTCTAATGTTTGTCTATTGTACATATGAATATCATTTCTCCCTTTTTCTTCTCTCTACTTTGTGTCTTCTTCTTCTCTTTCTCTATTTCATAAGACGTTATCATGCATGTTGCTCTATCAATGAAAGCAGAGAAGACTAATTATATCCATATCTAATCTTTTCTTTTGGATTGATTTTTTTATTCTTTATTCTTGATAGGATTTCTAATATGATTTTATCTTTTTCAATATAGGTTTGTGCTAAGTAAACTATACGGAGTCTACCATCACCAACTTTAGATCTCTAAAGGAGGTAACACAGTCACCTATGTGGTTGTGTACAGAAAGTTTAATCTAAATGTGGAGTCCGTGAGCAATAAGAAATCCACGCATTTAATCGGTTTGTTATAAACCAGCAGCAACCATAAAATAATTCAATTCAATCCAATTTAGTTTAGTTTTTTTTTTTAGCTCCAATAGATCCATTTAGTGCTATTAGTTAACTGTATACACTTCTTTTGCTTTTATACTGCATCTGTAGAACGATCATGGACCAATGGTATTGATTTATTACCAATAACAGCCGGCGGTTTTTTCTTCCACTCTTTCTATTTCAGAAAGATGTGAATGAGACCGGTTACTACCATAAATAGTATATTGGCATATTTTCTTTACTTTTCTGCCAATATGATGTGAGCATCATGGAATATTTTCCTATAATGGGATTCTATATTTTCCTTGCACCGAATACCAAAATAGGGTTACTCCCAAAGTTTTGGGGTGTAAATAAAATCCATTGTTTAATCCTAAAAAGACATGGTCGATAATTATGGGATATGAGTGACATATTTTTTTCTCTAATATTTTTAATAGAGAAAAAAAAAAACGAAAAATCGGAAGATGGATTATAATTTCTATACCTTTAATGAAATTATAACCACCAAAAATTGGTGTTATCACAATTTGGTTATTTTTACGATAACTAATCATGTGCATGGTTGAAAAACCTACAGCCAATTAAATTTGGTATGCTTGTCCTCTATACAAGGATCATGTGATTTATCTATATGGTTTTTATTTTTCCTTTTTACAAGAAACCATTCATCAACCACAAACTAGATTATTCCATGGATAAAATGACAATATTTTTTGCTTTATTTATATATTGTCAACTAAATTTTGGTAGATTGTACTAACCAATTGATATTGGTTTTTCCACATCTCTTTTCTTTAAGAGATGTAAAAATTGGCATTCTAAGAACTTTTAGCCAATTTTGGTTACTGATTTCTATTCCTTCAGAGAAATCTTCATCAACCAAAACGTAGATTTTTCTCTACAAAGAATAACAATAATGGTTTCTTTATTTTTATCAAAAGAATCATTTTAAACCAATTGGAATTGGATTTTTCAATATCGTTATTATGGTTTAAACTAATTGCAAATACCAGTGAATAAAAACTGCTACATTCTTGAAAGATATTGGGAATTTTTTTTTTCTCGGTTATAATCTCCAAAGTTCGGATTTGTTCCACTTGTAGTTGGAATATTTTAAGGACCTTAAAGATCAATGGGTGCGCACCCAGCTTGTTAGTTTTTGGAGTTAATTTATTTTGAAAAATAAGTGTCCAAAGTCTCATTCTGAATCATTATCTTGTTGTCCGTAAAGGTCACAATTTTGTTAGTTTTGGAGATTTATTAGCACTTTTTAATGCTTTTGGTTGTAACCATTAAAATCCATGGTTGATGTTACATTTCTATGTCAAGTAGACTTCAATTTTTAAGGACAATTTTTTATGGCATTTGAAGTCATTATCTACAGTCCAACTGGTATTATTCTTAAAATCCAGAATATATTATGAGTATATGTCCTTGATTTAATCGAATAATATTCTATGAAATTTATTTTTGTATATGAGATAACAATTTCCGCCAGAATCGGGGGGAGACTCTATGTTATTAGAAGTTGACATTAATTAACTTAAAAGGTTATATCATTTCTCTCCCATCATGATTAAATCGAAAAAGGATGCCATTAAATAGGCGTGAAAATATCTCAATTAGCTTTCCCATAAGCTTAATTATGTCGTTTGAAAAGGCAAATCCAATCACATCTAGTAATCATGTAGCATTTTTATATAGGCTACAGATAGTGCTCCAATAGAGTCTATCAAAAAGATCCACATTCTCAATTCATATCTCCTCACTGGAAGATCGTGAGATTATAATGCTTGCAAGCACTGGTACCAGTAATTCTATGAATTGTGTTTGAGAATTGTGTGGGATCGTAGTTAATTATTAGTTGTCGAATATTCATTTGGTGTAGCTACTGAAATAATAAAAATGGTGGTTGTGAACCCCTCTGCAGATGAATATCGACATACGTGATTGGTTGGCATACAATCCAATTAAGTTGGATTATTTTCTCAATTAACGCCAATTTTGGATCCAACACTTAACACCTTAAAATTGCAAGCCTATTACTTACAGGTTGGTGTAGTCATAATGTGTTATACGAGAAATATGTTCGTTGTAAAAACGATTTGAGGGTTTATTTTTTTTCTCAGACCCAAGGATTGATTCAATAAATTTGTGTTCTTCATGTATGATGCTTTTAGCATGGTAGTCCTTGAAGGACTCGTATTGCATTTACACAAGAAATGTGGTTGGGAACATATTCAGGCAACCATCTGACTTGATTATGTCAGGTTGAACAATCCTCTATGTGTTTTTATAAATTTGGTACAAAACCAAAAATCCGGATTAATTAGTTGATGACTTCAACGTTATAGGTCTCTTGAGGAGTCCTTAAAGACACAAAAATCCACGCTTTAACATCATAAATTCTATTTTATTTCTATCTTTCTTTCTTAAATTTGTAGTTAGAAAAATGCTAGCATAAACTCGTCTTTAAGATAGACTAGAGTTATTCTTTTGATGCTTATTTTTTTGAAAAACTCATATAGTTGGGTTAGCATCGATAAATACGTCAAAAGTTGTACTCTTTTCCTTCGTTTCAGGTTTTGTCCCATGTGGTTTTCCTGACAAGGTTTTAGCGAGGCAACATCTCTAACGTTTAAATTTCTTTAAATGTTGATATTTGCGCTCTTTTTCCTTCGTCCATATTTTTTTTTTCCATTGGGTTTTAGTGGCAAGGTTTTAGTGAGGAAATTTAATTCAACATGGTGGTCATCCAAGGGGGAGTTGTATGGATTTTGGTTATTTGGTGGATACCCACCATTAACTAAGTCATTTTGTTAGACCACATCAACATAACTATCTCCTATGAATTTGGATATCATTCTGATCCATATACGATATGACTACAAATTTTGTACACCTATGGTACTGTAAATGTGTATTGGCACTTTGTTGAAGAAACTACATCAACTATTTATGCAAATCATCTTCGAGAAGCTAGCAATCCAAGAAGCAAGTCCTTAATGTATTTAAAGAAGCATGAAAACTCGAGAACACTACCATTAGAAGACTAACACGAAAGAAGACTTCATCAACTGGCAAATTTCTCATGAAAGCATTGCTATCTCCAGCGTTCAAGAAATTTGTTCATCGAAATTGGGAAATCTCGACACGAAGATTTGCAAAAGATTTAACTAAAGTGCTTATCAGGGGGAGTATCAAATTAGAAGGAATTTTACTGGACTATCACGTTGTACTCTTTTTCCTTCATCAAGGTTTTGTCCCACTGGGTTTTCCTTGCCAAGGTTTTAATGAGGCAACATATACATGTCCAGCTATGTTCTTAGTTTACTCATAATTGTACTCTTTTCCCTTCGATCAGGTTTTCTCCAATTGGGATTTCCTGACAAGGTTTTAAAGAGGCAATTAGCTTAGACACAATGTCATCATGGGGAGTGTTATAAACGTGTAATTATGTTAAGAATATCTAGGGTGAATCTCGTTTATTACTGGGATGCCCTTGTGTCTATCCCTATAAATAGAGGTTCTAATGTTTGTCTATTGCACATATGAATAGAATTTCTCCCTTCTTTTTCTCTCTACTTTGTGTCTTCTTCTTCTCTTTCTCTATTTCATAAGAAGGTGAGGGATTTTACTGAGTATAATATCTTTGAGGGTTTCAAACCTTTAATAATAGTCTTCCACCATAGAGATTTTTATCAGTTTATTAAACATTCCAATAAATGTAATCAATATCGGTTGTATCGACTGATATTACAGGTTTTTATTGTGTATTAGGAAAAACCTTTACGACATCTAAAATATCAGCGACACGAAGATTGAACGATAAAAACTCTCATGTCGGCCGGTACGAACCGATATATTAGGTTCACTGATACATTGATAATATTATTAAAAGGTAATTTGGTAGAATAAATTATTAAGATCCGGAAACTTTTGCAATATATCTGAAGAAAATTTATCTGAGCTGATCACTACCTGACATCAGCACCAGCAACAGCAACAAGTAGTCGCGGCAAGTATTCAGCATATTAGACACTACGAAGAAAGGGAAAAAAAAGAACTGTTGGATTTAAGTCTACAAAAAAAAATAGTAGTAGTAATAATAACTCTTTCTTTAATACAAATAATCATCTTTAGAAAATTTGGACTAGAAGTAAACCCTTAGTATTTCAATATTAGCTGATTATTCAAGCAAGTAAGATTGTGAAAGCAAGAAACAAGGAAAGAAGGTTTACAAGCTGACCTATTTTGGCTTTATCCCGCAAACGTTAACATTCGATCTGAAAATTCATACAAAATTACTGGCAACCCCAGCAACCGCAGCCACAACAGTACAACTAACACCTAATATGCCCATAACTAACTGAATTCGTGACAAACACGGCTTTTTCTCGTCCAGCATTATCTTTAAATTCTTTTCCATTCTGTTAACCTTTTCCATTATCTTCAATAACAGAAGACAGGATATAAGAATAATATCTTAAGAATAAATCGGGAGTATTTAACTGAATCAAGAGTATTTAGGTAATACCGTGGATAGCTTTATTGAAGTCCAGTCAAATTGCACCAACCACTCCCCCAGAAGCACTTCAAGCTTTGTTATTGTTCCAGTATCCATCCTTCACAGAACCAACTTGGCCATGTGGCGGTCATTGCTCAGCAGATAATCAAGATCTTCCTTCACCTGTAAGTAAGTAGTTTACGATTGAGTTTTTTGTCACCATTGCATATTTTTAACAATTAAACAGTGAGATTTTTATCTATTCCAAACTATGTTGTCAAAGGTGAGCAGGATGCAGGGTTCAATTCAGATGGTGCACGCCTTCCCTTGCCAAAAATCCTCGGGGCTATTCATTTGCGATCACCATCAAGTCAATGATCAAATACGGAAACTTCATAAATATTAAATCGTGTTCCCTACATCAATCACCAATACCAATACTAAATTGTGTTTATTAAATCATGTTCGCGACATCAATCACCAATATTAAATTGTGTTTATTTCTTAATGTAATTAGTTCTTGCCTACATGACGATTCCCTAGTCAAGAAACATATATTGTAACTTCCAGTTGCAGCATTGTAGTAGACCTGCTAATCTGCTAGATGGCAACTTTCTAGACCTTAACCACTCAACCAGTCCAGAAACACACTATACTAAACTTTATTTCTCAATTCGTAATTAAAGATAAGAGAACCTACATTAAACTCTAGATGGCACAATTCTGAACAATTGATTCTCTCCGATGCCAATCTTATCTTTCCATATCAGATAATTAATTGATAACTGAGAAGGTAAATCTTTTCTTTCCATATTTGACGGTGATTGACGAATAATTAACGTGAAGATTATTGATCAACATTTCCCAAAACTTTCTCAATTCGATCTTCCTCTTCAATTTAATCAGCCGCTAAAGGAAGCTACTCTGTTTTCTTTTTCTAACCCAAAAATAAATAAATTATATGTTGGGTGTTGGCTCGATTTTAGGAAACATCAGTTTGATTTCCTAAATCAGTTTTTCACTAATTTTTAGAATTATGTTTAGACTTCTATCTAAACAAGGGTTTCCTATCTTAGCTAGTTTAGGTTCCATAATTTGAAGTAAAGCTTGGTTTCCTAATTAAAGTAGAACTTTGGTTTCCAAGTATCACCCTATTGTAAGCCTATAAATAAAGGCATAACCAGTCTACATCAACTATATCAATTGTGTCTAAACCCTTAGGTGGTAGACATCTCCTCACAGAAGAGAAGTAATCTCTCCATTAAAAATATGTAGATCCTCTCATATCTTTAAGGCTTGGAGAGTTGGGAGAGAGTTGAAGGTGAGTTGAGAATGTGAACAAGAAGAAGGGGTGTTGAGTGTCATGTGCATCGTGTATTCTCTGAATGTGAATGAAGTGAATATGTTGCCCGTTGATGTAGGCACATTGCCAAACCACGTTAAATCTGTGTCTTATGTGTTCTATGTGCATTAGCTTCCGTTGAATGTGTAGTTTTTTATTTCTGATGCCAGATCCTGAAATGCCTTGAAAATATTTGTATATTTTGTGTTTAATGTGCATTAGCTTCCGTTGTATGTGTAGTTTCTTTTCGATGCCGGATCCCGTGAAGCCTTGAGGAACAATATGGACCTCTCGGCACAACAAACCGGTATCGTAGAGCTTAGGTGTAGGTTCTTGAAATCTAGGGTTTGCTCGTTTGAATTGGGTCAGAAACGGTATGTGAAGATATCAAAGAAGATGTCAAATTTGAAGATGAACACAAAGACGAGTTCACGTTTATTGACAGATATTTGTGGTGGAAGATTCGTTCTGATTCAGTAAACTGTGGTGAAGAATCGTGATAGTTCGAAAAACTTGTGGTGAAGATTGTTGACAGTTTTAGAACTATGGTGCAAGTTTGTAACAGCCTGGCCGTGAAAACGTGGTGTATTGAAATTAGCAGTGGATTTGTGGAAGAATACATACTTAGAGATTAAAGTAAAACCCTATAAGAAGATGCATCAATAGGCATGATGTAGAATCAAGTTATGTCGGTTGAAAAATCAGAGTTATTTTGGAATTCAGAAAGTCGTTGTGAAACCTCATGTGAAGAATCTTGGAGACAAGGTCGTTTGAATTGCATCAAGGTGAAGAGGTGGATTTTCTGATTTGAAAAGCATCTTTTGAAATATTAATTACTCATAAACGTATGTATTTGAAGTGTTTCACATTCGGATTGATACACTTTTGAAGTTGAAGCTCTACTTCAAAAGGAGGATTTGACGTTGGTATACTTCTTGAGGCATAAACCCTATGTTTTTTTGCATAACTTCAAGTAAGTGATTTCATAACCTTATTAACTAGTTTGATAAAGGTGTTTGGTTGTATTTGGTCTTTACCTTGTTTGTTTGATACTTTTGTGGACTATTAGGGAATACCTTGTTGGTTTTCCGTTTGAATGTGCTTGCTTTGCAAGCCAAGTTGCAAGGAAACAAGAGTATTGTGTTTGAAGTGCAAGTTGAATGGTTTGTACGTTGGAAGAGGTAAAGAGGCAAATTGAATTCGTCATGATCCTTAGAATTGTTCGAAGTACGAAGGGAACGATTGTGAATGTTACCGATTGTCATTAGTTCGATCATGTTGTCCTTGACGTAGTCGAAGGAACTGAAGAAGAAATTAAAACTCAAGTTTGCCTCAGTTGCATGGTGTAGCGAGGATTGCAGAAATCCATTAGTAGGTTTCATGTGAGAATTATCGATCGTTTGAATGTCTTAGCATTGCGAGGGAAACAATGAAAGGTTGATAAATTCTGGTTAAAGAGTTTGATTTCACAAAGAAGTGCTTCAAGCAAGTGGCTATAAGCATATTGTATTGTTGGTGATCAATTGAAGATGCGGTAATTGGGTTTTCTATATGGAGATATTGTGTGTGGTGGAGCTGTAATTTTTTTTTATGTTTTGAAGAGAAGTGATTGAAGATGAAGTCGACACAATTTTTGGCATATGCACCTTGGGCATATGATTGGAGAAGGGTTTGTTTGAATGTGTTGAGTGTGCAACTTACTTGAAGAGCAAGCTTATGATCATTAAATTTCTACAATCTTTTGTTGTTTACACAACAATGTAGGATTAGAGTTTTTCGTACCGTTGAACACCGCAAATATGGTACGTTTTGAATCATCCACTCGGATGTTTGAAGGTAGGTGGTTTGTTACCTTTATTTTTGGATGATATTTGGCGGAGAATTAAGGTGTTTACCTTTTGAAGTCATCAAGTTGAAAAAGTGCAAGACCGTGGTGAAAAAAACAGATTGGTTGTATGGATATGTTCCGTTTTTTAGGTGCAAACTCGGTTGCAAGGAACAAGGTACCATTGTAGCACTTCACAATTGTAAGGTATAATACTACATGTGAAGAATATAGTTAAGCGAAGAAATCGCAAACTATTTGAAGAATGCAGTATGTGAATTGAATTGAATTGCTTTTTGTCATAAGAAAAAGCATTGGAAAAACAGGAAAGAAGTCTCAAGTTCAGACGTGAATGTTGGAATATGAAGATCTAATGTTGATGAAGAATATGTGGAAGTTCTCGAGTGTTTGAATGTTTGTGTATCATGTGCATCCTCTAGGGAATGGTTTCTGACTTTTAGGAGTTGGAGTTTGAAGTTGAAGATATTAAGCATTCGTTTGAAGTACTTAGGTGCAACTCGAGAAGTTTGTAGTTGTTCGGTGTGTACCGAAGTTTGAATAAGAATCTGAAATCATTAGATCCATTTAACTCTGTGGGGTTAAAAGTTGTTTAAACGGTGGAGCATTGAAGAAGTTTTCCAATGCAGTTGCAGTGATGAAAGGATTGAAGAATGAAAATCTGTATTGCTGAATATGGAAGTAGAAGTATTAGATAGTGCGCTAATACATTTGAAGACTAAATCATGCATCTAAGGCATGAAGTTGAAGAACTTATAATCACGCAGTTTAGAATTTTGTGAACATTGTGTGAAGGTGGAGAAAGAATCAAGCTTGGATTTGGAGTAAAAAGTTCTAGTTTTTAGAAGATATGAAAATATCATGAATATCACCACATATGAAATACTAGAATGTGTTCACATAGATGTTTGGGAACTTACAAAGACTGCATATTTGTAAGGTATGAATTATTTCATCATTTTTTGAAGAAAACTTCGTCGGTATGGGGTACACCATACTGTTACATGTGATGAAATATTGAACTCCGCAGTTAAATGAAGTGTTGGAATTTGAAGAAGTAGGATGGAGGAAGAGCTCATATTTGACAAGTGAAGTGGTGAGTTGAAGTCAAAGACTATATCCTACGAGTTGAAGTAAATGTGCAAAGAATTGAATCTTGCAAGTTTGAAAAATATGTGCATGTGAAAATCTATGAAGTCGAAGACGCGTCAGGAATTCATAGATAACTGGAATTGCTAAGAAATCAACAAAGTTATGAAAGAATTGGTGATGTTTAGGATTGGCCATCTTGAACTAAATCAATGACTTACGTTTGCAGCATCTTTAGGTGCATTAGTATGTTGGTGTTCTTTTTTAAGACACTGTTGTAGCCCTACCATGGGATCAAATTTGTGAAGCACATGTTGAAGCACATTTCATCCTTAAAAGGAATTTGAAACACCATTTGGTGTGTTGGTGTCGGTTGACACACTTGAACCTTAGACAAGGATTTTGAAAATTGTACCATTACAGCATCTTGGGATGATTGAAGTATGAAAGAATCATTAGATGATTGGGAATTGAAGCCCTTTGAGGGATTGAAACATCTTCGGATGATTGGCACTTACGGGTGAGTGATTTGAAGTCCTTAAGTGGAATTGAAGCATCTACGGATGATTGGCACCTCCGGGTGATTGAAGGAAGTAGAATATGAAGACGTGGAAGGTGAATGTTTAGATTTCGTGCCAAGATGGAGAAATCAGAGAATGGTAAGGTTGAAGTTGTCCTAGAAATCTTTCCAAGGTTGAGAATTGTTGGGTGTTGGCTCGATTTTAGGAAACATCAGTTTGATTTCCTAAATCAGTTTTTACTGATTTTTAGAATTATGTTTAGACTTCTATCTAAACAAGGGTTTCCTATCTTATCTAGTTTAGGTTCCCTAATTTGAAGTAAAGCTTGGTTTCCTAATTAAAGTAGAACTTTGGTTTCCAAGTATCACCCTATTGTAATCCTATAAATAAAGGCATAACCTTTAGGTTATATGTATCTACATCATCTACATTAATCTTGTCTAAACCCTTAGGTTGTAGACATCTCCTCTGAGAAGAGAAGTAATCTCAATTAGCAAGATGTAGATCCTCTCATAGCTTTAGCGCTGGGAGAGTTGGGAGAGAGTTGAAGGTGAGTTGATAATGTGAACAAGAAGAATTGGTGTTGAGTGTCATGTGCATCGTGTATTCTCTGATATGTGAATGGAGTGAACTTCTGCTGCCCGTGGATGTAGGCACATTGCCGAACCACGTAAATATCTGTGTCTTTTGTGTTTATTGTGCATTAGCTTCCGTTGTATGTGTAGTTTCTGTTTCTGATGCCGGATCCTGTGAAGACTTGAGGAACAATATGGACCTCTCGGCACAACATTATATTTTGCTTCTTCTTATGGCAGCTACTCTGCTTTCTTTTTCTAACCAAAAAGAAAAAAAAGAAAAACAATTGGTAAGGTGACTAGACTGGCGCATTGCCTCACCTCGTGTTTCAAACAACAAGATGCCAAGATATTGCCTAGCAGGCCATTATACATTGGTATAGTTGTGTAGGTAATTGATACAGGTAATAGATGATCATGCATTTACATTCTACTTATATGCAAATACTATAACAAACTCTATATGTTTAAATTACTGGTTCCATTTCTGAATCTTGATTTCCATACTAGTCAGAAATCCATCGGATTTTACTATAATTCGTTACATGACCGCTGTCGTAAGCGACACAAATATAATTACACTTTCTTACTACTCAAAATATAAATATAGCAAGGGCAAGAAAGGATCGATCCCACAGAGATGTCTAGGTTGTCAAATTGCTATGGTTTCCTATATAAAATACCGAGGATTTTTTCCGATTTAAACGGAAATAAATAAAAAGCGAAACAAATAAAAGTAAACACGCAAATCAAGGATGTGAAAATATTGGATAAAGGTTTCATCTTCAATTGTAAACAAGTTTATGAATATATGAATAGAATTCGTATTTAATCTCGCTATCATCAAAAGCCATAGAATACCTTATTGCACGAATACTCCGTAATTTCCTAAGTCATCAACACACACATTAGGGTTGTGTATGTGAATTCTACCTAAAGAATAACCTAACGCCTTGCGCTAATCAAGTTCAATTCCTAGGAGCATTAAGTTTCAGAAATAGGCTAATCAATGCAATTGAAATACATTGCGCAAACAATTCGAACAAAGGTCAATTTCTACATATGACTACGAGGATGTATCACTAAAAACCCTAATCATATCATGCTACTCGTATTCAAGGTTATCGCTCGATGAAAACCCTAAAATAGCTATAGATATGGATGTGGGTTCAATCAATTCTAGACTCGACTAAACAAACATTCAATCATATTGCAATCCATCAATCATGCAATTATTATAACCCGTAGAAATCAAACGATAATATTGAGAGAAAACTAATTCATAAAAATCATAACTTGGTTGCAAAATCCCACTACATCTTCAACCAATAATAAAAACTTAGTTACTTGTGTTTTTGGAAATCATCATAAAGAGTTTAGAAGAACCTATCATGTGAAACCCTAGAACAAAAGTAGAAGTCTCCCTCATGGAGATATCCCTAGGTTTAGAGAAAAAGTTCTATTTATATGCCTCTCCCAAAAGGATACCCAAAAGTAGGTCAAGTTTTCTCCAAACCCGTCTCAAATTCGTCCACCAAGCCCATGTGTGAGAAATATGTCTCTGGAATTTTGGGTCCAAAACTGGTCGCCGGATTGGCTGACGTCATCGCCGGAATCCGGTCGCCGGTTGCCGGAATCCGTCGTCGGAAAAATATCTCAGGCCACCTTTGTCATCAGGTACTATCACCAGGCAATTCTACACTTCCAAAGAGCTCGCTTTGCTTCTCTGCATAGTCACACATTCACAAAAACCATTTTAACCAATTCCCATTTCTTGCGAAAACGCGCCTAAAAGCGTGACTCGTAGCCCATATGTCCCGCCGTCAATTCTTGCATCCGACTCATACCCCCTCGCGATTCTTGAAATATTGCGATCGACACTTTAACCTCCGAAATCCGCTCTCGAACTAGTACCATCGGCTCACCATTCTCGCTCCGTTTTCGCACAATTTCGCGGTGCTTAGCCATTGCCGATTTCAATCATCCATTGCATCAACCAGGCCTAGCACCACCAGCATCATTGTTGCCTTAGTTCAGCTGAACCCTTTCCAGGCCATGTCCATCCATGCACTGTCGCATCCTTCGAATCCCACTAACACTAAACTGCAGCTTCATCATCTCAACTGCCACTGCCATAACCTCCAGCTCCTATCACCTGCAATAGCAAGTTCCCCGAGTCTTGCGGCGTCGGTTGTATCCACCATTGCCCGAATCGAACCATTCATTGCTTCTTTTCCCCTCAAGCACAACGGCAAACATGACATTTTCACCATTTCCTTGCTCAACAAACGCAGCAGTGCCTCAAACACCAACATTGCCACACGTCATTGTTAACAAAGCAACAACCACATTACACATCCATTTGACTCCTTGAAGCAGCAAATATCTGCAATTTGAGCTACATCCACCACCAATGTCTTCCCTCCTGTGTGCATCCATTGCAATTGAGAAGATGCACATCAACACTACCTGCATTACCACAGAACAGCTTCACCCAGCCCACTACAACACACTTCAACACTGGCTACCTCAGTTGCAGCCACTGAGCAAACCAGCTTGCACCAATTACTCACTGTAATCGCTCTTCTCAAATAGTCATTGCTTGTTAGTAACATTGCGGCTTAAGCGCAATCCGGCTCAAACGTTGTCGCTTTGTCACCACGACTTTAACTTCAATTTTCAGCAGCTTGTAACTGGCACATCCATTAAAGCCTTCAGTTCCACTGCAGCTCAGCTCATTTCCACGGCAGCATATAGCCATGACAAGCATCACCTATCCCATTTGCTTGACCAACTTCCCTGAATTCTCAGCCATATTATCGAACATTTGATGTGCACTAAATCAGTTAATGGAGAAAGAGCTTTACCAGTGATTTCAAGCCTCTCTATGGCACCTTCCCTGTGAGCAATCAGATTCCATATAAACCCATTCTCATACATCCATTTAGTAACTCAAATTCCTGCCCAAACTCATCATACATACTCAAATTGATGGCAGCAACATCAACTTTGTCCCTGTATTCAGGGTAGCTTTAACCATTCAAATGAAAGCTCCTAATCCTTCTCGCATTGTAAATCATGTTCTTACCATCAAGACAATCCACGGGCTTATGGATAACACTCGTCGGATCCTTTGGTCGGACGACGGTGACGTTGTCTTGTCTTGTTCGTGGAAAAGAAATTGAGAAGAACTTTGGTCTCGATCTGAACTTCGTTTCTTGGTTATACACAAATTGGTGGCACCCCTTAGCAAAGAACATTGTCTGCCTTTAGTGAATTTGTCAGCAGGTTGCCCCTTATCCCTGGCTGGGCTCTCATTAGTATTAGCCGATGAAATGACCGGTTTACCATTCCGAGTTCTTCTTTTGCCCATAACTTCTTCATACAAGCTCCGAATGACTCCGTTCTTTCGCCATTGTCTTCATCTTCTCGTCCTCTACACAATGAAAAGTAGAAATCTTATATTTGAACGAGTTCCACTGGGTCTTTGGCCCTTCTCCACTTGTGACTTCACTTTTGTAGCCATTTCCACTCCTTTTTGCTCCAAATGACTCCATTGCACCTAATAAACTCAAAAGTGAACATAAGATACGTAATTTACAAGAAAACTCGCAAAGAAAGCATAAATACTAGATATTAAATACGGTGTATTCTACACCTATCATTACACTCACTTGCATGGAATTGACAAATCTTAAGAGTAAAGGTTGATTTTTCAGCCTCAAGTGGTATATACTATGGTTTCAAAATCGTCTAATTATTTTTTTAAGCAGAGACAGCATAGGCTATAAGGTACTAACCTACTGGTCCTACTTAAACTTACTTAATCTCGCTGATAGATATTGTTTACTTAACTAAATAAATGACTCGCTCTTTCGAGGCCTACCTTGGCACCAGGTAAAAAATTATGACTTCTTGTGGTCCAATTTCACTAGACCGCAATGTTAACTACTTAAGGTAAGTTGGTAATTCTCTCAGGAACTACAGATAATGAAAGTGCAGCTCTTAGCTTGGATTGTTTGTTTATAATGGGTTGCTGCTTGTGTGATGAGTTTCATGTTTTTTCATAGGCGGTGATATCCGAACCCTCACCTCTTTAAAACAATTCAGTTCACTACTTCACTAGAACGCGTCCGAAACTAGCTACAAAATAAAAGTCTAGTTCAAAGAAACATGCAAAACCTACGCATATTTTATTAGTAATCAGTCAACATACAACCAAAATTAAATACAAGCATGATAACAAAAATTAGCTAATTACACTAATTGACACAAACATGATATCGTATGAGCATAAAGATAACAAAATTAGAGAGGCACCTTATTCACCAGGCACCTAATTCGAACTACGGGATTTTGGATTTGAAAAAGTTGACCTTAGTAAGGTTGTTTCCTTGTCTAGGAATTCCAAGCTGCCTGTAGACACACATCCAATGCCACAAATTCAAACCTATTATCCATTTTACCTTCTTCTACTTCCTCAGAATCATCTGAGGATTCTCTTTCATCAGCTTCCTGCAAAATTACCAATTACCAATTCAAGCATTAAAAATCGTAATTTAAGCATAAAATGAAAATTCAAGCATAAAAATCAATCTCTACACACCTGAATTTTATCTTGACGACGGGATAATTGACGACTCATCTCCTCAAGGAATGGAGGCATAGAAAGATCACTAGAATCCAGAGCATAAACTTCTTCAGTAGTTAGGATGGATTTAAGGTGTTCTATGTTAACAAGAATGCACTTCTCACAACCTAATAAAGTTAAGGATGGAGTGTCAAGAAAAATTTGGTATTCCGCTTTTTTTAATCCTGTTTTCTTCCTAATGAAATCCATACCTAAATCAAGCTTCTGAGCTCGACCTACTGAATCATAAACCCACCATGTTTTGGTATCTAATATCTCCTTTTGATCGAGTGGTTGCACTTGACATGAATAATACCGTGATCGAAGAGTTCTTGTACCTCCAACCATTTCTCTGTAAAATTTAGGGTTTTGAGAGATTTTGTTTCTTCCGAATCATTTTCTTTCTCGCTTTTAAAACCCTCCTTAAAACACTTTTTTTTTGGGTGCTCCTTTATATACCCCCGAAATTACTAATGGTACCCCTTTATCTGTGTACCCATTAGTTTAATCTTCCTACCCCATCAAAAATCAAAATTTAGTATACCCCTAATTATCAGGATCTTGACAGACCGAATAGTTATGTTTTTTTTTTTTTTTTTCGTTTTCAATAATTCCCTAAAACTTTGTTGAGTCTCGACGATTCTTTGAAGAAGAAAAGAACTCCCAACTCTTACCACCAGATACAACAATATAACTTTTATTTATATTTTTTTTCTTTTTCTTTTTGGTGATTGATGATCTTATACAATTCTTGATCGTCTTATCAACCTACATACGTATGGGTTTTCCCCCATGTGATAACTCAGGATTATGGAAGTTAAAAAAAGAAAAAGAAAAAAATGTCTTCATGTTTGGTTCTTTATCTAGTGGTGAGTGGTGGCTAGTGATGGATTCCAAAAATTTCAAGCCTTTAATGGGGTTGCGAGGACATAGAGGAAATTGAAGGTTTTTTAAATCGGTTAACAAGAACACCACCGATGGGTAAAAATTATTGCTCCTAGATGATTTCATCTTATTGAAGTTCTTAATAACAAGAACACCGCCAATAGGTGTTCCTTGCTCTCAAATCGAAATTAAGCAGTTTAAATCATCTAAGCTAGTTTAATTAAGACTCCAACAAATTTTTTTTCATTCAACGGTGATTGATGCCCTAATTATTTTGTAGAAGAAAGATACGAAAATTATATTAAGGAATTTCTTTATTTACGGAAACATAAACAAAATTCCTTTTTATAAGGGAGAAGGGGGTATGTGTATAAAAAAAATCGGAAGAAATTTAAGATTTTTAGATTAACCGAAAATTAATTAGTTATTCTAGTTAAAGGGGTACCGTTAGTAGAATTAGGGGTATAAACAAGAACACCCTTTTTTTTTTTGACGTATGCATTTTATTAATAGAAATTAGTTTACAATTTGTCGTGGGTATGTGGTACCCACGGAATCATGAAATAAAATTTGGCTAATAAAAGATGGGATTGTCTGGTCCCAGATTTTGGTCGACGAGGTTCCTGTTTGACTTCCATCTGCCGCATGATTGTCCAATCCGTCGTCTGCTTGATTTTTCCTTCTCTGTAGTTGTGCTGAATAGCAGCCTGCGGGATCTGTTGAAATCTAATTTCTATTTCCTCAATCATTCCTGGTATGTGCCAAGGTGGAGGTGTACAGGAAGTGATGAAGCGCAACAAGTTTTCTGAGTCGGTTTCAAAGAGAACTCTTGGCCATTGTCTTTCTGTTGTTGTTCTTGAAGCAAAAAGTATAGCCCAAGTTTCCGCGGTTAAAGCAGTTGTAATTCCTAGTGGTTGAGCTAGAGACAATAAAGTTCGTGCGTCTGAATCTCTGCAGATGAACCCTGCCCCTGCAAATCCTGGATGACCTCTGGCTTCTCCATCGGTGTTAATCTTGATCCAGTTGATGTTTGGAATGGACCATTTTACCGATATTGTTGATATCCTTTATCTCTTATTGGATGGTTAAATATCGGTGTATCTCCTGGAATGATTGGCGGTGAAGATTATAGAGCCTCTTAGTATTCTTGTTGCAGTTTTTGTGCCCATGCTAGGATTTCTTCTGAGTTTGTTTGCTTTTATTGGTATATTAGATCATTCCTAGCCAGCCATAAGGTCAAAAAGAAAACAGAAAGAGGAGATTCTGAGATCTTTGATGCGAGGTTGTTGGAGGATATGGGAAATGGCTGTTTGGGGTGTTAAGATGAAAGTTGGGGGGTATTGGAGTTTGGTGAATTTGTAAGTTGGTGACTAAGGTGTTCCATGAACTAGTTGTTAGTTGGACAATGAATTAGAAGGTGACTTGCCAATTCTGGATCTGTGGTGCATCTTGGGCATATGTCTGAGTTGGTCAAATGGATGTGATATAAGAGAGAGAAGGTTGGTAATCCTTCATTGATGGCTTTCCACAAGAAAAGCCGAATTTTTGGTGGACACGGTAAAGTCCATAGAAATTTGGTAGGTGGTAAATGGGTGTGATTTGGTTGACCTTGGGTTAGACATTTGTATCCTGAAGAGGTAGTGTAGTTTCCAGATTTTGAGTGTGGCCAGATAATTTTATCCTGGGGACTATTTTGGGGTAGGTGGATGTTTATGATTTTTTAGATTATAGGATTGGGAAGGGTGTTTAATTTTTCATGATTCCAGGAATGGGATATTGGGTCGATGATATCCGCTACCATTCGGATTGGGTAACATTGTGTTAGGTCTAGATTTGATGAGTGTGGAATCCAATTGGCTTCTATTGGGGTCGATAATCCATTTCCAATACGATGAAATATTAGATGTTGCATGGTAGGGACTATTGATGCTAGTTGTCTCCATTGAGGACTGGAGGAGGAGGGTATATAATCAATGCCTTGTAGAATTGGTTGTTGATCAAGATATTTTGCACTAAACAGACTTCCGCAGATTGAGTTAGGTTGCTCATGTAGATTCCAGATTCTTTTCGTGAGAAGTGCTTTATTATGATCACTGATCTTCCTTATTCCTAATCCTCCTTCTGATAATGGTTTTGTTACTTTATCCCATCATATAGGGTGTAGTTTTTTAGTTGTTGAGTCGTGTCCCCAGAAAAAATTCTTGGTGATAGGATCTATTTGTTTATGAATATTGGTGGGTAGGTTTTGTGTTTGCATGATGTGATTTGAGGTTAGAATTAGGGAGGTTTTTATTAGAGTGAGTCTTCCGGCTGGAGTTAGGCATTTTGTCATCCATCCTTTAGCTTTTCGAGCTAATCTCTGTAGGAGGGGAGCAAAGGTTTGAATGGATGTCCTTCCATGTTTGAATTGGACTCCTAGATAGGTTGGTGGTTTTGATGTATCCGGCATATTGAAGAATTGCTGAAGATTGTTTATCTTTGTTGGGTCTAGGTTTGGGTGATGGATGATTACTGATTTGGTAGTATTGATTACTTGTCCCGCGGAAGTGCTATAGGAGTGGAACAAGGTTTTAAGGTGTTGGTTACTCTGGTCTGAAGCTTTGTATGTGATCAGTAAATCATCCGCATACATTAAATGAATGATCGGTGGTGCTTTTTTGGATATGTTAAGTCCTTGAACTAATTTTTGGTTTTGAAGATTTCCTAGATTTGTAGATAGGATTTCAGCACATATGATAAAAATGTAAGAAGATAGTGGTTCTCCTTGTCTGATACCTCTACTTGGGTTGATGTAGCCATGGGGTGTACCATTTATGTTGATTGAGTATGTAACTGTTGTTACGCATAGCATAATGTATTCTATAAAGGCTGGTGGAAATCCTAGTTTTGTAAATGAGGTTTTGATGAATCCCCAATCTAAGCTATCATAGGCTTTCTGGATGTCTAGTTTGAGAGTTATTTTTGGGTCTTTGGTGAGGTTTGAAGTTCTGATATGATGGAAGAGTTCCCCGGCAATTGTTATATTATCGTGTATTGATCTTTGTGGAACAAAAGCACTTTGGTAAGGTCTTATTAAGAAGGGGAGAAGGGGTCTAATTCGGTTGACTAATTTTTTTGAAATAATTTTATATGTGACGTTACAGACCCCTATGGGTCTGTATTGTGATGGTTTTGAAGGATGGTCGACTTTAGGTATTAGTGTTATGTTCGTGTGATTCATGAGAGGATGCATATTTAAGTTATTAAAAAAACTTCGAACCATGGCTATCAGTTGGGGGTGAGTTGTTTCCCAGAAAACTTTGAAAAACTTACTTGTATAGCCATCTGGACCTGGAGCGCTTTCAGAATTTATGGAGAAGGGGGCTTGTTTGATTTCTGTTGTAGTTACTTCTTTCGTAAGTTGTTTCGACTGTCTGGGAGTTAATCTTGGTCTGATGTTTGTAAAGAGATCTTCATTTATCACTGTAGGTGGCACCGTATATTGTAGAGTATAGTGATCCAGAATGAGTTGAATAACGTCTTCTTTTTCGTTAATCCAGTTGTTTTGTGGGTCTTGTAATTGTTGTATATTGTTACATGCTCTGTGAATGGTAGATTTAGTGTGAAAAAAAAAGTTGTGTTGAGGTCTCCTGATTGTAGCTATTGAATTCTAGATCTTTGTTGCCAGTATGTCGCATGACAGTGTAGTAGTTCTATATGGTCCATTCGTAGCTGTTTTTCTTGATGTAGCCAATATTCGGATCCGAGCCCGTTTGGGTTGCACATTGATGTTGAGCGTGTTTTATGCTGGATGTCGATTTCTTGATCATAGTTGGTAGGTGACCGAAAGTTACTTTGTTCCATTTCAGGAGAGTTTGTCTGGTTGTTATGAGTTTGAGTTGGAGATCGAGAGTAGGTTCATTATCTTGTTATTGCTCCCATGCCGATTCAACTACTCGCCTGAATTGGGGATGAGAGAGCCATAGGTGCTCAAATTTGTAATTTTTTGTTCCCTGCCAATCCGTTGCTTTCTCTTGTAATAGTATTGGTGCATGATCCGACACTATTCTTGGAAGATGAGTAACCGTTGCATGTGGATTTGCCGTTCTCCAATGTTAGGTTGCTAGAGCTCTATCTAATCTTTCTAGAATGTTGTCTTGCCCCATTTGGTTGTTTGTCCAGGTGTAGGGGTCTCCTCGGAATCCCAAATCAATAAAACCCATCTGGTCCATCAGATTGAGTAGAGTTTGATTTTGAGCATATGTTACTTGTCTTACTCCTTTTTTTTTTTTTTGATTGATCTATGACGTCATTGAAATCTCCTACTAAAAACCAAGGTATGGATGGATTGATGTTGTTAAATATTGTTGGAAATTCTTGCCAAAGGATTTTCCTTGTATCGGGGTGCGGTGGGCCATAGATACCCGTAAAGTACCATGGTTGGTTTGGAGGTGGTGGTGTAACTTTTGTATGGATGTAGTTTTGAGAGTGAAAAACTATTTGGATATTTAGGTTGTCTTTCCACATTAAGCACAACCCGCCTCGTCTTCCTATTTTTGGTACAGTGAAGTAATTATTGAATTGCAGGGTTTGTGATAATCTTCTCATGTGTTGTTCGTTAGCTAAAGTTTCAGAGAGAAATAATATGCTAGGTTTGTGTACGGAAACCAGCCCTTTCAAATGTTTAATAGATGATGGGAGGTTAATGCCTTGACAATTCCAAGCTAGAATAGTCATTTTGAATTTATGGTTACTAGTTTTAAATGGGCTTCGCTGAAGGAGGGAAGAGTGGGAAGCCTACGAGGGAAGGAGAGAAAAAGGGATACCAAGGAGAGAAAAAGGGAATTATTGAGTAATGTTTTGATTGGTCTTTCAGGATGGTTAAACTTAATGGGTTTGGGTATGATATTAAGAAACAAGTACGCTGAAATTGACTAAAAATACGATAATAGCCGAGAAACATATAGTACTAGTGGAAAAATAAAATTAAGGGTGCTGGAATGTCGTACCTGAGCCGAAAGGGAGACCATGGACTATTGAAATTCAGGTGGCATGGTAAATTAGCTGCATCACTACGAAAAAATATGATAGTATTTCTATCGAGAGATATTCACTACAGTGCTTGCGATATTATGATTATCGCAGGCGTTGTAATCACCATCGCTCGATGGATAATATATCGTTTAACGGCTATTTTGTAACGACTATTTCCCCTACTTCATTCCTATATATGTGCCCTTTTACTTAATCAAATTACTCACACCTACTTCTACATATATTTTACTTATTTCTTTATCTGTATTCTCAATAAATTTCATAATCATCAATGGCGAGTTCTGATGAAGAGAGGAATATTCATGTCAATCGGTTTAGATCACGGCAAGAAATGCATCAAAGGAGATTGCAACAACTTGATGATGAGGAAGCTGAAGATAAAGACCTAATGGACACTTGGATACTCGTACATTCGGGACAAATACCTAGAGTTCCAGAGCTAAAAGAAGTATTCACGAGAAGATATACGTATCGAGGGAGGGAATAGTTCCACCAGAAGTTGATGCACGATTATTTTCTTCCCACTTGTGTGTACTCTGGTCAAGATTTCCAACGTCGATTCTGAATTGCCACGACACCTGGTGATAAAGATTATTTATGAGCTTTGTCAAGTAGAACCTCAATTTAATTATCATTTTGATGCACTGAATATTAGAGGTCATAGTCCTGAACAAAAAAAGTTACTTCGGCTCTAAGGATTTCAGGTTATGGAAAACCTGGGGGATTCGATCGATGAGTACCTTCGTATGGGCAAAAATAACTCCATTCACTTATCTTTCATTGTTTTGCTATGTAGTAATTAATCATTTTAGTCCAACGCATTTACGAAAACCAACCGTGGAAAATGTTAGAGAAATATTAAGGGATTATGAGGATAGGGGGTTCTTAGGAATGCTAGGTAGCCTTGACAGCATGCATTGGGTATGGCAGGGATGCCCTACTTATTGAGTCGGTCAATAGAAAGGCGTTACCCAAAACCAACATTTATCCTTGAAGCTGCTTTGCTTCTTATGATTTTGGATATGGCACGCTTTTTCAATCTTAGGGTTCACAAAATGATATTAATGTTTTGCACAAATTGCATCTATTTGAAGATCTAAAGTATGGAATTTGTCCCTAAGTTTATTTCATAGTCAACGGCCATCAATACACTCATGGTTATTATCTCGCGAATGGTCTAAAATGGTCATGATTGGTTCAATGTTACCATCAGGCCCCTGCCGGCGAAGTGGGTCTTCAAACCGGAATTTTAACCAATGCCAAATGGTGATGAGGAAGGATGTGGTATGGGCTTTTGGAATTTTAAAGAGGAAATTCACTATCATTTGTGGTCCATATCGTGGTTTAAGTCCTCGTAAAATGCACAAGATGTGCTCATTTGCATAATTCTACATAACATGGTAATTCAGGAATCCTGTCGTGATAAAGAGTAGATTAAATATGAATATGAAGAATTAAGGCATGAGATTCAACCTGAAAGAGGCTTTCCTGCAACAAAGTATGCGCATATGACTAATACATTCAGAATCGGAAATTGTGTGACATGTTAAGAGAAAATCTGAGAGTGAATCTTTGGGAAGAGTTTGGAAGAGTCGACGGCCGTAATTATTAAGTTTTATTTCATATACTCCCTCTGTCCTAAAATTTCTGTCCTCTATTCTATTTTCGTCTGTCCTAAAATACTTTGTCCAAACACCGTTTTATAGTCATATTTTTTAGTCAAACTCTCAAATATATCCTTCAAACTTTTACAATTATAAAATTATTTTAGATATCACCAATCTAAATATTAAATGACATCTTCCTCAATGGGAAACAAATCAATCCATAAAGATTTTTATTTTTATCTTATTTAAATATTTCTATAAATATTATAATTACCAATGTATTTTTCTTACATACTCCATATGCTCCTTTTAATTTTGGTTATAATATATCATTTAATAGGGGTAGTTTTGTACACTCCTCCGGTCTCCTTAATATCTTGACTTAGTCAAAGCGGACTAATAATTTAGGACGGAGGGAGTATTAGTTTAAACATTTAATTATTAATTTGTTTGCAGTTTGTGTTATTCAATATTTTTTTTTTTTGAATATTCAATTGTCACCTAGCGGTTTTTAGTTGATCGAGCAATAAACACTTTATCGCCAACGGATAGTTTTCCCCAACGGCTTTCAATATATCCCCTATATATACCCCTCATCTCATTTCAAAATCACACCTTCTACACCAACCTTCTACGAAAATATTCTATTCTCAATATTTAATCTCAATCAATACGCTTAATCCTAACTTTACTATAGATGGAGATTTATCTCTTTGAAGAAACTATGTAATATACTATAAAGCGCCAAGCTGGTTTAGTCAGTCAGAGTGTTGATGGTGGTTTTTAGCTTAGAGTTGAAATCGTAAAACCTTACATCTGATGTGACGTCACTCAGTAAGGAAACTGTGTCGTGAGTGCTAACCTCTCCACCGACATATTTATTGAGTCGTTCAATATACTTACATGAAATTTATCCAGACTGGCGAACGTAGCAACCATCCCAGATTTTCTGTAAATTTCAGCGCCTCGCCTATATTCACTTAATATAAGTTCCTTTGAATGCCTTCTATGCTATGTTCTCCGGCTGAACCCTTAATGTTGATATGGCATGACGATTTGTGTTCACTCGCAGCTGAGAGTAGCACGAATTTCCAAATATCAAGGATAAGGTCTTTGCATAAGGTATTCAATCGAAAAAAAGCATCTTTGCTCTCGGCAACGAACTTAAAAGAACTCGTGTCAACACATAGAATTCAATCAATTGCCCCGACTAACTTGCGGAAGTTAGGGTTTTGGGCCTCATGCAAAGATATCGAGACCTTGCTTGTCGAAATTAAACCTAGGAAAACTAGGTAATTAATCCGCCATGGATTAGCAGGTGCAAAGCCTTGCTCAGAATCAGAAAATAGGGAGCCGCGGAAGCAAAGGGAGGTGTGGCCATGCCTTAGGCCAACTGGCGCCACTTGCCATTGGCCACGCCCCTTCCTAAACCGGCCATATTTCTCTCGACCAATCGTGTCGCCTCAAATTAGCCACTCGCACATAAGTTGCAGCTGGGCCCATACTCGCCGGCCCCACTTCCCATCGACCAATCAGGTCGCTCTAAAGCCGCCACACTCTCACCAGATGTGTAGCCGCGCCTTATGTTTGGCCGGCCCCTTTCCTCGGGCAATCAAGTCGCTCCAAACTTGCCACCATACATTAAAGGCCAAACGCACCATGTCGTGCCACCATACTAACTGGCAAGCCAAACGCGCCTTACCACGATAACATATTGATCGGCATGCCAACATGCCACTCTGCCGCGGTAGCATGCCACTTTAGCCTTGGCCACGCCGCCAAGCCCTTATTCTTAACTCAACGCCAAATCCTAGCCTTGGCCCCGCCGCCAAGCCCTAATTCTTACCACGACGCCAAATCCTAGCCTTGGCCACGCCGCCAAGCCCTAATTCTTACCACGGCGCCAAATCCTAGCCTTGGCCACGCCGCCAAGCCCTAATTCTTACCACGGCGCCAAATCCTAGCCTTGGCCACGCCGCCAAGCCCTAATTCTTACCACGGCACCAAATCCTAGCCTTGGCCATGCCGCCAAACCCTAATTCTTAACACGGCGCCAAATCCTAGCCTTGGCCACACCGCCAAGCCCTAATTCTTACCACGGCGCCAAATCCTAGCCTTGGCCACGCCGCCAAGCCCTAATTTTGGCCACGGAGCCAAACCTTAGCTTTGGCCATGCTACAATGGCACGGGCGTGGCCATGCCACAACGCCACTGGCATGCCGCCATGCCACGGCTACTGGCATGCCGCTATGCCACGCCACTGGCATGCCGTTATGCCATGGCTACTAGCATGCCGCTATGCCACGGCTACTAGCATGTCACTATGACGCGGCCACGCCATTGGCATGCCGCTATGCCATGGCTCCACCGGGCGCTACTATGCCAATGGCGCCACTTCGCTATACAACAAGATGTAGCCATAATCAATGGCCGCTCTTCCTCATGAGATGCAATCTCAGCCATCCAAGTTCGCCACTGAACTGACGGACTTGCGGCAAGTCCCAGGCAACCCTCTACGCCACGGCTACGCCAGGCGCCACTATGCTAATGGCGCAACTTTGTTACACAACAAAGATGTGGCCATAATCAACGGCTACCCTTCCTCTTGAGATGTAATCTCAGCCATTCAAGTTCACCACCAAACTGACAGACTTGTGGAAAGTTTTAGGCGGCCGACCAAGGCAAGCCTAATAGCATCACATGCTATTTTCCTATGGCAAAGTTTCTTGACTATGACTTGCCACACATAGCAACTTGCTACACGTTTTCCACGAAAATACTCGAGACATCAAACATGTCACAACCGGGGATACTCATCGGGTATTGGTGCGCGGTTTACGAGTGCGGCGTGCAACGCGTCAGTTACAAGAAAGTGTCATGAAGTAGGAAAATTAGTGGTGGTGAAAAGTAACGGTGTAAACAATTCATTTCCTTCATCATGGAAGCGTAATGTCGACGGTTACACGAATTCACTTCCCTCATCATGGAAGCATAACATCGCGGTTACACGTTACTCTATTCTTCCACCACTTAATCGTTTCCACTTCCTACGAGACCAGGGTACGTTTCAATATGACTTGTATAAATAGGCTTCACCTTTTTTCACCAAACACAAGTTTTGGTCGGCAACAATACAGTATCTAGAAACACCTGGTAGCTTTCCATTCTGCTAACCAGTTCTACTTCCGATACAAGTCATAAAATAAACCATACCTTCAGAATCAACGATTCTGGTCTCAACACTCTCTTCGCTTCCCTCCCTAAGACCAACCCTTCTCCTTCACTTTGTGACCGAAGCAAGCCTGGAACGGCCATTTCTTGGTTTAGGCCAGGATTATACAGATTGATCTCTTGAATTAAAAGTACTCCCGTGTAGTGCATTGTTTAGGGTTTAGATTCGTTTCTCACCCACACACCGAAATTACCAAAATCGCAGCTTGTTTTCACCCACAAACAATTGGCGACCACAGTGGGAGATTAATCTCTCGGTTGCAATACCAATTTCCAAATTCCAATTTTATTTTTTCAATCCCAATTTCAAGATGGCAGAGCTCAGGTCCGGGTCAGCAATACACCCTGAAAACACTAGCGCTGAAATTATTCCTCGTATCAGCGTTCCTTCCAATAGCGTTAATACACCACCTATCAATGCCAGCAGCGCAGAGAATGTTCCTTCAGGCATTACACCTTCGGTTACTGAGCCGGAGCGCTGCGCATGACGTTTCTTCGGGTGTCACACCTCCCAGTCCAGAGCCGGGCGCTCGCTTCCCCCCTCCCCCCACCCAAATGTTTCTTCAAACGTGATATATCCAACCTTCACCAGAGCCGCTGCTACTCCATCAGTACGAAAGACTGAAGGAGCCGAGTGGCGATCCCATATTACCATTGCTTTGATTTGATGGAAAGACATGAAGTTCTTGCTAGGGCTCAGACGGACATGGCTTCGAATCAGAAAGAGGTGCTTCTTTTCCTCAAGACACTAACGGAGCGGCTACCACGGGAACCGCGCCAACCAGAGCCAACGAGGAACTCCTTCAATACTCCTGGCGCTGATGCCTCAGCAAAGCGCACCTTTGTAGATGAAGAGACTCGTTCGGGGGCTCCAACGGAGAGGAATCATCCGTCCAATTTTGTCACACGAGAGGATTTGGAACGACTTCTTCGAAACCGAGAAAAAAGTGATTCTACAGACATGCATCAACATCAACCCCCGTATCCTCCTGAAGTACTAAGAATTCCTCTCCCGAGAGGATACTCTTCTCCTTATATGACGGCACCGGTAATGCGCGTGAACATGTCTCTCGATTTTTGGAATCCTTGGGCGAGTACAAATACAACCATGTTCTCCGTTTGAGGGAGTTTTCAAAGTCACTTACCGGAAGAGCATACACCGAGTACAACAACATTGCACCAAACAACATACCCAACTGGGGTGACATGGTTACGGCTTTCTACAAGAAGTACTTCTTTGTGTTTGAGCAAATTACCTTCTCATATTTAGGGAGGATGTTTCAACGAAACAATGAACATCCAAATGATTATGTCAAAAGATTCAGGATTCAAGCGCTGGATTGTCACGACCCAAATGTGACCGAATAGCAATTAGTGGATTCTTGCATCAATGGTATGGTTCCCATCTACCATGCCTTACTGGAGAATCTGCGATTCCAGACGTTCTCTGAACTTCATGAGGCTGCTAAACGGTCGGCCACAACAGCACCAGCATTGTTGGAAAGAACCAGGCCAGCCAAGGTTGAAGACGCACGCCAAACTCGAAGAAACAGACGCCTCATCAACAAGCAATATAACACTAGCCCCTCTGTGAGCTTTGTAAGTGAAAGAGGAAAAAGGAAGGCTCCAGCGACAGAACAACTGTAACGACACTAAAATCTCATTTTTAACTTTGGACCCGAATTCAACCCATTTGAGTGGGAAGTTAGAATTATGAAGTGTGTGTGCAATCCTAGTAGAGGATTTGCATAGCCATGGTGAGTGCCCTAATCCAATGCAAGTGTTTTATTACTAAATTGGCTATCCCGTAGTATTGTTAGGGTGCTTGGTTAGTAAAAGCAATAGAAATCTCTAGAAGCATTAGCATGGTTGACACGTGACTTAGAATGTAACAAGGGCGTTTTTGTCTTTTGATTTTCAAAACCCCGAGGATTTAACCGGAAACATGTCTCTTTTTCTTTCTTTTCTTTGTTGTGACACCATCTTCTTCTTTCCCATTTCTATACCACGGCTACGAGCAAGAAAGAAGACTTTGTTCTTTGAAACTGAATTCGAATGAAGAAGAAGTTTTGATTGTTTCAAATTAAAATCCCGGCTAAACCCACCTTTTATTTTGGCGAGGAGTTTGTATCATGCAAAGGTAGGGGCACTAGTACAAACAAACCCTTTTGCCACGCCAAATTGGCGTGTCCATAGGGGTTTTGACACGCCAATTTGGTTTGTACTTGGCGTGACTTCTGCTTGCGTGGTTTTAGGTTACACGGCGTGGTTTTAGGTAGCTTATAGCCACGCTTGCCTTGCGTGTCTATTTCTGCATGAAATAGACACGCCAGAGCTATATAGGCGTTGCTATATAGTGTCCCAAACACTTAAGTACTGGTACTCTATAGACACACGATTTATTATTTTGGCGTGGCTCTTTGGTTCCCTATAGACACCCTAAGTGCTTTTGGCGTGGCTATTTGATTCACTATAGACACACAAATTGCTTTTTGGCGTGGCTATTTGGTTCACTTTAGACACATCAATTGTTTTTTGGCGTGGCTATTTGATTCACTATAAACACCCAAATTTCTTTTTGGCGTGGCTATTTGGTTCACTATAGACACACAAATTGCTTTATGGCGTAGCTCTTTGGTTCCCTATAGACACGCTAATTGCTTCTGGCATGGCTATTTGATTCACTATAGACACACAAATTGCTTTTTGGCGTGGCTATTTGGTTCACTTTAGACACGCCAATTGTTTTTAGGCGTGGCTATTTGATTCACTATAGACACCCAAATTTATTTTTGGCGTGGCTATTTGGTTCACTATAGACACACAAATTGCTTTATGGCGTGGCTCTTTGGTTCCCTATAGACACGCTAAGTGCTTTTAGGTGTAGCCATTGGTTATCCGATAGACACGCCATATAGGTTTAACGTGGTTATATGTTATGTTTTAGCCACGCCAATTTCACTTGCCTTCATCCACGTGGTGTATTAGGAACCGTTGAATACCATCCACATGTTACGTTGTGAGCCGTTCATTGAATATCCTATAGACACGCCCCATAGAGTGTGGCTAAATGTGATATTTAGCCACCCCCATTTCCAATTACCTTGATCCACGTGGACATATTAGGAATCGTTGGATCTAATTTAAGATGATGCAATATTGACCGTTCAGATGTAACGTTCACCGTCCACATGTAACGTTGGGAGCCGTTCATCGGAGAACCTATAGACACGCCATATAGCGTGGCTTTATGTGATATTTAGCCACGCCAATTTATATTTGTTTAGTGTGTCTTTATGTTATGTTTAGCCACGCCAATTAACCTCGAAGCGTGTGTATTACGCATGTGACGCCTCTAAGTCGTTTATATATGACGCATCTAAACCATCCACCTGGCACTATCCAAATTTTCTTATACTTTATATAAATTGTGGTTAAATCTGAAATTCATATTATTTTTAATAAAATAGTAAAAAATGTTGAGCTTTGGTCTAACGGTTTGCAAAAAGAAAATATTAAAGAGCATTTATCCAAAAATCATCAGTTTTTCTTCAACTTTTTTGATGGTGGTGTCTCTTCAAGCAATTGATCGGGTTGTGACATTCTCGACGCGGCAAACCTTGTCATCCTCTGTTTCCCATCCGGAAGTTGGTATGCCCGATCTACACTTTGTACATATAACTTTCTACGCCCCTTTTTAATCTTCTTTGGAAGCTTGTCGAGGCTGCATGACTCCCGAATGTGGATTGACTGCTAGGTGCTCCTCATTCGAGTTTATCTTCGCAAGGTGCTTGTTGTTCTTAGGTCCTTTGTCCAATTTCTTCTCAGAATCTAAAACGGTTACGGTTGCTTATGAGGTTTTCCATCTTTGTGGAGTTTCTATGACAAGAGATTAAATGTATTATATATATATATATATAATTCCAAATCAAAAGAATTCGTATGTCATGTAAATTCTCAACAAGAGACAGACAAAAGTCATTTTTCCAACAATGTACGCCCATAATAAAATCCGTAACCAAATATCAATTTTCAAATTTACACTGGCATTCATGTTCCATTTAGGTGTTAATATATTTCTATCTCGTACTTATTCTTTAATCAAACCGAATACACGATTTATGTAAAACTATTTATATACTTGATTAACAAAGCAAAAGAGCTAAAACTAACCTTGTCATGAGATGGAACAATTATCTTTCGGCCATGCCACAAAACCATCTTTAGCTTCCCCTAATAACTTAAACTCACCACTTGGTTCGGTTAACACGAACGATGGAACTATAACCTCCCGAATATTGACACTGCATCAGGTTTTTAGGAAGATCTTCTCCATGTATTTTCTGGTTAGGCAGCGTAGGTAAAATACCGCCTCTAGCAACGACGTTTCCCCTAGATCCATTCCAAAAGTCGTATTTTGCTTTATATGGAGATACGGCATATGAATATGAACATCATATAAAAAGAAGATGCTAGAATTAGCAATATAGATTTATGAAGAAAAGCAAAATAAAAAAAAACATACTCCATTAGATGTCTTAGCCAGAGGTTCTGCCGTAGATGTGCACGACTTCTCTAGAGATATTGAAGGATTTGGTTGGGGAGAGTTACCTTGCTTCTTAGATCCATAGGGTGAAGGAGACTTTAAGTAGTTGGTTGTGAAGATTAAGATTAAAAGAGTTATTAGTTACTTTTGAAAGTTACACATGTTTCTATTTTCTAGGTTCTCTAATTTACACTTGGATCGGTGATTCATATAATTGATAGATTTGGTTTATGTATATTCGACTTACAAATCAAACAAGCCAAGCAACTAACCTTCTTAGCAGGCTCGGTAGAACCTAACACCAAACTTTGGCCAAGGAATCGCTTTCCAAGAGTTTGCCCTAATGTTTCCATACCAGAAAATCGTACGGGTAGAAAATTCGGTTTTATTACTTCATCAATCGGGATTTTGTGGCAATCAACCTCCAACCCATCCTTTCCATGTAATTGTTGTTTTCTGTTAATGAAAAGCTCTACCTCTAGCAAGGACGTTTTCCTTAGACGACTCGTCAAAAAGGTTGCACCTTCTACCTGCGGAAATATATGGCATATGAACATCTTCAAGCGAAAACTTCAAAACAAATTGAGATTTAAAATGCATGTAAAAATAAAACAGAATCTAGGAGAAATCGCTTTAGTTGTCGCTATCTCAGATTGGCTCCGACTAGGTGGATCTTTTGACGTCACATCCGCAGTATGTTTCCCGAATTTTGTTGACTTACTGCGACGGTAGAGTAATATTCCATATTCGGGTGACAAATATGCCAAATTCCAACGTGAATGCGAAGACACGAGATGAATAGGTAACAAATATACAAGGTTCTCAAAATACACCCTAGAATCCATGATTCATATAGTAGTTGATGGCATATTTCAGACTCATATGGTCTTAAGATCATGTAACTGGTTTAGAAACATACCTTCGGAACTTTTTCAGATACTACGATACGAGATTGGCTTCCGTTGAGTAGATCCGGTGATTTCACAGCCTCGGAATGTTTTGGTTGACTTACCTGCATCAGAAAATTGAAATGAAAGTTGTACCTTCTTTTTGCAGTGAAACCATTTAAGAAAAATGCACAACTGACTCACAATCAAATAGCTAACCACATATCTCGTTCTATAAGGTTCTCTAAAATATACACTAACATCCGTGATTCATATAGCTGATAACATATTCGTCTCTTATATCAAACAAGATATATATATATATATATATATATATATATATATATATATATATATATAAAAAAAAAACTGGTTTGTGTAAAAACATATCCAATGACTTAATAAAGCAAACAAGCATAGCAACCAACCTTTTGATCCAAGATGGTTTGATTTGATGGCCAACTAATTTCAAACATCACCAACATCTTTTAAAGTTTTTATCCCAGAAGATGTGCCAAAGGGTAATTTGATGGTTTCATTTAGCACTTCACTAACCATGACGCTATAGCATGTAACCTCACCCGTCATTCCTGACTTCATTTTATAAGATACCTTCTTTGAAGAGTAAGCTCTACCAATGGCAACAATGTTGTCCTTTTCTCCAAACCAAAGTTTCCTATGCCCTGCAGAAACACAAGGCGCGTGAGAGATAGTAAATGGAAGATTGAAAATTTAAACGCGTTGGAAAACCATACATCAATGGTAACTTTTTTCAGATGGCACGTTCTGAGATTCCCCAATGGATGGAGGATACGAAGACTTCTTTTTTGATACTAAAGACGGCGGGGATTCAGTAGAAACGGTCGGCGTTTTAGTACAAGGAAAGTCCCGCTTTGCGGACCCTTTGGTGCTTTCAGATGACTTCGCGGACCGGATTTCCATGTTTTTTGGATGTTTCTTAAGCGATTACGGACCTATGTTATTCTTAGATCGATTGGAGGCATTGCTAGGTCTGCATCCTGTGACCGTAGTTGAGCACATTGTTTGAAAAAAATCGAATCGTCCGCCAATTTTTTTTAAAAATTACACAATCTAATCAAAACTCGGTTCTTACCTCTCCTCCAGGACTTTGCCGATCTTGTTGCTCACAATTTTCGCAATGTCGACTCCTTGAGATAACAAGTTATATGTTAATCTACGATACGCATTTTTAGTAGACTCTAATTCTTTCTCCTTAGCTTTCGGCTTTTCACGCAGTTCATCGTTCTCTTTCGAGTGTCTTGGTTTTCTACCATTTGGAAAGTAAAGGGTTGTCATCACTCCAAAGCCAGCCCCTTGACACGTCCACCCTTATCCGGCCGATCGCAAATCGTTAGGGCATCCTCGTTATGACCAACCGTTAGAGTTCCCTCTCGAATCATCTTCCGCTTCTATTCGTGTTCAAATAATGTGTTAAATTCTGATTTAAACCTTGCGCAATTACTTTGCATTTACTTTGGTTAAAAACATGAGGAATGTAAAGTTTCTGTTTTCTCACAACTTCAGATGTCTTACGCCCCGACAAACTCGTGCGGAACAATTCCGTCTTTGTTTTCGCGTGCTCTTGCCCACATGAAGCATCGGTCTTCAAGATCTTCTTCGGCAACTTTTCCGCTTTGGACCTAGTAGTTACCGAAACAAGTAAGGATTTACACCCATTGAGATATTAACCGTGTAAAACAGAAACCTATTCCAAAGCATCTAATGTGACAAAATTACAGTTGGTGTAAGAGGACACATCCATATACCGTTTTAAGTTTTTGCATATATAAGACACCCAACACGACATACAAAACGAGATATGGCGGTTTTTGTGCGTGTATAATAAATAAGACAACGAGACTTACTAATTTTAGTTTTAATCCCGAGTATCCTCCTCGTCCGTCCGATGTGGGAACTTGGATTATGAAATTGCCTCTTTTCCCCTCTCCGAATTTTTCTTGCAAGAGGAAATAAAAAATAATTTCATTAGTATGCTGGGATAGACAATAAGAACGAAACACAAATTAGAAAAAGCAATGTGTATTCCATACCTTAAAAATAGGCGATTTTAGTACATGATTAAGGTAATTTTCACGGTTTTTCTTGGTCCATTACCGTTTCGTACTTTTTGGGGAAAGTTCTTAGTTTGTGCGGCATTTCCGGAAGGGTTTTACATGATTTTTGTACAATTTCCTTCTAAAGTCTCGCATTTGAGCAAGTAGACGCTTCATGTCCACTCGCTTGACTCATGGGGCACCTCATAATGAAGCTCCAATAACATCTAATGTATGTTAATCACAGACTGCAGTTAGACAACAAAAACGACGAATTGGTAACCGCATATGCATACCAAAATTTTCTCCCACATATTTTCTTTTGTTGTTGAAGGGACTTCCTTCCAACATAAATGTTTTATGCCAACCATATCACGGACCAAATAGCCTAGGTAGCTACTGAATTTAATTCTATGGTTACCAATAGTAGGAACATTTTGTCAAATTCAATATCCCTTCTTTTGGCATTTTTATCCGAGAAGTATTTATGCAGCTTCAACATTCTTGTCATTCCCCTCTCTTTTATGATCACTTCTGTAGAGTCTTCTTGTTGTGGCTGCTTTTCTGCTTCTGGAGCATTTTCCAATTCTTTTTCTTCTAACACCTCCAAATCATCATTTTCAGAATCTTCTGACTCTGGAAATAACCGAGGCAACATATGAAACCATGTGATGTTTAAGTAGAAGGTTTTGCACATTTGTTAATTCTTCAAATCTAGTCATCGTCATCGATTGATGGAGCATATGTTCACCATCATCGTCATCTGATTGTACAATGTCATCATGACTCTCATCTAAATCCATCGTTTCTTCATCAGAATCCACCTCATAATCTGATTCCCTCCATTGGTCGTTGACCGGTTGTCAGCCGACACAAATATAAATTACACTTTCTTACTACTCAAAATATATAATGAAGCAAGGGCAAGAAAGGATCGTTCCCACAGAGAGGTCTTGGTTGTCAAATTGTTTCGGTTCCCTATAAATAACACCGGGGGTTTTGTGATTCTTATATAATAAACTAAATAAAAGCAAACAATAAAAAGTAAACACGCAAATCAAGGATGAGAAAGTATTGGTCATGGATTTCGTCTTCAATCACAAACATGTTTTCAACACAATAACTAGAATTGATATTTTAATCTCAACTTTTATCAAATGCCCTAGAATACCTTGTTCGCAAGAATATCCCGCTAATCTCCTCTTGTCATCAACAAATACATTAAAAGATGCGAATATGAATTCTATCTAAAAGAACAACCTAACGTGTAAAAACACTAATCAAGTTTAATTCCCTAGATGCATTAGGTTCTATGAAATCAGGCCAATCAAAGCAATCGAACGTGTAAAAGCACTAATCCGATTTAACAAAGGTTATGGTTCACATATGATCATAAGAATATATCACTACAAACTATCATCATATTTATGCTACTTCAAATCAGGAATTATCACTTTTGCGTATAATAACCCTAATCTAGCAATAAAGATGAAAGCAAACTCAATCGATTCGCGACTCGACTAAACACGCATTCAAATCATGTAACAATATTAATTGTGAATCATAAACGATAATATGAGAGAAAACTAATTTATTGAACAAAAACTCATGTTTAGAAATCTAACTAATCCATAACCAAAAGAAAACTCTAGCTCATATTCATGGAGTTCATAACAAGAAGAAAGAGAAAAACTTTCATAGTTCTAAACCCTAGAAAAACAAGTAGAAGCCTCCCTCCAAGTTCCAAGAATAATATGTGATATCCCAAAGTTGTAGAAGTCTTTCCTTTAAATAGCTCTCTTGTTTCCAAAATTAGGTCTAATCTTCAAAGGTCCAAAAGATAGAAGTCCACCAAGCCCATGTGTGTGCAAATACCCATGAGAAAATATGACCCAAAAGAGGTCGACGGAAATCTGGTATTGTGGAGTGGTGCTGGGAAAAGTCGTCGGCAAACATCTCGGGTGACCAGGCAAAGTCCACCGGTCCATAGGTCAACGAGTCAACTCGGGTCAACTCAGGTCAACTCGGAAGTCGAGGCCAGAGTCAACAGGATTCATCTATCTAACTCGGCCAAGTTGGCCAGGCCAGGCCATTGCAGAGGCCATATATTCTGTTGCACTATCATTGTGCTTCACCATTTAAACTCCAGCCATGATGGCCCTGTATAAACCCATCTCTTCCCTGAGCTTCACTATTCCAACTCTATACTCAATTGCAACCACAACTGCTCCATTCTCTACAGCTCTGCAACCAATTCATCACACAAATAACCAACCAGTTCCATTGCAATTCCACCATAAACAGCTCCAGTGCAGCCATGACAGTGCATCACTCCACCAGAGCCTTTGTCGTCTTAGTTCAGCTCAACTTGTTGCCATCACCAGCTTGCATCTCTTAACTTCCAGTTGTGCACTTCAGCTTAGGCTGC
This sequence comes from Papaver armeniacum, assembly GCA_023531295.1. Classification (NCBI taxonomy): domain Eukaryota; kingdom Viridiplantae; phylum Streptophyta; class Magnoliopsida; order Ranunculales; family Papaveraceae; genus Papaver; species Papaver armeniacum. The sequence goes on from JAJJWW010008353.1 coordinate 72,948, forward strand.
AGAGCCAACCTTCGCATCACGAGACTCTAGCCACGACTCCACCCGATTCCTCCAAAATCATCGCCTGACTCCATCCACTTGCGACTACAAATCTCCATTATATGTAGTTCAACTCCATCTCTTTCCTGCACTTCAGCTCAGCATTGCATAACAGCCTCCACAACTCTGTGGTTTAAGCTCAACCCAGTATTTAAGATTCACCAGCTGCAAAACATAGTTCATCTGCCAATCCCATCAGCAACACCATTCATACACCTTTGCTTCAGCGAGCCCACTCTGCATACCCTGCACCAACCTAAACATACATCTAAACTGCAGCCATTTGCATTGCTCACAACCAACTGCAGAGTCAACCTCCACTCGAATCATCTAAACTCGTAGCTGCAAACCACCACCTGCGGTTTAACTTCACTTTGAGAGACTCACATTCCCTGTACTGCAACTCAGAAACAATTCTCATTGACTAACATCACAGCCACAGGCAAGTTCAGCTCCATCAGTAGGTTCATTCCACTTCCCTTGAATATAACCAGTGCAATACATGCCTGCACTTCCATGCCATCTCCTTCTCAGCGTCTTACACTTGGCTCGCCCATCTCTCGATTACACCGCAATCTCGGCTTCAGGTCCCAGTTTCTAGCTCATGACTAATTGCGCCGCGGCTCCTCGTTCAATCTCGAACCCATCTTCATTATCTAAAGCCAACATTTACTCCATTGAGAACCCAAGCTTAGCTTCATGCCATTCCCAGCTACCGTCTATCCGCAGCTACACATTGTCACAGCTATTACATCAACCCATCTGTAGCTCCTTGCATTACTAACACCTGCAACTTGAACTAAAACTCGAGCAACTCAGCTTGCACACCTAAATTGAGCACCACCATCTCCATACATGCCTGCAATGTCGAGCATTCATTCATATCGGCTATAATTCACATCACCACCACTGCCACTACCATGACTACAAACCACCATTGAACACCAGTTCAAACACCAGTAAAACAGTGCAATTCCATCACCACTGCTATTCCCATTTTAACAGTACCCTTGTATTCAAAAGTCTCTATACATTCATTTAATCCATTTCTTGCCTTTGAGCATGAGTTCTAAATCCCTCTTCAAAATCAAATTCAGACGAAACCCATTTTGATCCTTGCCCTAATTCTTCATCAATCGAACTCAATTCCAGTTTATATCAATATAATCCCCAAATTTGCTCAACCCCTAACTCTAAAGCTTCATGTCTTCTTCACTATTGTTGAACAGCAACCACATCTCTTTAATCGTCACCAACACTCCATTCTTCTCCCATCTGAATTGATATCCACAGATTTATCTTCTTAAAGATCAGAACCCCCGTTTCTATCTTCTCACTGAGTTCTTCATTTGTGAATTGATTGAAGCATCCTTTCTTCTCTAATTTGTTGAATCAGCTACAAACACGACCCCGTTAGCCCACGACAATCATCCGTAGAGAACCCATCTTATAATTCGTCCAACATTCAACCCCTAAATTTATTTCTCATCTCTACGAATTACCATCTCCATCAAACCCTAGCTTGGAATTTCTACAAACTTGTCACAAACCCTCCAGTAATTCGAGCCATTCCTTCTGAATCTTCTCCATAATCACGGTTCCACTGTTCCCAAACTCGGACCAAAATCACCAGCAATCATTCATGATATTTGCAGCTGAAGAGAAGAAGTGAAATGCTGTCTGAAACAGCTGAGTTCGACCTAACTATGACTATTAGTATGGAACGTCTATTGATACCCATGGGTGCCTTTAGCAAATTTCACTAGACTTCATAGGGTTGTCCCTTATCTATTTGGAGCTCCGAGTATCGCTCGCCTGTGAAATGACCAAATTCGGCTCCTTGCTCAAAGTGATTGATTTCTCTTTCTTTTGCTCATAATGACTCCATTGCACTGAATAACTCAAAAGTAAACATAAGATACATAATTTACAAGAAAACTCGCAAAGAAAGCATAAATACTAGATATAAAATTAGGTGTTTTACGACACCTATCAGTCGTAATCATCATCTTCTCCCATGACAAAAGCTGTGTAGGTACGTGCATCTTAATTAGTAATTTGAGCTTATTTTGGAAAATATTAGCTAAACCTAACAGGATAGGCAACATGTGTTACACCTATTTTCTATTATATGAAAAGAAAACAAACATGAACTCATTGATGCATGTAACTTGAGGATAAAACATCAACTCTGACACACAAAATCTCCTCATGATTATTGTGTTATCCACAAAGCGAAAGGTACTAGGTTAAACGGTCTTATATAACTTTTTGTTACAAAAGCCTAGAGCACTAAAGCACCAGATAGTGATTATCCATTTTTAGCTTGAAGATATAGTCAAATTGGCCAACCATCAACATGGTATTATTACAAGTGGCAACTTTAAATACAGACGTTACAGGCTAGCCAAGTAACGGAGACTCAAATGATTAAATCTTGAGAAGCCTTGTATATAAATATGATTGACACGACATCGTCAATCAAAGTAGAGTTATTAACTCTCAATCAAAATCCAACCCAAACAATAACAAAAACCCTAAAAAAATTTAACATCGTTAAGTTTTTATTTATTTTTATTTTGTAAAACCTAACTAACTAGTAAAGCCTAACTAAGTAACATGAAAGAAAGATCCTTACCTAAATCTTATAATAGTTCATGCATGTAACTTAAGCCTAAAATATTATTGTTGTAACAAAATGAAATCACATCTCATCGTACAACCCGTGATTGTCATTAACTTGTTCTTTGATACAGTTAGAATAAAAACCATAATCATGCTTTAACTAGTAAACCTATAAGATCTAACATCTGATTCCATGAGATCAAACAAAAACTCTAACATAAATTTAATATTCATTCGATAATGGGTTGAAATAATACCAACAACAAAGATCGAGTTTAAAGAGGTAGATTCCTTGTAAAGATTAGAGATAGTAATAGAATAAAAACCCTACTCATGCTTTAACTAGTAAACCTATAAGAAGTGATAGAATAAAAACCCTAATTATGCTTTAACTACTAAACCTATAAGATCTAACATCTGATTCCATGAGATCGAAAAAAAAATCTAATATCAATTTAATATTCATTCGATAATGGGTTGTAGAAATAATACCAACAACAAAGATCGAGTGAAAGAGGTAGGTTCCTTGTAAAGTAGAGATAGTAGTAGAATTATGATTTCATAGAGAGAATAAATCGAGTAATAAAAGCGAAAAAGTAGATCGAACTCATCTTTCTTTTTCTTTTTGGAATTTAACCAAACCATCAAAGGAATTGATTTTCCTTTTGAAATCATCCCTTGAAAAATCCATTTTCATCACCCGCCAAACAAAAGATTTTTGGTGTTTTTATTTTTTTATTTCCAAATTTTTGATGTGTAACCAATATGGTTAGTTTCCTTATTTTATGAGAGAATATATCGTAGACAGTCATGATAAAATTATTTCCCAAAATTTTCAAAATTTTGTTTCCGATCTCTAACCAACTCGAGAAGAGGCTATAGAAAAAAATTACTTTCCTATTTCGAATAATATTTACCTTAATAATTTTAATGTCTGTGTTGTCTCTCTGTATTATTCTTGGTTTAGGGAGGAAACGTATGAATTATTAGTGGCACCTATGTAGGAAACATATCGATAAGCTAATAAAGATAAATAAACTAAACCCATCCATTTTCATGTTCATCATTTCCGGAAAACATAAAGTTCAACGTGAATCATTCATCACATAAATATCAACCTATCTATCAGCGTAAAAGCCTCCATCTAGTGCAGTACTTAAAAAATAAATAAAACCACCACTGAAAACAAAATGGTCATCAAAAACCTGGTTCTTTGTCAGATTAGTCTGGTTCCTCATTCTCATCCAATTCCACGCAAAGATCATTATCATTAACATCTTTGTATATCAGTACTTTACTTTCAATAGCACTTTACTTGTTCAAACTGGTATTTTTGTTAAAAGTATTTGCAAGGAGATAATAAGATCAGACCTAAAGTGATAAATTGATTCTTATTGTTTACATGGGGAAAACTGTATTTTCTACATTTCCTCGTTCTTTGACTAATTATATTTATTTTTCCAAAAGAATGCACAACTCATAAATAAATAAATTTGCAAGAATATATTGCATTACCTTAAAGTCTATGAACTTGTAAATAATTATTTGATTTATTTCATGATTCCAATACCTAAATAATAAAAGAATTCATAAACATCACCTTCTTCTAAATGACAAAATTAGCAAACGAAACAAGAAACGAAAACAACTTTCAAAGCGCGCGTCCACAAAATGAAATCGATAAATCAAAAAAAAACCATATCATCAAAAAAAAAAAAAAAACATATCAAATGAACCATCCCCATCTTCAAACAATTGTTCTTGCAATGCTAAGGTGAACACGATCACTCCAACCCCGAGGGCTTGGGCGCCTTGTCATCCTCGGATTTGTCATTTTACGCTTCATCGGGCTCCACATGCTTGTTAAGATCATGCTTGTTAACTTTTGGATTATTATCGACATATCCAGGAACATCGGGGACGATCTTCATCAATAATTTCAATAATAGAAGCGGGAGCATCATCATTCACGAGTAGGAACATCGGCATAATCGAAAACATCGGCATCCTCATCGCTGCGATTACGGCGTCCGGAGGAACACCGGGAATAACATCAACATAAATAGGAACATCATCATTGTCAACACTACGACAACGGAACTAATTACGACATTGAGAGGAACAGGGAGCAGTAGTTATCGGAGTCCACATTAATGATAATCCTCAATTTACGAGGACCGACCATCGATCGAGGACATTTTTGGATCCTCTCTTGAGTTTCATCTCTACGGTCCCTCTTCATGAGAACTCATTTTCCTCTTAATACTCTATGTTAATTTTTTTCTATGCTTGGTGCAATTTATATATATATTTCTAAGGAAAACCTAATTTCTTAGGTTTTCCATCATTATCTTAAATCACCTATTCTTTGGTATTTACATCGAATATTGTAGCAATATAAGGAGATATCGAATGAATATTTTCATGTTGATCTAATTTCCTTTTTAATCTAATATACATAACAGAACATAACAAACTAAAATAAATTATGATCTCATGAGATTATCTAATTTCCTTTTAATTTAATTACCTAGGTCGGTTGGGGTGGCCCGGCCGGCTGGACCATAGGTGTAACGCAAAAAAAAGGAAAAAACCAAATGTTGGCTAGTTAAACAATGACCCAACATTTAGCGGCAACACTTTCATGTTGATGCACGAAATTGAACATTTCAACATATAAAAAAATCCAAACACCAAAACAAAAAACAAAAAAAATACAAGGAAAAAAAAGGCAACATAAATAACCCAATGAATAAATTGTACATTTTAGAAAAAGAAAAAAAAAACTTCAAGAAAAAAAGCTACATAGATAAGCCTAGGAATGTGTTAGCGGCATGGACATCGTGAGTACACGTTTCCGATTGTCCACCAAAATTCTCAACGAGACAGCGCTCCTCATGTGAGGAATAATTGGAACCCTTGTTTCCCACGGTAGTGCCCCCAAATTTCCGTCCAAGTTACGAGTGAGTGTATTGTAACGCAATAAACGCGTATTTTGCCAAAATAAGAGGTCCTTGTTATTTACAAAGGCTATCGGGTTATAAGTCGGCCATTCATCCTCTTCAAAGTAAACGCTTATCTTATAATTCCAATTCCATTCCCATGGTGCCCATGTATGAATATTTTCTTCGGAAATGGGAGCCCAGAAATCTATCCGGGGACGATCAATCCCCTCATGGATGTAGTAAAATAAAATGCGAACTCCGAACATGACCATCCCAAGTGATGGGTTAGTATTTATCTAAAATTTACTCCCAGGAATATGATGCGGGGGTGGAGAATGTTGATGGAACGTCTCAGTGTGTAAATTGAAAGATATTATGCCAATATCCTGCTGACAACAATCCTTCCAAAAAATACAACCATGTGCGTACACACCTGAACTCCGAAAAGTACAAGGAATCTTCGTTGCTATGTTCCTCCATCCCTCTTGTCCCCTAGAGTGTGTATTTGAACTTTACCATGCATCCATGTGAATTCGAACTACCTTGTACTCATTGGTACGTTGATGTGGCAGAAACCCCCAATTATGTTGTATCGTGGATACCACGAATTTCTACGGATACGGTGCAATTGGGACGACACCAAAAAGAATCCAATTCTTTTGTCCCCGGGGATAGTATTCCATTCTTTGCATACACATTTTAATATTAATACGCTTTTGCAGGTTTGGATGCTTATTTGAAGTATCTCGGTAGTTATAGTTCCGACAACATATCCATCACTATTATCCTGATGAAAGATTATCAAAAAAATTTTTACAAGCTTTTAGGATTTTCTTATTGTAGAATGCTACAAGCGAGATACGATCAAAGCTTAGAGCATCTCCAACAATGGGTGTAAAAATCCTACGTGGAAGTCTATTTAAGACTTTTATTTAAGAGATTATACACATATAGTAAATATAGGATCCTATGGTTAAAAAATTATCTCCAATAGTGAAAGGTTTAATCTTTAGAATATTTTATATGATAAAATCTTAACCGTTTATCTTTACTTTTACTAATTTCTAAAAAAATAAAATAATTGAAAATATGACGTGGGGTGCAAGTGAAGGTGTAATTAAGACTTTATTTTCACATCCATCCTAGTTTGTAGGATCCCCATTGGAGATGGATTTATGTTAATTGGGGGTCTAAAATCTTACATGTCATGAAAAACAAAAAGCTTGACCCTCTATTAGATATATATATATATACACACCTGTTGGCTAATTTTTTTAGGTTTTCCATCTTAAATCACTATTCTTTGGTATTTACACCGACTATTTCAATTTCCATATTACTAAAAAATGAGATATTGTAGCAATATAATGAGATATAGAATGAATATTTTCATGTTTATCTAATTTCTTTTTTAATCAAATATACATTAGAACATAACAAACTAAAATAAATCATGATCTCAATAATTTTTCTACTTTTCGACTAATTACCTAGGTCGGTTGGGGTGGGCGCCGGACAATTTGGACCATAGGTGTAATGCAAAAAAGGAAAAAACCAAAGGTTGGCTAATTAAACAATGACCCAAACTAATTAAATTGTACATTTCAACATTGAAAATAATCCAAACACCAAAAAAAAAAAAAAAAAAACACAACTACAAGAGAAAAAAAAGCTACATAGATAACCCAAGGAATAAATTGTACATAGAATAAAATCAAAATACCAAAAAAAAAAAAAAAAAAAAAAAACATCACAACTACAAGAAAAAAAAAGCTACATAGATAACCCAAGGAATGTGTTAGTGGCATGGACATGATCATGAGTACACGTTTCCGATTGTCCACCAAAATTCTTCAACGAGACAGTGCTCCTCATATGAGGAATAATTGCAATCCTGCTTGTTTCCCACAATAGTTTCCCCCAAATTTCCGTCCAAGATATGGTGAGTGCATTGTAACGCAATAAACGCCCATTCTGCCACAATAGGAGGTCCTTGTTTTTCCAAAAGCTATCGGGTAATAGGTATGCCACCTTTCATCCTCATCCTTTTCCAAGAAAATGCTTATCTCATGATTCCAATTCCATTCCCGCCGGTGCCCATGTATGAATATTTTTTTGGAAATGGGTGCCCCGAGAAATCTATCCGGGCTGATTAATCCCCTCATCGTAGGCCTCATGGATGTAGTAAAATAAAAGGCGAACTCGAACATAACCATCCCAAGTTCGGGAATTCACTATCGGGAATATGATGCGGGGGGTGGAGAATGTTGATGGAACGTCTCGGTTTGTAAATTGAAAGATATTATGCCAATATCCGGCCGACAACAATCCTTCCAAAAATACAACCATGTGAGTACACACGAACTCCGAAAAGTATAAGGAATCTCCTCTGCTATGTTCCTCCATCCCATCTTGTCTCCTAGAGTGTGTATTTGAACTTTACCATCCATGAATTCGAACAACCTTGTACTCATTGGTACGTTGACAATAGCAGAAACCCCCAATTACATTGTATCGTGGATACCACGAAAGTACTTGATCTCGTGCAATTGGGATGCATAGTTGTGGCAGATGTAGGTGCTCACCAGTTTCTGGATTCATAACGTATACAAGGATCTTGTATGCCGTGGTGTGAAACATAAAAACATACCGGACTATTGCAGGATCCAACTATTGGGTGCAACTTACTCAAATCTTCATGGGTTCCATCATTACAGGCATCGTGATTGTTGTCACATTACGATCGGGCTGAAATCTTCCTCTCTATAAAAGAGTTGAGTAACTTCTTTACCTATTCTTAGTGTGACACCAAAAAGGAGTCCAATTCTTTCGTCCCAGAGGATAGTATTCCACTCTTTGGAAACACATTTGCTTTCTAAAATGCTTTCAGCAGTTTGGAGGTGTTGTAGTATCTTGGTAGTTAATTAGGCAACATATCCATCACTATTATCTTGATGAAAGATTATCAAAAAAAAAAAAAAATTTACAAGCTTTTAGGATTTTCTTAATATTGTAGAATGCTTCAAGCAGGTACGAGTAAAGCTTATATAGACATCCAATACACCTGTTGGTGAATGGTCGCGTCCATGATGAGATAGCATTATTTGAATGGTTGCGTCATTAATGAGCAGGCAAGTAACGCATATTTGCCCTTTTTATCTTATAAGCGGTTAAAAGGGAACAAAATCTATAACTGGATTTTAGGAACAAAATCTAAAGGATAACCATTACGTCATGAAGTAGGTCACGAAAGGACATGACATTTTAGTAGGGTGTTATTATTTCTTTGAATTCAACATTTGCATGCGTCTCTTGGGAATAGGTCTCGAGAAAAAAAAGAAAAAAAATAAGATAATTAATGTGAAAGAGAGAAAATTAAGCCAAGAGAGGAGAAAGAAGAAAAAAGTCGAGAGATAAATGTAAAGAAAAACTTACATAAGTGCCCTTGAGGTCCACTTAAATACATGGGTCCCACTACTTAATACTTAGTCCACACCTGTTTATCTCTACAATTTGTATTAATCCTGATTGCTCGTCTTTATTTATCCTCTTAGAGATATCCTATCATTTAACCTATGGTTTAAAATTCTTCATTTTCCTCACGGCTATTCTCTCACATAAATCGTGTTGTTTAACTAAAATCGCTACGGCCTACGGTATGACATCTACTCGTCCGATTGAAAATATTTTTGGTTCTTTATAGGATAAATTTAGTAAAATCATTAACGAAGTATTTTTGGATGAACATTAATTAGATTTTAGATATATATATAAATTCAATTTTGTTACCAGCAAAATATATTTGGATAAACATTAAGTAAATTTTAGATATACATATAAAATCAATTTTTTTACCCATAAAATTGTTACCCGCAAAAGCTTATTCATACCCGATATCACCTGTGCACGAATGAAATTGTGAAACACAAAAGTAAAGTATGAGTCGGTATTAAATTATTTAGTGATGAGGGTATAAAAGGAATTGTAATTTGACAAAAAACATGTTAATCATATTTCAAGATTACAACAATTCCAATAAAATTTATCAAATTCCAAGGTTAAAAATAAGATATTAAAAACTTCTTAACATGTATACTGGTATACAAGTTAAGAAGACCCTTTTTGATAAGACCAAAAATTATCAGATCTTGTGGGGTATACAATAAAGGCTCTTGTTGTAATACAATTATACTTCTCTTTCAGTCACACATAACAAGAAGTCCCAAAGTACAACTACCATAGGAATGTACCCCTAAAATCCAAAAACCAATCATAGGAATGTTCCATATATATACTCCTAGTATTTAGTGATGAATTTGGGTATTTAGGACAGGGTCCCACTAGATATACCCCTAAGATCATAAATGCTTTTTGGTGCAATTTTTTTGATTATATAAATCCCAATTCATATTCTTAGAAGCCTAGCTAGCTCTTACAATTAAATTTGTATTAAAAGAACCGATCAATCGGTATTTTATTTTTAAAATCTTTGGTAGATAATATAGGATTTTATCATGTTTGTGCCTTTAATCTGAGACGAAACATGAAATATCAGGAATACATATGGATACATCAAAATATCTGTGCCTTTCCATATATATGGATATCTGATAATATTGCATTATTGGTCGTATCGGACCGATCAACCGATAATATTGGCAAGGATGTTTGTGGATGTTAGGTTATCAGTGTAACTAGTTTATTTGATTGGTCGGCATTATGAATTCTGAACGACTATTATTGGCTTCGTCGACAAGACTCGATATCAATTTTTTGACCAATGTCACTCTTGGACATGGCTTATTCGGCTAAACCAATTTTAATTTCGATGTCACGATCTTAGAGAGTATAGTTCATCCAAATATAAATTTCCGAAAGTATTTCCACCAACATAAATTGATTGATGGTAATTTTTCATTTTATCGATGTCACTCTTGGACGAGCTTCTAAACCCCTGATTTTTATTTCGATGTCAAGATATCAGCAACTATATTTCATCCAAATCTAAGTTTCCGGAGATCACCGAGATAAATTGGTTTAATTTCCATTTTTACCGATGTCACTCGTGGACGAGCTTGTAAACCAATTTATATTTCGATGTCACGATCTTAACAAGTATAATTTATCGTCCAAATCTATTACGGGGAATATCTCCACCAAGATAAATTGATTGATGGTAATTTTCCATTTTTACCGATGTCACTCTTGAACGAACTTGTAAACCAATTTTTATTTCGATGTCACGATCTTAGCAAGAATTTTTCGTCCAAATCTAAGTTTACGGGGAGTATTGCACCGAGACAAATTGCTTAATGCTAATTTTCCATTTTTTCCAATGTCACTCATGGACGAGCTTGTAAACCAATTTATATTTCGATGTCACGATCTATGGTAATTTTCAATTTTTACCGATGTCACTCTTGGACGAGCTTCTAAACCAATTTTTATTTATTTCGATGTCACGATCTTAGCAAGAATTTTTCGTCCAAATCTAAGTTTCTGGGGAGTATTCCACCAAGACAAATTGCTTAATGCTAATTTTCCATTTTTTACGATGTCACTCATGGACGAGCTTGTAAACCAATTTTTATTTCGATGTCACGATCTATGGTAATTTCAATTTTTTTGATGTCACTCTTGGACGAGCTTCTAAACCAATTTTTATTTATTTCGATGTCACGATCTTAGCAAGAATTTTTCGTCAAATCTAAGTTTTCGGGGGAGTATTTCCACCGAGACAAATTGCTTAATGCTAATTTTCCATTTTTACCAATGTCACTCTTGGACGAGCTTGTAAACCAATTTATATTTCTTCCAAGTTAAATTCCTTGATGTTAATTTTCCACTCAATTTTTTTTATTTTATATTGTAATATTTTTAGTGTTCATTAAGTGTTTTATATTATACTATATTTATTTATTTTCCAAAGCTATACTTGTTCACTAGCTGATTATCATGCTTGTATTGGCTAAGCTAGAGGTTGAATATTAAGGTGAAAACGTGTGTGAGGGTATAAAACACGATCAAGGGAGACTAGGAGAGTACTACTCGGCTTTATCTCTGTCAAGTCTCTCTCTAAACTGAACCTAGGGTTTCAGTATCAAAAACTGAAAGTTTTAGTATCAAACCAGACAAAATGACTACTCTAGTTGTGACCTCCTTCCGTTTTCTTCTTCTTGATGAAGACAACGAGATCGTTGGTTATTTTGGTTGTAAGGTTGTTCCTTGTTTTGGAGATTAAGAGGAGGATGATTATGATGCTGTTGACGATGAAGAAGAGGAGGACGATGAAGAGGATGATGAGTATGATTCTGAGGATGATGATGATGATGATTTAGATGATCCAGAACACTTCTTTTGGTTTGGTCCGGCGCATGGGGATGAAGATGAAGACGATGATGTTGATGATGATGATGATGATTGGCCATACAAAGATGTGGTTACGATTGTCGACAACAGCAGTGAAGAAGAAGAAGGGATTCTAACTGATCTAGTCCTCTGTTTTCATGGTTCTGCTATGCAAGAATGGTATTCAATAACATCTTGATTCATCATCTTTTGTTTAGTTATATATATATATGTCTTTTTTTTGTGTGTTATTAGTGTATCTTATGTTGTTGTTTTTTTGGATGTTTAATTAGTCTGTTTGTAAAGCTTCTTGGAAGTATACTTTTTGTGAATGTTTAATATTTACGGATGCAATATTTTGTTTAGATTCCAAGGGCATATGTTGTTTAATTTCTGTCCATTGTTCATCTGTTGGAGTATCAATCTTTTGACAAAACATAATGAACTAGTAACGTGTTTAAGGGGCTTGGCTTAGAGATTTGGAACTAAAGAGTTAGGGTTAACCATGATTTTGTTGTCGCTTTGCTGTTAAAGTGATAGGATCATGAATATGATAGGGACTGTATATTGAGACTTGTATCATAGTTGAAAAATATAGCCAAATTTTTCATAAATTGCAATGCCAAATCTGACAAACTTAACCAAAAAAAAAAAAAATCCGAATTGAGAGCACAATTGAACAGTAGGCCTTTGACTGCCACATAATTTTGCTTACACATTAATAGAATTAGCATACTAAAAATAATGTAAAAAACTTGAATTTAGTCAATGTCGAGTGCTCAGCCATAAATTTGCTCGTCTTGGTGGCTTCCCATGTTCTTATTCATTAAAATCATTATCCAAATGTTCACCATAGCTTTTCTCAAATGCCTCCCAAGAAGCAAAACCCTTAGGAGGAGGATCATTTTCAACATGGATCATTTTCTTAATATGAACCAATTCTCATTCTTCATCGACAAAATCTTCTAGTATATCACTAATGCTTTCCACAAAGTCATCCCATGAAGCAAAGCCCTTCGGAGGAGGAGGATCATTATTAATAAGACCATTGGCAGGAACAACACATTTCTCATTAGAACTCATCCTCTCAATTCCTTATTTCTTTTACTTATGAACGAGGTATCTAATTTCTTATTTATAGGATCCAAATCTAGCTAAATATAGTGTTTTTTTTTCTTTTTTCTATACATATCTAGTATGCAAATCTAAATATAGTGGGTGGGTTATGTTTACCATGTATAACAAACGAAAATCAAGGTTATATATGGAAAGTGCGATTTTGCGGATTTTGCGAGATCGAGCATAAAAATATTGCATTTATTAGGATTGTAGGATTAGACTACTGATTGTCAATTCTAATTAGATGCCTATAATCTTGCCGTAACCCTAAAGATATCTCTAAATATACTGACACATTAATCATGCATGTCAACACTTGTTAAAATTAAAATTTTACCTTCCTTATTTAACAAAATACTCCTTCCTTATTGAATTTCAGACGCTACATTATTACTACAATCATAATTGAATTTTTGCAAAATTCAATTATGGTGATTATAAAGTATGAACATCTCTATGTTTTGATTTTAGGTTTATTTTTATGTTGTTGTTTTGCATTTTCTAATGTTTGGTGATTGATTTTCAGCCATCTCTTAATCTTCTTCTCTCTGTAAATTTTCTTTATTCTTTTGGTTTGATTTAGAGTAATTGCAAGTATTTCGGTTTGTGCGAAGTCGTGCACACTCCGTAACGAGTGTATATTTCACATTTTAATTTTCACCCTTGATTTAATTTAGGGAGTTATGTAAAGAGGGTCGTGATTCTAAACATGGAGGGTAATGGGGCCATCAGTTAAATAATTAACCAATCAGAAGAATATGTGAAATATATACTCGTTAGAGGAGTGTGAACAGATTTGGACTCCTCATCCTTTTGTAAAGTGGTTAGATTAACCATAAATGTCCATTTATGGCGCATGGTTAAACATCTAGTCCCTTGGCAGACCACGCGTCTTTAGTCTCAAGATGCAATTTTTCAAAATAGGACGAGTACATCATTATTATCCTCTCCAGACTTGTCTCATCTCTTAATTGCACACGGCGGTTACCTAATTTGAAGGCCATCTTGTAACATTATGGTTCACGGGGTTCAAGTTTAGCTCATGTATCATGCCATGTCTCAAGTACGACCAAGTGACCAACAATTAAAATCAAAAATGGTCAAACATAAGAGGTCGTGTATATTCATTTAATTTTAATTAGTAAACAGACGGGCCATATCTTGTCTGAGCATGGCTTGGCTCGGGCATCATGCCATATCTCAATACCTGGTCACGACCAACGACTCAAATGAGCCACAAAAATCTACCAACACTATTTCAACAGTGCCTGAGACATAACTCATTATCATTTCATATAATTCCATTCATTTGAGCCGCACAACACTTCATCTGCAGAAAACTTCATCAACAACAATGAATCAATTGATTCTTCTGTGAAAGATCGATTCAGGCCTAGATTTAAGTTTAATCGATCTCTCATAGAAGTATTGATAGTGATTCGTAATTTTGAAAATGCAAATCTTGGTCATATTCATCCAAGGTATTTCTCATTCATTCATTTGGGGGTTTAATGATTTTACAAATTGGAGGTTACACACTACTGATTTTGAATGGTACAATTTCTGATGGTGATTATGAACATCTCTATCTTTCAGATTTTAGGTTTATTATGTTGTTGTGAATTGTATCCTGTTTTTAGAATGTTTTGGTGATTATGAACATCTCTATCTTTCATATTTTAGGTTTATTATGTTGCTATGAATTGTATCCTGTTTTTAGAATGTTTTGGTGATTATGAACATCTCTATCTTTCAGATTTTAGGTTTATTATGTTGCTGTGAATTGTATCTTGTTTTTAGAATGTTTTGGTGATTATGAACATCTCTATCTTTCAGATTTTAGGTTTATTATGTTGCTGTGAATTGTATCCTATTTTTAGAATGTTTTGGTGATTATGAACATCTCAATTGCATGATTTATGCCTCCACCAAGTAGTTTTATATGTCGGTTGATGAGATGATCTTAAACTCGAGACATAGTATTTGGTTGTAGGATGTCGGCATTGGTGAATAAAGCTTGTATTCTGTTTTGAGAAACGGCATCTCGGGAGTCTTTGTGATTTGTATTTCTTTGTCGGATTGTGGAATCAAATTAGGTTTGCATAAGGCTCCACCAAGTAGTGTTCATGTCGGTTATGTGCAAGTCAAATACACGCAACCAACGCAAGCCAATTTTTGTTAGTCATGTATTTGAGAGAAGACTAGGTGTGAGTTTACTTGATATGCTTGACTTATTTAGTGATTGTAGATTAAGACTAGGTGTGTATATGCCTCTCCACCAAGTGAATTAGACTGCATAGAGAAACACTAAAGTGACTTGTTTCAGTATGCATTTGTTTTCTATACATTTTAGTCTTGTACATGTTCCAGTTCTTTGATTGTAGTTTTAGTTTCTGAAATACATCTTGCATCTCCAACATTATCGACACACAATCGGTGGACAATATAAATAAGCTGACTTCATCATATTGCATTTAAAAAAGTTACAACCGTTCTGTTCATTCAGTCTTGAGCAATATTTAGCAGCAACACTATCATTTCATATCCACTTACATGTTCATAAACTAAAACATACCCATTTACAAGTATTTCACCATCTTACCCACAAAAAGTCCAAATACCAAAAAGAAAATGAAAAAAAGCAAAATAAACATAACATTACCCTGCATTTTCAGTTTCCATTGCCAGAACCAAAAAAGAAACACATGATTCAGTGACTTACCATTTGCATTAGACCCCTCTCCATTTGAATTCTTCTACGTACTTTGATGCTAATATCTATCTCTTAACCATTTTTAACATTATGTCATCATTTCCATTCAAGCACTTACCAAAAAATCCACCATCTCTCTGAGAAGAATTCAAATGTCGATAAGGCTTACTCATTGTCATACCCATCACTCGGAATCGAGAATCATCGATTCATCTTCCTCCTCAGAGACTCCTCTTCCTCCTCATCAGACCCCTCTTCCTCATCAAACCCCTCTTCCTCCTCGTCTTCATTTGCATCGTCCGCTTCGGAATCGGTCTTTTGGTCCAATAATGAATCATTAATCCCAAATCTCTCATCTTGGCGAAATTCCTTAATTATCTCTTGTAGGAATGAACTTGAGTATGTGTATCACTTCGATGATCAACAAAAATAGCGGGCTCTTCATCTTCGGAAGCATCTTTGTCATGCGGCCCAGATTCTTTCTTCATTCTTTTGCCATTTGACCAACCTCATCTTTTTACCTGCACTTGAGAATTTTTCCTCCTCTTCTTCATCTATGAAAAAATCATGATGGCGCTTCTTTGGCAAAATCACATGGTTTCTCTCTAGGTTTTTCAACTGGTTTCTCTTACGCTTTGTTTTCATCCATTAAGGCATGCATATCTTCCCAGAGAGGTTGGAGTTCAACATCATATAACAAGTCACTTACTCTCTTTTGTACCTTCTCCGAGATCATCCTTGGTCATCTGCCCAATCATCTCGCATAGTGGTGATAACCTTTCTCGTTTTTCTTTCTCTTCCAACTCTTTTCAATAGTTGTTCTTGATCATGGGGGGTCTGTGTTGATCATCATCACCAGCCATTTTGATTGATTTGATTTAGAAAAACTCGGTACAAGAGTCTCCTCTACAAATTTCACTCCGAAATTTTTTTGCTCTCTCTCTAACTCTTTGGTTTCCCTTTGTTAATACTCTATCTACTCTATCGGGAACTATAAATTCTTGGAGGGTCACGTGCTGCTCCCAAGATAAAGGCTTAATCAAACACGTTCCCTAGTCTAGCCCACTATGTCATAATGACGTGATAAACCTAGGTAAAATGGCATTTTGGTTAATTAAAGTAGCTTTAATTTAATTAGGGGTGGTACTTGGGTTGGGTTGACCCCCCAACCCATGCCCAACCCGAACGTTAGGCGGACATGAGCAACGTATTTCAGAACTTTGGGCAAGTTTGGGTGTAGGACCATAATATCGCAACGAACAGGACTCGCGAAGTTAATAAACGACGATGTCGCGAGGCAGTCGCAGAGAGCTAAAATAAACGACGCGATGGGAGAAACGACACATAAAATAAGCGAAAGACATGGAACTCGGGCGAGGGTTAAGAAGTGTCGCGAGATTGAATAGTTGTACACTGGCGACACTTCGCGAGATATTCCGAAAATAAAGGACGGCTTCCATTTGTCATCCACTATGTATTACCCTATATAAAGGGTCGAGTGAGTCTGTTGTAGGGGGATCTTTTAGAATTGTTAGGCAAGTCATTAGAGAGAGAAAGTTTAAGAGTGTTTTACTTGTTAAGTGTAATTCTACTTTTCCTGTGTAGAACTCATAAAATTAATCAATAAACATTCTCAATTATGCAACTTTCAACAGACTAATTAACCAAAATATAGTGAGGGGTGTAGTGTGGGAAAACCTGCTACTACATATGCGCTAGAAACAGGGACGAGCAGTGATTGACGAAGAAATTGAAAAGAATTTAGATTAACAGAGAAGAGATTTGGAAAAGATACTCAAGAATTCATTGAAAAGAAAGATGGCTAGAAGAAGAAATGTACAAGAGCAACCAACGATTGTAAGAAGAAGTGGGAGACTTCTTGGAGAAAGGAAGAATGAAACAGGAGAGAATCATCAAGGATGAACATGAGAAATGATGGAGAAGGTCAAAACCAGCCACCAATCTCCCTAGTGGCAAACGGTGTGGATTATGATAGAGTAAGTGTGCATACTTGGAGATCGATTACGAAGACGAGAGAGAAGAGAGGAGCGGTGGTGAACAATGGACAAGGAGAACAAGGAATGAATGGAGAAATGAACCCAGGAAACGAAGAAATGGCAGCATTAGAAAGATTGAGACAAACAATACATGAGGAGAGACGGTTAGAGGCAGAAGAGCGAGCAAACTTGACAAGACAAAATCATGAATTGAGGATGGAAAATATGAGATTGCAAAATAGGAGATCTAGAAGTAGCGTGAGATCAAGTTCTAGATCGAAGAAAAGAAGAAGAGTTTTACCAACGAGAGAATACAGAAGAAGAGACACAAAATCCAAATACGAGCATGGCGAGAGAAGAGGGGAAATAGAAGATCGTTATATTCCTCAGCCCGAAAATCTTCAAAATGAGCGGAATAGAGAAAATCAAGGAAACATGCAACTCCAAGAACAGAATGACCAAGCTGCTGAAGGGAGAATGATCTTGCATGGGAGAGAAGAATTGAGAAGAAACCGAGAGATCGAAGATGATATTGAGAGACACTACATTGAACAAGCGCGACAAGCTCGCGAAAGAGAAAGAATTAGAGCAGAAATGGAAAATCAAGAGATGGAGGAAGCAATCCGGCAGAATAACCATGACAACCGCGAGAGAAGAAGGGAACAAAATCGTACCAATAGAAATATTAATGAAGAGAGGGTGCGAGATGATGAGAGTGAGAGGCAACCAAGAAGAGAGAACAATCGATATAATGGTGTGCGAATTGGCGAAAGAAACGAAGAAGAGCGTCGCGAGGAAAGAAGAGGAGAAAATAATGAGCAGGAAGGTCAAGATAGGCACGAGCGAAGAAGGAGAGAAGCAGAGCTAAAAAGACCAGTAGAAACAAATTCGAGGCAAATGAACAAATCTTAAGAGAACTAGTTTGAAATGAGAGGATTCTTGAATAACGAAGGGGAAGGAGGAAGGAGACAACTGGACGAAGCCATCGCGAAGCCGCGAAGAACCCCTTCACACTAGAAATACGGATGGGAGGAATACCTCCTAAGTGCAATCTACTGCGTTAACCAACATCTTTGATGGAACAACTTTGTGCGATACAACATATTAAAGCTTACATGAGATGTATGTTACAATGGGAGAATCATGATGCCATATTATGCAAATATTTCGCGTCAAGCTTAATAGGAGAAGCACTAAAATGGTTTGAAGGTCTACCAAGGAACACAATCACATCGTTCAATCATTTGCAAGCCACATTCCTGGGAGCATATATAAGTAACAACTCTTCGCGACCAGGTATTGAAGATGTATTCGGGTTGAAACAAAGTTGGCGAGAGCTTAAGACAGTTGACAATGAGATGGAGAACCATGTGTAGCGAAATGGCGGGACGGGTTGAGGAGAGATATCTCATCCTCTCATTTGTGAATGCTCTCTTTGCGACTAACTTGTTATACATTCAAATTTTTAGAGTCAAAAATACAATCACGATGGCGAGAAGCTCTGCGAGAATTACGGGAGGAAGAATATATCGCCTTAGAAGAAAGACGAATGAAATGAATTCTTATCCGATTGCGAACACAAACTCGAATCATGAACGCAAGCTTGTTACCTCGGTTCATCAATACGGTGGCGAGCACTTCGCAGGACGGCGAGCAAGGAGAGGCGATGAGGGACAATGAGAAGATAGTAGCCATGGGAAGCCATGATCAAGAAGAGTTTGAGCGAGAAAGGAACTACTATAACCGTAACGACAATAATAAGATTCGGAGGCTAGATCATATGCAAGAAACTTATGGTGGACGAAGGCAAAATTACCGTGGAGGCGAGAGAAGTCATAGAACGGTATGGGAGCAGTTAAGATGCCTCCATTGAATGCTAGCGTTGAAAAGATTTGGGAAGCTATACTTGTGATGGAAAATGTACCAGCACCTTGGAATGTTGGAATGGGCCGCCGCCGGGCGATAGAAGTCATGAATTTTGTTCTTACCATCGCTTCCATGGGCATCAAACAAACGATTGTAGAAACATAAAGAGAATTATTCTCAGGATGATTGATCAAGGGAAGTTGAATCACTTTTTAAAGGGAGAAACAAGTCAGACATTACCACCACCACCAGAGATGCACAGAGCAGTGTCAGCGAAGGGAAAAGAAACATTTGTGATAGAAGTAGGAACAAAAGCCAAGAATTTGAACTGCAACTCTATTGTCCACTCCTATCGCACCATCGAAGATTTCCATGACAACGTACTCGGTAGAGTCTTTGCGAGAGACGCTAATGATAAGGAAATAATGAGTCGGCGAGAACGACCTTGATTAGAAAAGTGGCAGTTGAAGACTATTTCTTTCTCCGCTTGAGATGAAGTACCAAAAGGAAGGAAACACACGATAGCCGTTGGTTGTGAAACTAGAGATTAACCAGAAACCGATCGATGGAGAAGATGATGAGGCGAGAAACTTGTTGGGCGATCAACCGAATTCTAATCGACAGGAAGTTCGGTGAATATTCTCTTCTACCATACTTACAAGACAATGGGCGGAAAAGATGAGGATTTGATTCCCTCGACATACAAGATATATGGCTTTAATGGCACTGCAAACAAACCGAAGGGAGAGGTTCACATGAGGATACCTCTACAAGGATTATCAACTGATATTTTATTATGTGTAGTTGATGTGGAATCATAGTATAATGCACTAATTGGGAGGCCATGGCTTCATGAAATTTTGGGGATCGCCTCAACATACCATCAATGCATAAAATTTCCACACCCAAATGGCATTGGTATCATACGGGGAGATTGGAAGGAGTCGCAAAAACGGTGCCATGAGGTCGATATAGAAAGCTGCGAAGAAAGAAATGCCAAAAGAAAGGGTTGGAAGCAACATGTGAGAAATGAACGAGAGAAAGGAAAAAGCGATGGTAGATGCTATAGAAGTGAGGGCTGAGAACGTACCCGCGAGGTGAATGCTTAGAGACGGACCAATATTATAACAATGAAGAAGCAAAAGATATGAGGAACAAAAGGCATAAGAAGTGAATAATCAGTAACAACAAGATGCAAAGTAACAATTGAAGTAATGATGTGCGAGAGTCTCATGACCAAGAGTAAGATGAGAATACAACTAAGAAAGAAAAGTGAAATTCAACAAGTGAAACAATTGTGCGAATACTTCGCAAACAAATATCGACAAATAATGAAACATGAATGATTGAATGATTTAACAAATATACATGCGCAAATGAATGGGACGAACCTTTATGGCGTACACCTAGTTCGCGAATAATATTTCGTAAGAGGCAAATGTAAGACCTAAAGTGCGTCATATAAGGGGTATCTCTCGCCGTGGTTCGGGGAAGGTTACACCGCTCCTGAAGCTTTGAACCATGAAAATTTGGGGCCCATGAAAGCCTATCAGGAAGAGGTACCTTGGATTCCCAACTATATATGTAGGTTATACCCTGGTTGGGCGACCGAGGGTCTCTTCCTAGGAGTCGATGTATGCTCAAGGCGCCGAGGTACGGTTGAGCGAGTGCCGGGATGGATGAACCTACCCTGGCCATTCTTGGCAAGTCTTGGCATGCGTTGCACTCTCCCGAAGAAAACTCCACTTAGGGTGCGATCTCGTAACCATAAACCCTATAGGTATAAGGGATAAGAGGCTGCGAAAACTTGGTTGTTGTTAAGACCGGATGGGAGGAGCTAGTCTTGTATGGCGATGTTTCGCCTCCTTGAAGGGGCAACCGGGAGATGATAAGGCGGTGCTCTCCATTAGGGGAGTACCAAAACGAGACGCAAATGTCATGAGGCTTTGTTTTCGCAAGGAGACTTAGGCTTGTCATATTTGTGCAATGATCTGCAGAGGCAATAATACTAACGCGAGGGTAAGGCGAGATCAATGGGTCTTTACACGAAAGTGTACGGACGTCTGCGATTTCGTCGCACGACGGCAATGTCATGGGGCTTTATGTTCGCAAGGATATCTAGGCTGTCATATTGTCGCAACTAAAACATCTGCGAGAGGCAAAAATACTTGGAAAATGATAAGGCAAGATCAATGGGTCTTTACACGCAAGTGTAAAGACGTCCTGCGATTTTGTCGCCATATAAAGGTGGCGGGGAGGACCTCTAATTAGGGAGGTCTAACTCGGAAGACCACACAAAAATGATAAGGCGGGTCAATGAGCCATCACATGAAAATGTAAAGGCGGTCTGCGACCTTGTCGCCACAAAAAGGGATTGAATGCTCAATTC
This sequence comes from Papaver armeniacum, assembly GCA_023531295.1. Lineage (NCBI taxonomy): Eukaryota > Viridiplantae > Streptophyta > Magnoliopsida > Ranunculales > Papaveraceae > Papaver > Papaver armeniacum. The sequence continues at coordinate 94,989 of JAJJWW010008353.1, forward strand.
ATGAAGATACCCGCGACTCCGTCGCGATGATACATTTCAAGTAAGATTATTAAATACAATAAGATTATTATCAAATACAAGAAGACAACTAAAATCTTCCTTCTGAAGATAAATAACAGAGGCAAGTATGGGAATGGAAAAGATGAAACATTGTTATTCATCTTCTGACGAAAGAATTATACATCAGTAATGTTAATCAATTATATTACAAGGGAGAAATACCAAAAAGGGGACTGAAGATTGAATTCAGAGGAGAAAAATCCAAGAAATATACTATAATAAGGATACAGAAATGTACAGATACTACAAGCAGAGAAAGAAAACGAAAAAAGTTATTTCTTTGACGATTCTTCTTCTTCGTCGATTCTTCAATCGATTATTCTCGTCGCGAATTTTCTTCTTCGCCGGCCTCGCTATCGAAACGTCTCCGAGACAGGCAGATTCTCGGGAACCTCTTCAAGGAGCCGGGGATATGAATGCGGAGGGATATTATGGTCCTTACAAACATACTCCATGCCTCTATTATGAAAGCGAACAGCATCATTGTTAAAGTTCTCCCTTTGTCGTTAGAAATTGTTTCTTCAACTTGGAATATCTATTCTGAAGGAAGAGATTCTTTGCGAGTATTCTTTTTCGCTTCGAGTTCTTCAATTCTCATTTGGAAAATTCCCGGCGAGTTGCTCTTTTCAGATTCAAGCTCTCTAATTCTAACACGAAGCCTCTTCTCGAGTTACGCAAATAAGAAACAACAAGTTAACAATTTACAAGTAATATTACGGAAATAAGAAGCGATAAGGTATAATAAGCAACCTTCTACGCATCGGATATCATATCTTTAACCAAGGAAGTATGCTCGGCGTGAAGACTAACATCAACACCTAGGTTATTTAAGGCGTTATCTAAAACTTTCGCAGACCCGGGCGAATTCATCATCATTATTTATAACAAGGAGCGAACGAACTGATCTTCTCGCTCACTAAGTAAGGAATGCAGCGAAGCAATTCATCTCGCTCAATTTGTAGCTCAAGAAGAGATTTTTGAAATGTCGCTAATGCTTGAGCACCATTGTTAGCAATGCGGTCTTTGTCATCTATGTGATCACTAATTTTCTTCCTCAAAATTTTGATTTCTTTACGAGACTCAAGAAACATTTGTTTAAATTGGTTGGCCGCACTTAAACCAGATCTATGTTCAATCTCTAAAAGGCGATATTTGGTGCAAGTTCATCTAATGAAAGAGAGTTAATTTTGTTCGAAGAACTACTTAAAGAAGTGTTGAGATGAGCGAGAAGAAGGTTATTATCCATAGGTTCAGGAAATGTATGAAGAAGAATAGCTTCATCGGAGAGATTATATACGTCTGCGAAAGTAATAAGTTAGGTGGCAATACACGACCAATAAAATAAAAAATAATAAAAAGAAGGCAAATATTATACCATAAAGTTCTTTGATTAGCATTTTGAAGGGTGGATACCCTCTCTTTTTGAGAGACAAGTTCGGTATTTAACTTTTGAATCGTCTCGTCTTTATCGCGAGATAACTTGTGACTTCGATCTCAATTCTCGAATCTTTTTGCTCAATTGCGAATTCTTCTTCTCAAGATTGTTGCGTCTTCTCTCAAGATCCGAGGCAACTACAAAGAAGACCTTCCAACCTATGAAAAAAGATAGAAAAAGTGTTAATACACATACAACAATATAAAGACAATGGGGAGATATGATTGTATACATACCAAGGATCCAAGCGCATTCAAGAAGTCGGGAGACATAGTTCTAGAGACTCCATTGAAAGAATCATTGCCCTCCGGTAGAGTGGCATTGCACACGTTTGCGAGAGTCCCGCAAAGAGAAGCTAGGGAGCATCTCCCATTCCTTGGAAAGAATCGAGAGAAGATACTAGACAACTGACCCATAGAAGAACTGGTTAGCGGGGTCCTTGTAGCGAGAGAGCGATTGGAATCATGGTCATCTTCATCAGAAGACTCAGAGTTTGAGCCAAGGCGAGAAGAGGATTGGACCTTTCGCTTCTTAGTTAAGGGGGGAGGATTTACCCTTGCGGCGGCAGTCTTACCCTTACTTCTAGTCTTCGCAAAGCAACAACTTTTTCAACTTCAGCCTTCGCAAATGTGTAAAGTTGAGAAACAGAGGCAAATTAAAAAAAAAAAAAAAAAAAAAAAAAAAAAAAAAAAAAAAAAAAATGAAGGGGAAATGCTTCTTACTTCACTCATCAGCGATCGAAGCAATGTCAAAGTATCCTCAGACGGATCCCTTTTGTAGCTATTTTTCAACGGTTATACGAAAGATTTCACAAATTCAACAATCGTAAAAGAAAATTGTGAAAGCAAAAATTTGGAGTAGGAAACATACTTCTTTTTCCTTCTCGAGGCCATTTGAATTCCCATGGATGATATCCTGCGAGATTCGCGAGGGAGAATATGCGAGCCCGCGATGTAAGGACCATTTAAGATCAAGGGTACGACCCACCATTTCGTCTTTGGAATGACGAGGAGAGGAATTATTACACAGGTGCCAATCAATATCTTGCATGAGTAATTTATCTTCAGAGACATTACTATTTTTCTTCAGACGAATGCCCCAGCGAGATCTCGCATTCATCATAGTTATCACTGAGTAATTTTCAAAGAAGTTTTCCACAGTGTATTTCTCAACAACTATTTCCAAATTTGCGAATTCGGGATTTCTGGCGGAATTAGGGTATAAAGATCCTTTGCACGCACCGCGGTTCGCGAACTCAAGCATCGAGCGAATACAATCGCCACTTAATTGATAAACGGCCGATTGAATTTTTCATGGGCCAAAATTTCATAAAATAAAGGCAACTCGAGGATTGTACAAGGGAATAGGAAGTCCGCGAGAATCGACCAAGCGAGACTATAATCTTTTGATCATCACATTGATGATCGGAGAAAAGATTTCTGAGAGAGAATGGATGAGGGTTCTTGATCGGGAATGGTTGATAGAGTGAAGCCCTTCTCGAGCAATTTCTGATTAACTTCATCAAAAGAAGTTTTGTATGCACGACTAAGGGCAGCCATTATCAGTATGGGAATGGATGAGAGGTTAAAGGTAAAGATCGATGCTAGAGAAAGATGAAAAGAAGATTTGCAGTAGCAGGAGCGCAAATTGCGGAAGGAGAAAATCAAAGAAGTTGCAGAGAAAAACTAAAGAACGAAAAGGAGAGGAAAAGAAAACTATATATAGGGAAAAAGATCCTCGAGAAAAAACGAGGTCATTTAATGCGAGAAGGGACATGAAAAGTCAAGAATAAACGGTTGGAAGAGACGTGTCGAAAAACGGCTTTAATGGTTAAAAGTGTACGCGGAGGTGAAAACAGATAAAGATAAGCGACCGCAGCAAAATGAACAAAAAACATCGCTCTCATGATATTCTTCCCTTCGCAAGAAGAGTATGAGGAGAGACAGAGACGCAAAGCTTGAACATCGCAAAAGAATAGAGGCAAGTACGTACTTTTCAAGTCCGGTATTCTTTCGCTCGTTCCTTCATCAATGAAGACCAAAGATTATTACAACAATGATTTTTCCTTAAAAATTGCTCTTCAAGCAATATTCAAGGAAAAAGAGGCAAGATGTAGGACCATAATATCGCAACGAACGGGACTCGCGAAGTTAATAAACGACGATGTCGCGAGGCGATCATGAGAGCTAAAATAAACGACGCGATGGGAGAAACGACACATAAAATAAGCGAAAGACATGGAACTGGCGAGGGTTAAGAAGTGTCGCGAGATTGAATAGTTGTACACTGGGCGACACTTCGCGAGATATTCCAGAAAATAAAGGACGACTTTTAGTTTGTCATCCACTATGTATTACCCTATATAAAGGGTCGAGTGAGTCTGTTGTAGGGGGATCTTTTTTTAGAATTGTTAGGCAAGTCATTAGGAGAGAGAAAGTTTAAGAGTGTTTTACTTGTTAAGTGTAATTCTACTTTTCCTGTGTAGAACTCATAAAATTAATCAATAAACATTCTCAATTATGCAACTTTCAACAGACTAATTAACCAAAATATAGTGAGGGGTGTAGTGTGGGAAAACCTGCTACTACATTGGGCATAAATTTTATAAACCCGAGCTAAATTTGGGCAAGCATGGACACAAATATTTCTAACCCAAGTAACCCGCCCAACCCGAAGAACTATGACATAGTCATATAAAACTATTTTTTATAATTGGTATTATTATTTATTTAGAGTAATTTTTAATAATAATATTATTTAAATAAAGAAATACATCAGGCGCAGCCTTTGGTTGGTAGCCTAGCAACAAGCTGGGCTCCAACACCTGGAATTTTAGTATTTATCTTCAAAATATAATAATAAAAATATATATTATATCTAGAGAAATTTATTCTTATGACCCTGGAAATTATGGGTCTTACACTTTTGGCCAGGGGTTATTTAATAAATTTGCTAATTATTCTAGTGGCCCTGGAATATTATAGGAAGCAGGATTAACAAAAAGCTTTCCAAATATATAAAATTTGTCGAATTCTTACGTATGATTTGTGAGACATGTTATGTTTAAGTTGGCATGATGATTATACCCTAAAGGATATAGTTTATCATTTGATAACATCATGAAACATCTTTATCCAAATGGCCCTCCTTCTTTTTAAAGGGTTATTTCAATAAAAATGAGTTAATTCTTTTAAAATTGAGTTTTAATCCAAAGGCCATTTGAGTATGAGAGAGTGAGGGGAGGGCCAAACACTTAATTCCCACTTATATCTATCTCATTAATTTTATTGGATAAAGTTGGAAGCCTAACAAGCTAAGCTCCAACAACATACTACTACATTAATTGAACAGGTTGTTGTGCTAACCTACCAGCGAGCCTCATGGGTAACCTAGCCAAGGGAGCCGAAGCAGATGGGGGCTTAGATTATGTCACAAGGGGGGAAAACTAACACTACCTTCCATGTTAATTCCTGCAATATTACGCCATTGGGGGCTTGAACCAGGTGATAGAATGTAGTTGTTTGGATTTTTCTGTTAACTAGAGAATGAATGTATGGATTGTTGAAAAAAATTGATTCTTAAATTATGGTGGGGTTTTGTATGCAGATGGGTTTTAGCAATGTTGGATGAGTTTGGATTTGGCTATACTGATTGTTGAATTAATATTCTGTCATGCTAGGATTAGTAGTAATAGTACTAGGCTTGCACATAGATTTTTTTTGGAATTGGGCCTAAAATAGTCTTTGAATTAATCTTACTTCAACAACATTTTATAAACTGGATTAATACCCACCATATTAAACAACATTTTATATACCCTATTGATTCATTAATTCAGTCATTCCTACCCATCTCTACTTAACAATCATTGGAAATTTTGAATCATTCACCAAGAACATTGCTTGTTTGTACATTTTCGTATTCAATCCATTCTTTGTTGAAATCAAAAGAGCAAGAAAAACTGACACTTTATGTTCAAAGTTCAAACCCTTCAAACATGCATACATCCATCACAAGTTTAATACTGCTGAAAATTCAAACAACTGGAAGAACACAACTAATTTAATTACATCTAAAGAAGGACAAAGCAAACAGAATACGACTTCTAAACACCCGACAGGCTACCAGTTGCATTGCAACTTTCTTTTTACAATCAAAATTCAAAGATGCGCGTTACTAATCTACCTGACATAAAAAGTTTTTGTATTCAATCCATTACTACTGAAATCAAAAGAGCAAGAAAACCGACAAATTTCTTCAAACCCTTCAGACCTACATCCATCACAAGTTTAATACTACTGAAAATTCAAACAACTAGAAGAACACAACTAGTTTAATTACATCTAATTAAAGAAGGACAAAGCAAACAGAATACCACTTCTAAACACCCAACAGGATACCAGTGCCATTACAACTTTCTTTTTACAACCAAAATTCAAAGCTGCAACATTACTAATCTACCTGACATAAAAAGGTTAATCCTAACCACCGCAACTCTCCCATTTGCTATATTTACAATGCACTCTGCAAATGAACCCCAAAAACACCTTATATAATAAGATCTTCATCAACACCATCTATCAAACAAAAAAGAAACCCCATTCTCCGTACACTTCTTGACAACATAAAGTACCATCAATATCCCCACAAGTTTTCACGAAGATGCACAAGAGAAATAGTAATCAAAATCACATTACTCTAGTTCTAAGGGATTTGACAGTACCTATAAGGCAATCACCAAGATTCGCCGTCACTGTTGCTGCTGTAGTTTAACTCATCCTATTCATAGTAGGCACCAAGTACCATCATCATCGTCCGAAGATGTGTAGGGACCACTGGAGATCATCATCATCTGTTTCTTCTTCCTCATCTTCTTCTTCACCGCAAACCACCATCTCATAGGAAAACACAGGCTCTCCATTGAGGTCTAACCCGGAATCTCCTCTCCGTCGGAATCCACGTTCGGGGTTCGACATGGTTCGAAACAAACTTACGAGGGTTTTTCTTCTTTTCGGCTAGATAGATCTTGTACATCACATCTTCAAACTCTTGCCTCTTCCTCTTCTTCCTCTCTGCTTCTTTTGCTCTCTCATTTCTCTTCATCGAATCATCACTGCTCTCCTCATCTTCTACTCCTTCATAGTTCTTTTCTTCATCTTCACTATCACTTTCAGTCGCACTACGAGTTTTTCCCCATGAACACTTCCACTCTCCTCGTCGTTGAAGCTTCTCCATGCGTCGGCGTGCATCTATGGCATCTAACTTTCTCATCCACAACTGAAATTCCTCATCATTTTCAACCCTTAATCTTTGAAATTCTTCTTTCTCTTCTTGGTGATCTCCAGATTCATAAAAGCGATCAAACTTTCCATCTCTAAGCTTGTTAAAGCCTCAATCGCACTCTTTGCATGTCGTATGGAAGGGGAATCGGCCATTTCACTATTCCTTAAACGCCTCTCTTTCTCTTTCTCTTTCTCTGATTTCTATTTTTGGTTTAATAATCTGTTTATCTCTCTATTATCTTTATAATGATGGTGGTAGTTTAGCCATAAATGGTCGTTTATGGCATTTGGTTAAAAGTCTTGTCGCTTGGCTATTCACGCCACTTCAATGCCATGCGCAATACCATCATTAATCTACTAAACCCTATTTTCAAAGTCTAATGTCAGATTATCAAAGAGTATCTTCAACCCTTTAGATACGTACCATCATTACTCTACTAAACCCTATTAGCCATTGTTGGTAAACATAATGATGATGTTAGGTAGTTTTCTGGTCTTTAATATGGAAATTTTGCGTATGCTAACATTATTAGAGTTTAAGCATTTAAAGCACTAAAATGTTAAGTAGTTCAACCAGTCTAGTATTTTCAAAACCTGGCGAGATTGGGGTATACCCAGATTAATTGGGGTATACCCAATGAGACAAAATAGGGTCATTTTGAAGTAAAGCCAAGCCACCCCTTAACCTTGTTTTTTCTAAATGGCTAAAATGCCCTTGTTTAATTAACACTAAAAATTCTGATTAGGTTAATTAATTGAGTTTAGATTAAAATTTTGAAATTATAAATTGGTAGATTAAATCTTTTATCTCCCTTATGGGTTCGATTTCGATCAAAAATTTTGGTTTTGAAAATGCACAAGGCCGGCAAGGTCGTGGTTTGAATAAGGTCCGGCTATAATATAGCAGATGGCATGGTATTTGTTTGAATAAAATGCCGACCAATTTTAGCCGGCATGGTCCTTTGATGAATAAAACGCCGACCGTTTTGTGGCCGGAAGGGTCTTTGAATGAAGATTATGCCGACTTTCTTACGGTCGGCACGTAAATATCTCATATAACGCCGGCTATGATATAGTCGGCGTGCATATAATTTATGAGAGCGCCGGCATATGTGTAGCCGGCATGTTAAGGATTTATAACCCTGCCGACATTTACATATACCAAACGAGAAAACGAGAATATCGGAAGATCTAATTCACTTTATTCATGCAATTTTTGTTACTACATTGATTGAAACGGAGGGTTTGCATAGAGGTCTACCCACAAAACCTATACAAAACTGCTAAAGCCATCAATCTTCCTCATCCGAAGACGATACGGCATCCAAGTATTAGGGTTATCCTTCGGGATTCTTTACGCCAAGAAGTGATAGCTTGCATCGAAAGCGAATGCTTCCCCCTTTTCCTCCAAGTAGCGCGCTTTCACGACTTCGTGCTACAAAAACACAAAAAAAACTTACATATGTTAGTGGTGTTTCATTGGAAGATAAAACAACATGGGTTGCGTAAAAAGAACCCCAAAATTGCTTACAAATTCTGCAATGGACAAGGTGAAGGGGCGAGTGTTAAAAATCCGAGGTTGGAGAGCCAAAAAAGCAAGTATCGCATTTTCGATTACTAGGTTCCTAGCGTGGACTTGTTGAATACTTCTTCCATTAGGATTACCAAACTCGCCGCTAAATTTGTGGTGTACCCTAGCCCAAAAGGTTGTGGAATCCTCCCTTTCGGAGGATTGACGTCTAAGTCGAGTTTCCGCGTACCATGCTTTGGTGATTGCCAAATCTTCGTTTGAATCAAATGATGCCATTTTTGTTTAGCTATTGGGTGAGTTTGATGGATTGTATGATGATATGAGCTTTGGATAGTATATGGAACTATTTGTATGTTGTTTTGTAGAGAGAAGTAGTGTATTTATAGGATTGTACCCAAATTTGGCCGTTATAGTGCCCAAGTACAAGTCAATCAATGAAATTGTACTTGTCAAAAATTTGAATTTTGAATTTGCGGCGAGATTTTAGTATGTAGACTACCTAGGGCGGCGGGGTGAGAAGTGTCTAACTATGCCGGCGTTATGATGGTTTTGGCATCAGTAAATCATTTTCTTCTGTCAATCCGCCGGCATAATATTTTGAAATTTTACTGTCGGAAGGGTATAAATTTATTACCATGTCGGCGTTATGATGGTTTTAGGCATCAGAAGAAGGTATTTTACGTAACAAATCGCTGCGTGTTCGAAAACATAATACACTGCGCATTTGTATCTTCGCAGGCTTGGTAATGATCGACTCACTTGCCGACCCCTGGTATGCAAGCATTTTCTCTTGACAGGGCAGTGCTGACACTTCAAAACCTTGCCGGCCCTGGTATGGTCGGCATGGTGAGTTAAAAAAACATGCCGGCTATTTGTCTTGAAACTTTACGTAGGTAAACAAACCTTTCATTCAACAATTAGAAATCAAACACTTGTTGTCCAAAATAAGAAAACATGTCCCATAAACCTTAAAAAACCATTTGTCCAACCATTAACCTTGACATTTGTCCAACCCAACATAAAGAAATAAACTAGAGACTGCATTCATTCACCACGAGCACGACCACGACCACGACCTCGGCCCCGTTTAGGAACACCTTCACCACTACTACCTTCACCACCACGACCACTACGAGCCCTCTTTTTGTCAGCATTCATCTTTGCTTGTGCTTCCCTCCTGGCCTTTTCTTTCCTCTTTAATTCAGCATCAGCTTGCTTGAACATTTCATGGGCATCCTCATTGTCAAGATTGCTAGCATAGTGAATGTGCTTGGTTTGCTCTTCAATCGACAAAGGCTCTCCTCTTTCTCTCTCGCGCAACACAACAACTTCACAAAGGTCTTCAAATGCCCCTTCTATTTTCAGTTAAACAACAAACAATTAATAGAATTATTCGATAATGTAATCTTAAATCAGTAAGAGCTACTCCAAAATACTTACAAGGAAGTTAGGAATTGTTGCTGAGTCATTCGATGCCATCTTCCTCTTACGAGCCAATTGTTCACCAGTCATTTACCTAATCACAGTAGGACGAGCCCAACCCAAGTACCACTAAATGTATCTCTCCTGAGCTTCATGACCTTCGGTCACCTCGTCCAAAAGACTCGTATCGACTTTACGATCAAGTCTTCCGTTCCAATGTCCTAGAGTTGGGGGTGGAGCGTAAGCGGCGATAATAGTTTTTGGGATGTTTGCAGTCCTCCCTTAACACTTTAAAGAAAGGCTCAAGATCGAAATGGGGTTCTTCTTGGACGTAACCCAATTGTCGCATTACCCGATGTGGATCGTACATTGAAAATCCATGGGAGAACAACAAGGGTCCGTAGTATAATGCAACATCATCTCTCCTTTGAATTAAACCTTGATTTCTAGCATCTCGGTAAGGATCAAATATTACCTCATCCATGATCAATTTGTCCAAGGCGATTCGCACGTTAATAAGCATTTCGCGGCATATCTTTTCCTGAGCACCCTTAAAACTGTATCTTTGCGCTCTTGGCTTATCAATCGCAAGCTTTTCATTCACTTTGACATGGGAGTTGTTTTTCACCAAAGTAGGGAAGTGCTCATATATCCAAACCTATGCAAACACAAAGTTTAGTAAGAATCAAACATTACAAGCATTTGGCAAATATAAATGATTTAGACAATACAATTACCGGAAGAGACATATGTTTAGTTAACTTGCGCAGTGAGTGCCCTTGAAGCCTTTGTCAACTCATTGTTCAAGAAGGCGACCACCGCAGTACCCCAAGAATACTCATGCATCTTATCTAAGGGATCCGGTAGTTGCAAATAAGCGGCGTCGACCAAGCTTAGGAGTGTGGGGGAAGATACATCTGCTCGGGACGTATAGCAAATAAGGCGACGCGGTAGCATTGATTCGCACGGGGTTCACCCTTCCTTCCACATCAAAGATTTTCTTGGTCCCGGATAATGTATCCCTCGGCTTCTTTAGATTAAACTTCTTGCTTAGATTACCATCCTTCATCGCAAGCATAGACTAAAGTCTTAATCGATCCCAACCGAACAAAGTGTTGGTCAATTTGAAGATTTCCTCCCAAGAAATGTTATTATCGAAGCCCTCCTTGACTGCTTTTCCCTCAACCTCGAGGCCTAGAATTTGATGAGCATCATCGGGAGTTATCGCCATCTCACCGAATGGGAATAACATTGTATCGGTCTCTCCGTAGAACCTCTCACTGAAATGTGATACGGTAACTCTATCATACTCAACATTCGAACTCTCCACCGCAGGCAACAACCGGAGTTCTTGACAATCACTTTCACCTCCTCACATTCATCCTCAAGATCCCAAGTCTTAGTCACTTGAACATGAAGCTTGGCGCCTCATGAGACGGATAGCATGCTTGTGATCCTAAATACCAAAAACACAAAATGAAAAGAAATACAAACAATTGACGCAAATTTAAGATAGTTACACACTTAAATGAAAAACAAAGACGGATTGAGATTACTTACGATAGTATTTTGGATTTCACATGCCCACGAGTCTTTGTATCCAAAAAAAACATGTCCACCATCTTTGGGGTCCCCAGGGAAGCTCGTTTGGTTTCAATTTAACCTTCAATTCGAGAGGGAGGCATGTGGGAATTAGCTGGTTTAGTGATAACCCATTTCTTCTTCTCGGTTGCACTAGTACTTGCAGCTTGGGTTTGTTCCCCAACTTCTTCTTCTTCTTCTTGTTCCTCTGCCTCTTCAACAATTTCATCCTGAATATCCTTACCTTTATCTCCATTACCATCATCATCATCACCATCATCATTACCTCCTCCAACATTAGGCATATCTTGATCACCATCATCATCATCATTGTTACCTCCTCCAAGCCCGGATTTCTTTCATCACCATCATCATCGTCACCTCTTCTACCGGATGGAATTGATTGGTCTTCATCCTGGAGTCTAAATGCGAATCACCGGGTTCCGATGGTGGTTGATAATCATCATTCGGTACACGGATCTTTGTCGTTCCCGCCACAACGTATGCCCCTCGATGTCTTGAAGTCAAGAGTTTGTCACCAACACGAGGAGGTCTTGAAGGAGGACTAAGAGCTTTGAGCTTTCTTGTTTGCCTTTTGCAACCTTTGAACAAGAAAAATTAAGAAAAAAATTACAAGGCGGGGTCGACATATACAACCAATCCAGGTGGACCAAGGTCGGAAGGGTGGATATCTAAACAACATGCCGGCTAAAGCATAGTCGGCGGGGTTTTATAACCCGGCTTATAACAACTATGAACACGGGGTTTTCAACATCAATAGTCGGCGGGCTTTATAATAAAAAAACACAGGCTAACATAACGCCGGCGTGGTATTATTTAGATACCATTCGACCTTTATCATTCAAGGCATCGGGAGACGCTAAAAAGCGAAATCCCGCCTAAGCAAGTTAAAAGTTTATAACCGACCCGGCAAAAAAATAAAATTTGCGCCGACAAGATTATAGGTTGAATAACTTGCCGACCACCGTGAAAAAGATTACAAAAAAACTAAACCGCCGCAAGATATTCAACCAAAGAGCATCCAGGCGGAACCTAACTATGAAATCCCGGCAAGGTCGTGAAACAAACAACATGCCGGCTAAATAAACGAAAATCAAAGAATCGATTTTTCGACCTAATTTGACATGCAAACATGAAATTGAAGTACTAGAGTGAGTTTAAGTAGGCCCTTACTTTCTTAATCGCACCATTTCTTCGTTTTGAGCGGGTTCAATCTCTTCTTCTTCTTCGACGGTTTTTTTCTTCTCTTTTTGTTGAACTAATTTTGCAATTCCAGGGTTGTATTGATTGGGTTTTCGATTGGCACCTTTCATACGAGTTCCCTTACGCTGTGGTGGTTCCATTGATGAAGATTACTCGGAGTTTTCGAATCGACGATGTTAACGAATTAATCGACGAGTTTTGGTGGTGGTGGTGGGGGAGGAGCCCGGGTGTGGTTATGGAAGAGAAGAAGAGAACAAGGAAGATGAAAATAAAAAAAAGCTGATTATGGTAATAGAATTATAAAGGTCAAGGGTAGTATTGTAACTTCAACCAAATTTGACCTCCCCCTAGTAAGGTCACATGTACACTTAAAATTGGGTATACCCCAATTAGTTTGGGTATACCCCAATCAAGCCAGGTTTCAAAACACTAATCATAAACATCTAAAGATGGGCAGCTTGTTGGATTGGTACGTTATCTAAATCCTTCGAGGTCAAGCGTTCGAGTATGGGCGAAAGATTTTTATTAATTTTTTAAAAACGAACTTTTTGCCACGCTATAAAACCGGCATGTCTATAGAACGCACACTATGGACACACATATACTAGCATGTCCAAAGAAGAACTTTTGGCCACACTTTCAACTTGACGTGTTTATTTAAATGTTGAGTAGTTCAACCAGTCTAGTATTTTCAAAACACTAATCCTAAACATCTAAAGATGGGCGGCTTGGTGGATTGGTACGTTATCTAAATCCTTGGAGGTCATGCGTTCGAATATGGGCGAAAGATTTTTATTAATTTTTTAAAAACGAACTTTTTAGCCACGTATAAAACCGGCGTGTCTATAGAACACACACTATGGACACACATATACTAGCGTGTCCAAAGAAGAAATTTTTGGCCACACTTTCAATGTGACGTGTCTATATGTCCTACACTATGGACACGCATATACTGGCGTGTCTATAAATCGTACACTATGGACACCCTGGTATAGGAGTGTCCAAAGAAGAACTTTTTGGCCACACTTTGAATTTGGTGTGTCAATCAATCGTACACTAGGGACACGCACTTTAAATAGCGTGACTAACCTTTTGGACACACCACAACTACCTAATGTGGCCATAGACTGGTCTATAAACACGCCCAATACCTAATGTGGCCATAGACTGGTCATAAACACGCCCAATCAAAAATTTAAAGTTCACGTGACTAAACGGTTGAAATTTTGACACGCTAGTAGCCATGGCGTGGCTGAAAGCACTTATATGAACACGCCCATTGAACATGGCGTGTCTATAGGGTAGAAGTATACCCTATAGACACGCCAAAACCAAAAAGGCGTGACAGGGAAATTTATATTTGGCGTGGCTAAAGGCCATTTCTGTACTAGTGGGGGTTCTCTCTCAATTGTTTATTTCATGTTTTCTTCATTGTTTTCACTGTATTCATTGATTTCAATTTGTGCTTTTTATTTTCTAATTTTAAATAAATTTTCGTTTTTCTTGTTTTTTATAATTAGTGGATGTGAATTCGTTGTCTACCACCTTCCTGTAATAGCTACAGTATTTGATTTCAAAGCCCACAAATAAATGTTTGCTTGTCGTTGCCGAGAGATCCATTCTTCCTAATTTTATTTCCAAATGCAAAAATTTAGTAGGTTGAACAGTTTGGTTTCAAATGTCATTTCCGTTTTCATCTTTTGTTTCATTGCGTTTCACTGCCTCCATTTCAATCTTGGTTTAGTAAATTAACCCATGTTTGGGAGCATATGTTTTCAGTTGATGTTGAAATGAACTTGCACAACATTTTTCATAACTATTACAAACCATGCGAATTAATGATTTGATGATTTGAGATATTTTCTCAACCAAGAGCTAGACAAATTTTCTTCAGTAAAATCTCCCAAGCACCCATGCATTCGATTTCCTTTGAATTGTTTATAATTTTGAAATTGCTCACCACCCGTTTGCAAAAATGATCCAATGACCAGCGGTATTGATTTAACTTCACCTTTTTTTTAAAGGTTTGAAACTTTTCATATGGATTCTGTATTTTATCCTCCCCCACCCGGTAACTAGTAAATTTATCCCAGTGTTTAGTAACTCACAAATTTTAGCTCAAGTTTTGCTTTCTAAAATTCCTGTTTACATAACTTAACTTGGCAAATGGTGTCTTTTAATTTCTTTTAAGTCTTCAATTTGTACTTACTTGGATACGACGGTGTTTGCATTTTACTTTCATCGTTAACCTGTCGGCAACTAGGACTAACTCGGCTTGATGAAAAAATTCCAATTTTGTAACAAATGTGAGACTTTGCCATGTTTAAATTAGAAGATGTGTCAAGTATTCATCTCCCTTGGATATTCATTTGCCGATAATCTTGCTTACTTCTTGTAGCTAGTGATTTCACTCCCTCTTTTAAGAATGAATGCATTTAATCTGGGTATATTGATTTACTTTCACTTTGGAATTTTTGTTTATGGAGAAGGCTTTTGTGAAAGTTGCGGCATCACTGCCTTTCACTTTTGTGAATTTGCTGTGGTTTGGAAATGTTATTTTATTCGAGAGTTTGCTTGAGATTGCTGCCAGTAAGAACTAGAAAGCTCTACTTTAGGAACGTCAGGCCTAAGTGGCACTCCACCACCTCGGTGGCTACCCGGAAGATCGTTGCGGCAATGATGGCTGGTAACCAGAACTACCCTGACGGTGGCACTGGCCATGAATAGTAGAGTAAATTTATTTATATCTCTAAATCTTGTTTAAACGGTATTTGCGCAAGTATTTCTTTCTCTACTTAATTATTGTTGTTGCTCCTTGCTTACGCGTTTATATTATATGCTCAACTTATTTCGTTTGATTTACATTTTGATTGCTTTACAATCGACACATTATTTCGTAACCCCTACTGGGCTGTGGGCTCACCCCGTTTTGTTATGTTTTCGCACAGAGTACAAAGCCAGGTTGAGGCAGTAAGCTTGGGAAGAGCTTACGGCAAGGAAGTTTGAGCAAAACTGGTATTTTTGCTTGTGTCTATACTATGCATATCACGGGATTGCTGGGTAGTTGGATTTGCATATATCTGTCTGTTTGTTATCATTTGTAAATATAGTGCCCACGTCTTTGTTGTGTATATCTCATATTTCTTTTTATTCGCGACAAAATGACAAAATGATATGTCTGTTTACTGGTTGAGGTTAGCCTAAAACTGGAGGACTTCTGACTTCGGCGTTTGGTTGGTCATTTTTTTGTTAGTACTTTCTTGTAAAATATCAGATTTGTAAATCTATTCATTTTCATTTTTGTCGCCAGCCTTGAACACATGGTTGCTTAATTTTCTGAATCGGTGAATATATATTTCTTTTTATTTCCTTTGTATTTGAATCTATATGAATCGGCAGTTCGTACTTGTGTGTAGTATGTTGTTGTTTCCAAATTTTTGTTTATAATCCAAAGGTCTTGACTTGTACTTATTGTTTTCTTTATATGACAATAGTTTTCTAATATTTAAATTAGATTTCTTATTTGTGTTTGGACTGTATTCTTTTTGAATTAATGTTACTTGGTGGCAATTTCTGTAGACACAAATGATGTCCATTCATTTGTAAGGAATCAAAGTAATTAGCTTGGTCTTTCTTCATTGTATATAAATTTTTGTCTTACCTTTTTAGACAACTGTGCTTAACTAATTTTGATTGGAAATTAGAAATTTTATGTATGCTCCGTTTATGTAGTACCTGGATAAATTTTGTATTTAAACTACAGGTGAACTGTTTATGAAATTTGCATTTTACGTATTTTATTTTATTTTTATTTTTATCCGAGTGGCGCGACCGGGGTTTGGCCTTGTTGGACGGGTTGAAATCCAACCCGTTAGATGGAAATATTCACCGGTCCGCTACAACAACAATCCAAGCGTGCAACGCCAGCACATCAGGCGGCTCCACCGCGGAAGAACGTAGCTAAGGCTCCTGCGCAATATCAAGGAGCCGGAGAAAGGGCCTTAGATTTCCCGTTCCCAATCGAGGAAGTAATTGAACTCTTGGAGGCATGGATCCAAGATGACGCCATCAGATTGCCCCCTACTAGGCGCCCACCAACTGAATAGGAAATGGCAAATCCTAAGTATTGCCGCTACCACAGATTTGTCCATCACCCGACCAGTGACTGCAATAAGTTAAAGCGTATTTTCAAAGCAAAGGTGGAGGCAGGGGAACTTGGTGGGCAATGAGGGAGTTCACGAGATCCTCTTCGGTCGGGAGTTGCATGCTCTCTGGGGACTCTGTTCACAAAACCGTGCAATCCATCATGGAGCATGCATACGAGATTCTCTATTTCTCCAAGGCGCGACGTCAAGATATATTCTGACCCTTAAGCGAGTTGTGTCGGGCAAGCGACTTTTCCTCTTTGAAGAAACTACGCCGGAACCCCAAACTCTCTCGGGAGACGGTCTTTGGAAAATACAGCCCGGGACTGCTGACCACGGTTCATCTGAAGGACGTCGAGCTCGACAACACATTGATTGACGCAGCCTCTGACTTCAACATTGTTACCATCAAAACTCTGATAGTTGCGGGAATTTCGAAGCAGGAGGCTACACGTTCCCCAATCATGGTCGAAAATTTGGAAGGAGAAGCAATAGACGCATATGGCTACATCAACCTTGAAATTAAGGTAGGAGATGCCCTAACACATGGCAAATTCCACATTGTCAAAGAACTCTCAAATTACGACATGATTCTGGGGCGCCCATGGGTACACGGCAACAAAGCGAAATTAGGAGTATCCCCTCTGCTGGTGTCGATACCCGAAAGAATTTCCAACAAACCGTCCAACTTTGAAGATTACATGTTGTTGTATCAACAACTTACCGATGTAACTCAATTATCTGGAGAAAGACCATTGTCGTTCATCCGCAGATTCCAAACGCAAGTAAATCTGGTTAAACAACTCTTTCTGCACCTAGTCACTTCTCCTCTCGGCCAAGCATGGGGACTCATTCCAATCACCAACACGGGCGTCATTAAGAGATGTGAATGAAACGCTGGGTTTTTCAAGTGCTTTGTCAAAAATTTGGAAGCTTCCGCATTCAAAAATGACGAGCTCAAAAATCAAGTGGTTGCACAACGCCCAAACCCGTTTCAAATTGGAGATATGGTAGTCAAGACGACCTCGTTTCAAGTTGGAGATGTAACGGTGAGGATAGCCGCTCAACCCGATTCGCCTAAAGAAAAGGAAGACGAGCTGTATCTGGTGGCAGATGTTATCTTGGGTGGTTACTGCAAACTCATCAATGCCGACAAGTTGGAAGGTGTGACGATTCATTCACAATGGCTCAAGCCCTTCAATACCTAAAACGATGTGCTACTTTCCCCTCCAGCGTTCTTCTTTCAATATTTCCTTCAGCAATTTCCCCTTTCATGCGATGTTTGTAACTTCTCTAAAGTGATTGCACTGCTTGCATTCATGAGTAGAGTTTTCAATTTCAATTAAAGAACATCTTCCCTTAAAAAGTTTTCTGGACCATCTTAAAGGAAAAATACCATGTAAACCCAAACCCTCACGAGTCATTACCCGTCGATTGAAAACCAGAGAAATCAAACCCCCCGTAAAATGTCTTATTCATAAAATACTGAAGAAAAGAATATTACAAGAAAGAAGATCATCAAGCAGCGGTGCAAACACTTTCCCTCAAGAATCTCTAGCCACGACTTTCACCTGACGGATTTCTCTATTTCTCTCATGACGTGTTATCCGACTTGTGGCGGCTCGCACTTACACACTCGGGCGGCATGCCACGGAAGCCCCTGGATAATTTGAAAGGGAAAATCAATAAAAAGAAATGGTTCTTCGCAAAAGGGGTTTTGCTAGGTCTCTTCTAGAAGGTTTTATTCATTCAATCAAAGATATGAAAGCATCATAAACGAATGAATGATACTCGGTGAGACATGGCTTCGGTCTCACAAAAAAAAAAAAAAAACTGAAGTACCAAAAAACATCTACGAGCTACGAAAAGATTGTTTTCTCTACGGAAGGAAATCGCAAAATGGGAAAACCAGTTGTCAATGACGAACACCTTGGTCAATGACGCCACCATCAGAGCTTTTTCAAGCACTTTCCCCAACACCTTTTCCGACAACAAACATTCCATCCAAAAGTTATCTCAACAGCAGCTTCAGCATCCCATCCAGAAACCGTTTCAGCTTGACATTCCATCCGAAACCGTTTCGGCTTCAACATTCCATCCAGAAACCGTTTCAGCTTCAACATTCCATCCGTTCCGTTTAGCAGCAGCTTCAACATTCCATTCGGAAGCCGTTTCAGCAGCAGCTTCAACATCCCATCCGGAATCCACTTCAACAGCAGTTCCAGCATACATCCCCATGGCTTCTCCAACGACTCCAACATGTGCTTCCACCGCCTCACCATCTGCCTCGACATCATCCTCAGTGGTCGGCGATTTCCTCAACAACGGTTTCGACACCCACTTGTCGCTTCGGTCTCGCAAACCACGGCCTCTTGGGAATGCTCTGGTTCGTCCGGCTCGAGAATCGAGGATTACGATACCATTATGGACGGGGTAATGGCCCCGGCTCTCGTCTACAAGTTTCTTGGACTCAGTCCTTCGCCGTTTCAATCGAGAGGCGAATCGTTCTCACCCTGGCACTGGGTTGTGGAGAAGCTTCATCATGTTGATATTTCCCGACTTGCTCGGATGCTTCATCACGTCTCCATTTCTCCTCCATGTCAATCAAAGCCTGGGTGTGCACCCGCACGATGCGTAGATGGGTGAGGGACATGCCTTGTATAATCCGGTGCATTTGCATGGAACAAAGGGTTGATTCGGTTTAATATCTCCTCATGTGAAGAAAACCTGGGTTCGTCGACTTCAAAAAATTTCTCCGAAGAGTCGAGGTATGACCATCACCGGAAGATCCCATTGTGCACTACAAATTTTTTTTTACATTATGTCTGCATCGGCAATCTACATGATGAAGAACACAAAATGGAGAACTACGAGAAAACACACGAGACGATACATGTGAAGAAGATGGGTGCAATTCTATGATGATCTATACGAAAGAAAGAATAATTGGCTCACGGATCGCTGATGGAAAGAGGCTTGCCGCTCTGAGGTAAAACCAATGATGCGAAAATAAAAGGGTTGGCAATGCCTTTTATATACATTGTATTTTGAAGATTGAGTAGAAAAATGTTTCTTCTTTCGGGTCATGCACGCCATTCCGTGACTTAGCCAAAGGAGCGCTTTCTTCACCGCTCAAAGCGGCGATCGCCGCCCGCTCCACAGCCCTAGCAAGTAACGCCATGACTCCAAGTACTCGAGAGATTAAAGCCGTACTATCTCCACCCATTCTCACGAAACGCCTGGCTCCATCTTCACTTGTTTGGTAGCCAAAGTTCAAAGTATTGTTTCCACCATTCCACGGACATCACCAAAGCGACGCCATCTTGGCCGTTCAATACAACACCATCCATCATGCCACTGACATAGCCAAGCCAGAAAAACCACGCCTGTGCCAGAAGTCCGCGTCCAAGCTAGCAGCGCCATCCACCGTTCCAAGCTAGCAGCGCCCTCCAAGCTAGCGCGCCATCCACCTTCCGTAGCCAGCCAAAAGCGCCATCTTAGCCGTTCGAAGCAGCGCCATCTCCACCAGCCAAGGAGGCGCCATCCTGGCCGTTCAAAGCATCGCCATCTCCATACGTTCCATGACCTAGCCAGCTAGCGCCATTTACCGATTCACGGACCAAATTGCAGTGCCATCTCTGCCAATCAATTTCCAAAGCTGCAGATGCCAATACCCCATGGGCCATGGCCAAACCGAATTTATGCAAAAACACCAATACAGGGATCACGGATTCCTCATGCCTTTCGCTAAAGGTTAGTTGAATTTCCTCGGCAATCTATTCACGTCTTGTCCTTTCGATATTACTCTTATCTGTCTCCATCTCATGCTTACCCATGCAACAACGCGCCGTTACGTGCTAAGCAGGGGACTTAATGTTGATGGAGGTTTTTAGATTAGGGTTGAAATCGTAAACCTTACATCTGATGTGACGTCACTCTGTAAGGAAACGGTGTCGTGAGTGTTAACCTCTCCACCGGCATATTTATTGAGCCGTTCCATATACTTACATGAAATTTATCCAGACCGGCGAACGTAGCAACCATCCCAGATGTTCTGTAAATTTCGGCGCCTCGCCTATATTCACTTAATATAAGTTCCTTTGAATGCCTTCTATGCTATGTTCTCCGTCTGAACCCTTAATATTGATATGGCATTACGATTTGTGTTCACTCGCAGAAGAGTAGCACGAATTTCCAAATATCAAGGATAAGGTCTTTGCATAAGGTGTTCAATCAGAAAAAGCATGCTGCTCTCTGGCAACGAACTTAAAAGAACTCTGTGTCAACACATAGAATTTAATTAATTGACCTGACTAACTTGCGGAAGTTAGGGTTTTGCGCCCTCGCAAAGATATCGAACCTTGCTTGTCGAAATTAAACCTAGGAAAACTAGGTAATTAATCCGCCATGGATTAGCAGGTGCAAAGCCTTGCTCAGAATCAGAAAACAGGGAGCCGCATCAGTAAAGGGAGGCGTGGCCATGCCTTAGGACAACTGGCGCCACTTGCCATTGGCCACGCCCCTTCCTAAACGACCTTATTTCTCTCGACCAATCGTGTCGCCTCAAATTATCCACGCGCACATAAGTTTTGGCTGGGCCCATACTCGCCGGCCTCACTTCCTATCGACCAATCAGGTCGCTCTAAAGCCGCCACACTCTCACCAAAAGTGTTGCCGCGCCTTATGTTAGGTCGGCCCCTTTCCTCGGCCAATCAAGTCGCTCCAAACTTGCCACCATACATTAAAGGCCAAACGCACCCTGCCGTGCCACCATACTAACTGGCAATCCAAACGCGCCTTACCACGACAACATATTGATCGGCATGCCAACATGCCACTCTGCCGCGGTAGCATGCCACTTTAGCCTTGGCCACGCCGCCAAGCCCTAATTCTTACCACAGCGCCAAATCCTAGCCTTTGCCCGCCAAGCCCTAATTCTTACCACGGCGCCAAATCCTAGCCTTGGCCATGCCGCCAAGCCCTAATTCTTACCACGACGCCAAATCCTAGCCTTGGCCACGCCGCCAAGCCCTAAATCTTACCACGGCGCCAAATCCTAGCCTTGGCCACACCGCCAAGCCCTAATTCTTACCACGACACCAAATCCTAGCCTTGGCCACGCCGCCAAACCCTAATTCTTACCACGGCGCCAAATCCTAGCCTTGGCCACACTTCCAAGCTCTAATTCTTACCACGACGCCAAATCCTAGCCTTGGCCACGCCGCCAAGCCCTAATTTTGGCCACGGAGCCAAACCTTAACTTTGGCCATGCTACAATACCACGGGCGTGGCCATGCCACAACGCCACTGGCATGCCGCCATGCCACGACTACTGGCATGCCGCCATGCCATGACTACTGGCATGCCGCTATGCCACGCCACTGGCATGCCGTTATGCCACGGCTACTAGCATGCCGCTATGCCACGGCTACTAGCGTGTCACTATGACGCGGCTACGCCATTGGCATGCCGCTATGCCATGGCTCCACCGGGCTCTACTATGCCAATGGCGCCACTTCGCTATACAACAGGATGCAGCCATAATCAATGGCCCCTCTTCCTCATGAGATGCAATCTCAGCCATCCAAGTTCTCCACTGAACTGACGGACTTGCGGCAAGTCCCAGGCAACCCTCTACGCCAGGCGCCACTTTGTTACACAACAAAGATGTGGCCATAATCAATGGCTACCCTTCCTCTTGAGATGTAATCTCAGCCATTCAAGTTCGCCACCAAACTGACGGACTTGTGGAAAGTTTTAGGCGGCCGACCAAGGCAAGCCTAATAGCATCACATGCTATTTTCCTATGGCAAAGTTTCTTGACTTTGACTTGCCACACATAGCAACTTGCTACACGTTTTCCACGAAAACACTCGAGACATCAAACATGTCACAAACTGGGGGATACTCATCAGGGTATTGATCTGGCGGTTTACAGCGTGCGGTGTGCAATGCGTCCGTTACAAGAAAGTGTCATGAAGTAGGAAAATTAGTGGTGGTGAAAAGTAACGGTGTAAACAATTCATTTCCTTCATCATGGAAGCGTAATGACTGACGGTTACACGAATTCACTTCCCTCATCATGGAAGCATAACATCTGACGGTTACACGTTACTCTATTCTTCCACCACTTAATCGTTTCCACTTCCTACGAGACCAGGGTACTTTTCAATATGACTTGTATAAATAGGCTTCACCTATTTTCACCAAACACAAGTTTTGGTCGGCAACAATACAGTATCTAGAAACTCCTGGTAGCTTTCCATTCTTCTAACCAGTTATACTTCCGATACAAGTCATAAAATAAACCACACCTTCAGAATCAACGATTCTGGTCTCAACACTCTCTTCGCTTCCCTCCCTAAGACCAACCCTTCTCCTTCACTTTGTGATCGAAGCAAGCCTGGAACGGCCGTTTCTTGGTTTAGGCCAGGATTATACAGATTGATCTCTTGAATTAAAAGTACTCCCGTGTAGTGTATTGTTTAGGGTTTAGATTCGTTTCTCACCCACACACCCGAAATTACCAAAATCAGCAGAAACATTTTTCACCCACAAACAATTGGCGACCACAGTGGGAGATTAATCTCTCGGTTGCATTACCAATTTCCAAATTCCAATTTCATTTTTTCAATCCCAATTTCAAGATGGCAGAGCTCAGGTTCGGGTCAGCAACAAACCCTGAAAACACTAGCGCTGAAATTATTCCTCGTACCAGCGTTCCTTCCAATAGCGTTAATACACCACCTATCAATGCCAGCAGCGCAGAGAATGTTCCTTCAGGCATTACACCTTCGGTTACCAGAGCCAGAGCCGCTGCCGCAGAAAACGTTTCTTCAGGTATCACACCTCCAGTCACCAGAGCCAGGGCCGCTGCTGCCCCCAAAATGTTTCTTCAAACGTAATATATCCAACCTTCACCAGAGCCGCTGCTACTCCATCAAGACGAAAGGCGGGGAGCCAGAGTGAGCCGATCCCATATTACCATTGCTAATTTGATGGAAAGACATGAAGTTCTTGCTAGGGCTCGAGACGGATATGGCTTCGAATCAGAAAGAGGTGCTTCTCTTCCTCAAGACACTAATGGAGCGGCTACCACGGGAACCGCGCCAACCAGAGCCAACGAGGAACACCTTCAATACTCCTGGCGCTGATGCCTCAGCAAAGCGCACCTTTGTAGATGAAGAGACTCGTTCGGGGGCTCCAACGGAGAGGAATCAGCCGTCCAATTTTGTCACACGAGAGGATTATGAACGACTTCTTCGAAACCGGGACAAAAGTGATTCTACAGACATGCATCAACATCAACCCCCGTATCCTCCTGAAGTACTAAGAATTCCTCTCCCGTGAGGATACTCTTCTCCTCAATTCTCCTTATATGACGGCACCGGTAATGCGCGTGAACATGTCTCTCGATTTTTGGAATCCTTGGGCGAGCACGAATACAACCATGTTCTCCGTTTGAGGGAGTTTTCAAAGTCACTTACCGGAAGAGCATACACCGAGTACAACAAAGATTGCACCAAACAACATACCCAATTGGGGTGACATGGTTCTGACTTTACAAGAAGTACTTCTTTGTGTTTGAGCAAATTACCTTCTCGTATTTAGGGAGGATGTTTCAACGAAACAATGAACATCCAAATGATTATGTCAAAAGATTGTGGATTCAAGCGCTGGACATCACGTCCCAAATGTGACCGAACAACAATTAGTGGATTCTTGCATCAATGGTATGGTTCCCATCTACCGTGCCTTACTGGAGAATCTGCGATTCCAGACGTTCTTTGAACTTCATGAGTCTGCTAAACGGTCGGCCACAACAGCACCAGCATTGTTGGAAAGAACCAGCCGCCTAAGGTTGAAGACGCACGCCAAACTCGAAGAAACAGACGCCTCATCAACAAGCAATATAACCTTTGTCCCCTCTGTGAGCTTTGTAAGTGAAAGAGGAAAAAGGAAGGCTCCAGCGACAGAACAACTGTAACGACACTAAAATCTCATTTTTAACTTTGGACCCGAACTCAACCCATTTGAGTGGGAAGTTAGAATTATGGAGTGTGTGTGCAATC
Organism: Papaver armeniacum; assembly: GCA_023531295.1. Taxonomy (NCBI): domain Eukaryota; kingdom Viridiplantae; phylum Streptophyta; class Magnoliopsida; order Ranunculales; family Papaveraceae; genus Papaver; species Papaver armeniacum. The sequence continues at coordinate 119,744 of JAJJWW010008353.1, forward strand.
CTAGTAGAGGATTTGCATAGCCATAGTGAGTGCCCTAATCCAATGCAAGTGTTTTATTACTAAATTGGCTATCCTGTAGTATTGTTAGGGTGCTTGGTTAGTAAAAGCAATAGAAATCTCTAGAAGCATTAGCATGGTTGACACGTGACCTAGAATGCAAAAAGGGCGTTTTGTCTTTTGATTTTCAAAACCCCGAGGATTTAACCGGAAACATGTCTCTTTTTCTTTCATTTCTTTGTTGTGACACAATCTTCTTCTTTCCCATTTTCTATTACTGCTTCACCACGGCTACGAGCAAGAAAGAAGACTTTGTTCTTTTGAAACTGAATTCGAATGAAGAAGAAGTTTTGATTGTTTCAAATCAAAATCCTGGCTAAACCCACCTTCTATTTTGGCGAGGAGTTTGTATCATGCAAAGGTAGGGGTTCTCTCTCAATTGTTTATTTCATGTTTTCTTCATTGTTTTCACTGTATTCATTGCTTTCAATTTGTGCTTTTTATTTTCTGATTTTAAATAAATTTTCGTTTTTCTTGTTTTTTGTAATTAGTGGATGTGAATTCGTTGTCTACCACCTTCCTGTAATAGCTACAGTATTTGATTTCAAAGCCCACAAATAAATGTTTGCTTGTCGTTGCCGAGAGATCCATTCTTCCTAATTTTATTTCCAAATGCAAATTTAGTAGGTTGAACAGTTTGGTTTCAAATGTCATTTCCGTTTCCATCTTTTGTTTCATTGCGTTTCACTGCCTCCATTTCAATCTTGGTTTACTAAATTAAACCATGTTTGGGAGCATATGTTTTCAGTTGATGTTGAAATGAACTTGCACAACATTTTCATAACTATTACAAACCATGCGGATTAATGATTTGAGATATTTTCTCAACCAAGAGCTAGACAAATTTTCTTCAGTAAAATCTCCCAAGCACCCATGCATTCGATTTCCTTTGAATTGTTTATAATTTTGAAATTGCTCATCACCCGTTTGCAAAAATGATCCAATGACCAGCGGTATTGATTTAACTTCACCTTTTTTTTAAAGGTTTGAAACTTTTCATATGGATTCTGTATTTTACCCTCCCCCACCCGGTAACTAGTAAATTTATCCCAATGTTTAGTAACTCACAAATTTTAGCTCAAGTTTTGCTTTCTAAAATTCCTGTTTACATAACTTAACTTGGCAAATGGTGGCTTTTAATTTCTTTTAAGTCTTCAATTTGTACTTACTTGGATACGACGGTGTTTGCATTTTACTTTCATCGTTAACCTCTCGGCAACTAGGACTAACTCGGCTTGATGAAAAAAATTCCAATTTTGTAACAAATGTGAGACTTTGCCATGTTTAAATTAGATTGTGTCAAGTATTCATCTCCCTTGGATATTCATTTGCCGATAATCTTGCTTACTTCTTGTAGCTAGTGATTTCACTCCCTCTTTTAAGAATGAATGCATTTAATCTGGGTATATTGATTTACTTTCACTTTGGAATTTTTGTTTATGGAGAAGGCTTTTGTGAAAGTTGCGGCATCACTGCCTTTCACTTTTGTGAATTTGCTGTGGTTTAGAAATGTTATTTTATTCGAGAGTTTGCTTGAGATTGCTGCCAGTAAGAACTAGAAAGCTCTACTTTAGGAACGTCAGGCCTAAGTGGCACCCCACCACCTCGGTGGCTACCCGGTAGATCGTTGCGGCAATGATGGCTGGTAACCAGAACTACCCTGACGGTGGCACTGGCCATGAATAGTAGAGTAAATTTATTTATAGATCTAAATCTTGTTTAAACGGTATTTGCGTAAGTATTTCTTTCTCTACTTAATTATTGTTGTTGCTCCTTGCTTACGCGTTTATATTAGATGCTCAACTTATTTCGTTTGATTTACATTTTGATTGCTTTACAATCGACACATTATTTCGTAACCCCTACTGGGCTGTGGGTTCACTCCGTTTTGTTTTGTTTTCCCACAGAGTACAAAGCCAGGTTGAGGCAGTAAGCTTGGGAAGAGCTTACGGCAAGGAAGTTTGAGCAAAACTGGTATTTTTGCTTGTGTCTATACTATGCATATCACGGGATTGCTGGGGTAGTTGGATTTGCATATATCTGTCTGTTTGTTATCATTTGTAAATATAGTGCCCACGTCTTTGTTGTGTATATCTCATGTTTCTTTTTATTCGCGACAAAATGACAAAATGATATGTCTGTTTACTGGTTGAGGTTAGCCTGAAACTGGAGGACTTCTGACTTCGGCGTTTGGTTGGTCATTTTTTGTTAGTACTTTCTTGTAAAATACCAGATTTGTAAATCTATTCATTTTCATTTTTGTCGCTAGCCTTGAACACATGGTTGCTTAATTTTCTGAATCGGTGTATATATATTTCTTTTTATTTCCTTTGTATTTGAATCTATATGAATTGGCAGTTCGTACTTGTGTGTAGTATGTTGTTGTTTCCAAATTTTTGTTTATAATCCAAAGGTCTTGACTTGTACTTATTGTTTTCTTTATATGACAATAGTTTTCTAATATTTAAATTAGATTTCTTATTTGTGTTTGGACTGTATTCTTTTTGAATTAATGTTACTTGGTAGCAACTTCTGTAGACACAAATGATGTCCACTCATTTGTAAGGAATCAAAGTAATTAGCTTGGTCTTTCTTCATTGTATATAAATTCAATCAAGCCTTCGCACCACCTCGACAAACTCTACACCCGCAGCAAGATTCTCACACTTATATCCGAAAAGCAACTTCAACTCCACAAAAATCCCATGCGTTATACTCTCGTAAGATTCATCTCCGATATCCCAAAGAAGGATTTTAAAAACAAATCTACCTCCAAGATTCAACTCAAACTTTTATTCCTTCCCTTCGCATCAAGCATTCGAGTAACTCCACAACCTTTACAAAGAAAGATTACCCTATCCAACAACCAGTCAAAAGCCATCAACAATTCACCATACCTTAAAAGAGAAAACACATCAATACCTTCAAAAGGTACTCTAAAAGAGCTATCAATCAACTTTTTCACAAAAGAAAAAGAAGTTCAAACCCCAATCTTCCACTAACTGAAAGAATGCAGAGTATCATGCAATCACATAACGATCATTGCTTGGCAAGTGCTAAAGTGCTTGGAGGTAACATAGATTTTGGACAGCTCAAAAGAGCATTTTCGAGCGGATTATTCCCGATTCGAATCCTTCATTTAGAAACCAAATCACCTCTAAACATCATTCAAATGTCCCTAGAACATCGCAGAGATAAGGAGTTCATCTTAGCAAATCAACTTGGGTTCGGTGTTCGCATGTGATCATGTTCAAGACTCGGAATTTCTTCATTCAACACCCCAAAGAGTGTTTCAAGTTCGCTCCTCTCCGGCACATGTACTTAACCTTCCTAGATTCTTTAATGACGAAAAATCCATCCACGACCTCATAGCGAGAGATCGGAGACAGAAACAGCTTCCGCAGATTGATCTTGAGAATTCGCCTCCGCGTGTTTATGTTATGATAGATCTAAACAAACCATTCATGCCGTGAGTGATGCTCAAGCATAGGATCGTGTGTGTGGGTTCAGCTTCTTATGAAAATATCCCTCGTACTATGTTTTCTCCGTGGATTCCTGTGGCATGTCTTCAAAGAATGCACGAACTTCCTTGGAATGGAACAGTTTTGAACTCGCAAACAATTTCCCAATTTCCCCTATGGCAAGCTTAATGCCAAGATGAAAGCACCAATGGGCAAAACTTCCACTAAAAGGCTTCATGCAACAACACGGTCCCTTTGAACTTTAACTTGGACAAGGGAGAATCGCCAACTACTCGAAGAAACCAACTGACAAAGATTACGTCCGAGGTGTTCAAGAGCAACAAGCAGCAGCGAGTAATCGCCGTAAAAGATCTCACCAAAGATGCATGTTACATGTGATCGAACAAGACAATCAACTAGGGTTAACGATCCGTCAAAATCGACTCCGCTTCCCGACTCATCTCTCAGGTAGAAATGACTAGGAAAGGTTTCGCTTGGAACCCAGCTTCGCTCAACAAAACACCGCTGCACTCCACCGCCACAAGCAAAAATCTGCACCCGCAAAATCGTGCTCCACGAAAGCCAGTGCTCATGCAAAGCACTCCGAGAAAATACGGCTGAGTACAAGAGAATGCTCGGAAATAGAGAGGCCCACGGATCCTACAAACAAGCCATGTGTCATCTCGTGCCAACTCAAAATCCTAACACGTCACTCGACACATGGGGGAAGACCAACACCAAACTCGCTAGCCCACATACAAAACACTTTTCTGCAAACAAAGGTAAAGGAAAAGCCCCTTTGTCGAAGCCTCGACCAAATAAAAGTGGATCCAAGGATCGCAAATCCGACCCAACCCGCGATCCAAGACCGCATCCAAAAGCAAACCGGTATCAATGAATGTTAGCGTTTACGCTCGAGTATACTAATGTGTTATTGAATGTGTATGTATGAAAGATGCAAAGGTAACCCGTTTGTTCACAATGTAAAATGGCAAACCCTAAGTAATAGTCACCACCAATGCCAGCACCTGAAAACATCATGACCTCATGAAACCATTTAGTACCTATAAGAGAAGGACGGTTAAAACCCCGACTTGGCTACCGAACACTCCGAGTACCAAATACACCAGATTTTGCAGCACAGCCCTCCACCACCAAAAGCCCGAAAGTATCTGCGCTCTTGGCACACCGGAAGAGCAAAGCAGGCAACTCGACCAAGAGCGCGTAGCTTTGAGGTACCAACTCCAAGAATCGTGAAGCTGAGGCCACCAGAGGCCGCGCCAAGGTGCACAGAACATACACCATCCGCTAACCTTCCCGTCGTAGAGGACTCATGCAACTACTTCGCAAACAAGGTTGGAGGATTTGATCACCGCACCACCTCTTCTAGCACTGCTTGGAAGCTTTCATGGAAAAGATAATGAACCTAAAGAGACACAAAACTTTTTTCGTGGTGTTGGTTTAAACCAACACCCGCGCAAGCAATGAGCTATTAGCCTCGAACCTATCAAGGTATCCACAATACCTTGACAAGTTTTCTAAATTGCGCGATTACACGCGCATGTTTAGACCTACATTTACTTTTCTCTGATGTAAACTTTAGCAAATGTATCTCACATGTCTTTTTGGAAACTTCTAGGCTTTAATGGTTCTTTTACTATCCCTAGTGTAGGGACATAAAGGTGGCCTCTCGCTGATGTGGACCTACCACCTTAATGTCTCAATCTTAGTGGCAAATCAAAATGTTATTCATGCTTACATTAGGCATGCTCAATCGCAACTGCTCCAACCGTGGATATTCACTGGAATTTATGGACCTCCACAACTAACACCAAGACAAGTTTTTTGGAAAACTTTTGATGAACTAATCCCAACACCAACCTGTCTCCTGGTCTGCTTATGGGTGACTTCAACTATGTTGTAGCCCAACATGAAAAGAAAGGAGGAAGACTCGTGACTACCGGGACGAGTTAGATTTTTCAATAACTTCATCAACAACAATGGCTTGATTGACTTAGGGTTTCGTGGAGATGACTTCACATGGTCAAACAAACAAACCGATGGCGGTTTTATCATGGAAAGGCTAGACAGAGGACTAGCATCACAACCGTGGCTTGATGAAAACCACAACTCTCTCCTCGTGACACCTCCCTAGAATAGGATCGGATCATGCGCCAATCCTATTGTTGAATCAAAGCCATGACAAGGAGAAATGCGTAAACTCTTTTCGTGATAGAGCATCTTTGGTTCCTACATCCCCAAATGAAAGATATTGTCACCACAACTTGGCAACATCACCATGCACTCGGAGGCGGGAAATAATCTCATTATCGTAATGCAAGAAACTGCAAAACATTACAACGTTGGCATAAACAGCACTCTTCGCCACCCGCCGAATTACTAAGGGAAGCGTGAATCCAAATACAGTTGGCCCAATCAAATGTGCTACAACCTGCTAGGCTCCGAACTCTGCTTATGGCTACAACAAGAAAAAGACACAAGGAATTCGCACTGGATGCCGGGATGCACTCACATGACACATACTGGAAACAAAGGGCGAGAATTGAATGGCTAAAGAATGGGGATCTCAACACCGTGTTTCTTCATACCAAAGCCACGATCAACGCTAGAACCAACTATATCCATCGCCTACAAGATTCCAACAACGGATGGGTATATAACCAATCTGACAAATTGCTTTGATGCTTGATACAACACTATGAGCAACAATACATAGCAACCCCCAACTCGAGGTGGACTTCGCAACTTTTAAATCATATTACTCCCAGGATTTCAAACTACCACCGTAGGGAGATCATGAAACAGCCAATGACAGTGGATGAAATCCACGAGCCTCACAGAGCATTGGATCGATAAAGCTCCGGGACCAGATGGGTATACAAGTAAGTTTTTCAAGGTGTTTTTGGGACACCACTAAAGTTCAAATCATTGATTTAGTGGTTAACTTCTTCGACAAGGTAGAACTAGCAAACCACTTCAACCATACAATATCACATTCATACCCAAAACGTGAAAACCTGACTAAAACTAAATGATTTAGCCTCCATTGAATGCAATGTAGTATACAAGGTCATTTCAAAAATTTAGTCGATCGGTTAAGCACTCTATACTGCAGTCCATGATAAGTCCATACCAAAGTGCCTTTATACCAAATAGAGCCATCCATGATAACATTGCTATTACTGACAGAGATCTTCCCATCACATTAGATCCTCTGCACCCACAAAAAATCCAAAAATAGCTATCAAACCTGGATATTAAGAAGGCTTATGATTGTTTGGACTGGGGATTCATTAAACAAACCTCTTGTCCTTAGGATTCTGAACAAAGTTTGTGGAGTATCCGAATGATTTGTATAACCTCAGGATATACCCAATCAATGTCAATGGACATCCTCAAGGACACATAAAGCCAACCAGTGGCTTGAGACAAGGCTACCCTTTATCACCTATATATTTTCATAATGTGTGCAGAGATCCTCTCTACCAATCTTGCTATTTTGGAAAATGAAGAAAGGCTCAAAAGGATTAACCATTTCATCCAAGACTCCACCAATCCTCCACCTCATGTATGATGACGTATCTCGCTCATTACTTGCTCGACTGGATCGGAACACTTGCGACAACCTAAAAGGAATTCTCCACACATATTCCAAGTCAACAGGACAAGAAATCAACAAATACAAATGAATCATCATACATCACCCCTATACAGAACCAAGACACAAGAGACCGGCTTACCGTGAACATTCAATATACCAACCACCCACAATCCACCTAAATACCTAGGGTTGGAGTTCAAGCGGGAGAAATTCTTCACCCATTTTTGCTCAACTACCGCAACGATTAGAAAAAAGGCTAAGGGATGGATGGCAAAGTGTCTCAACTGCAAGTGAAGATGGTTTCGCTTATCAACTCCAGCATTGTTACTAACAATTAATCATGCAATGCAAACTCAATTGTCACGACACGTCCACCAAAAAGACTGACAAAATTGCAAGAAATTTCTTTGGGGTCACGTACAAAAATACGAGAGCTACACATGATTGGAAAAGATCAGCTAAACCTTCCCATCAAACAAGGAGGTCTGGGGATAAGGAACGCAAGAGCACAATTTTGCCCTACTTGGGAAGAGGGTCCTGGCAGGCACACGCCAACCCAAATACCATATGCAATAATATGCAGGGACCAAGTACATGAAACAGGAGACATCTTGAAAGAGATTCCGTAACCTCCGACTAAATGCAAGCCCGGCTTGAAAAATCTGGTAAAAATCGGCTCATTTGTCCGTGCAAATCATGGGATACAAATAGGTGATACGAAATAACAACAATTAAAGAAAACCGGATTCCAATGCATGCAAACAACATCTCGTCATGGGCGGAGGCCGAAGAAACAACATGGTTAGTACATTAATTGAACTCTTACCTATATTAATCATTGGAGCACTGGGCCACTAGAGACGAACTTTTCAGCCCATATCGAGAGATGTGATCAGAGGCATACATATCCCAAACCCTCCAAATCGCGTATAAACCAATATGGCCATCATGCCAAAACGGATGTCCAATACACGCCAAAGTGGTTCTCAGGTGCGTTGATCAACACTCAATAACATCCACCGCTAATACGCAATCAGCACCTGCTTCTTCCTCGAATATGGAGGCTCGTCAAAACAATGGAAAGCAACGTTGTCCCAGTAAAATCGAGACTTTTCCCTATGGAGAGAAAGTCGACCGGCTTAGATGGACTGTAGGCCACCTTCTAGGGTCTCCACTAAGGCAAAATATCGCAACCATAAACTTGAGCCACATTATGTATGATCTCAGCCGGAGATGGGCCCAACATTGCCTTTTTGCCCGCCTCAAAAGCCAAGTGAAAGTATCGGGAACTGTGGGTACGCTATTCATGATTCCAGGTAGTCGGGATTCACAAATCTATATGATGATTGGTGCTCCGACGCGTGATGCAATGCCAAAGAATTACTCCCAATCGGGGGACAACCACAACACCAACGGGCGTAGACAAATCTTCGGCCATACAAAATGGGCTGGCTGCAGGCACCAAGCACTGATGAGTACCAAGAAATTTCGGCGAGTTTACTGGCTTGAAAAACAGTTTACAAACCACTTTTCAATCTGTGCATTCTGGTTCGGAAACATTTGGCTAGTACGTAAAATGGGAGAGGTTTACAACAGCACCGTTGTCAACACTCGAGCTGGACCCAGGATTTATCCATTGCGCCTCCCGTTGGAGCAAAGAATACAAAATGGGCTGCCAACCACACCAAACTTTGCCCGTACGTGCCGACCGTCCACCTCGACATATACATCGACAGAAACAGAGAAACAACATGAGAACTATATGGGTTAGATGGACACCACCGATGCTTGATTGATAAAAATTCACACTACTGAGTGAAAGTAAAAGTAAACTAGGAGGACAACTAGACCATGGTAAAGTGGATGGATATGCAGAATTTTATGTATAGTTATCGGGTGGCGTATATTACGCTCTAATTGAAAAAACCATGCCTTGGTAGCGGAAATATGGGCACTACTAAGTTAAACACGAATGGCTACTCAAAGAAATGGCAAAAGATCCACTTTTTAACTTGGACAAAATGCGGCCTGGGTGGATGTACTTACAAAAAGGGACTTTACATAAGCACTATGGATCATTCGTGACGTACGCTGAGAGAAATTCAACAACATCTGCACAGAGTAGGATGAACATTTAGTCACGCACACGTATTGTGGAATCAAACCAGAGCAGATGGACTGGCAAATTACGCAGATTTATGTTGCAATTACGCAGATAAACAACAATAAACAACTCGCTATGACAAATGTACGGGATCACACGTACCTAATTCTAAAATGTAATTGTAATGATGACTACGGGAACTCTGCACTTATAGAAACTTACTTAATAAAATTTGATGCTTCTTTTCAAAAAA
>JAJJWW010008354.1:0-38995 GCA_023531295.1 Papaver armeniacum
TTAAAGTAAATCACACAAACGTTAATTCCTATTTACTTGATAAGCAATCCTATTGTGTTTGGTTAAGTCCGAACCTTTCTATCAAGTAAACATACTTCGTTGTTGTATTGTCTCGATCTCGTATCCATAGAAAATCACACGAAGTGTGAACCGATTAGTTGTATTGTCTCGACTCAGTCCATAGACAATCACTTTGGAGAAAGGACTTATAGGTAGGAATTTTTTTAGCTTGAGGTATATTTGGGTACCCTCGCTTTTTCAGAATCAATGTGATTTTAATGCTAAAATAGGTTTTAGTTTTGAGATTAGGTAGAAACCCCCTACCTTTTTAGCAAATCCAAAACTCTTGAATCAACCCAAATCCAAACAAGACATGCACAATTTCCAAGAACAAGAAGGATTAATAGCTTAGGTTTTCTTTCACTTTTTGTTTTCTTTTATTATTTAAAATGAAGTAAAGACTAAAGAGAGAAAAAAGTAGAAGGAAAGAGAGATGAAAGGGGAAAATTTTTTCTCGCGCAGTGCGAGATCATTTTAGAACTAGCAGATATATGGCCGTCGAGATCAAGAGATATGACATCGTCTAATCAGGAGTTAACCACAGTTAACCCAACTACTTCACCAGAATATTTGGTTAAAATAAAAACATCATCTAACAGAGTTAACCACGACTTGCATGCATAACTTCAAGCGTGCGATTGCAAAGCGATAATTTACCTAACATCATGATGTTCTTTCTTATTGTATGAAAATATGGTTTTACATTAGTTTTTCTCGCTTCATTGGAGGAAAAATCAATCAAAGCCTATCATCAACAATAATCAATGATTAGTTCCTAAGATTGTATAGTACTTGTAGCTTCGGTTTCGGTTTTTTATCATCATGATGGGTACCTCCGTTTTTAGTAGAGGCGCTCTTGAATCAAATATAGGGATATACCATGACCGTCAACTAAAAACACAAAGAACAAACGTTCATAATCACATCTCAAAGATTGAGTTCATAAAGGTCCAAGTTATAACATACGGTGATCATCAAGTCATCAACATCTTCATCATCATAAATATAATAATTATCTATGAAATCATGGTTATGATATAATTAATCACCATTAATAAAAGTGATCATTATCAACAACATTATCACCGTCAATGGAGATTTCCTATGTCCGATAGAATAATTTTCGGGTTCTTAAGAAAGCGAGATTCGTCAAGTTTTTCAAACACGGTTGGAGCAAAGACTAATTGTCTTTCACATATTTCACAATGAAACGAAACCCGATATTCGCTTGGACAAGTGCCTAAAACATTCTAACTGATAATCGGGGTTAACTCCGGTTAGATGATGTCATATCTCACTTCATCAGCGACCATATATGCTAGTTTAAAATGATCGCATTTGCGAGCAATTTTTTTTTCCGAGATGAAAGTGATGGGTTAAGTGTTTTGGGTTTTTGTGTTAGGAGACAAAAGAGAAGAAAAGTTGGAGAAGATGAAAGTGACGGCCTTTTTTTTTTTTTTTTCCTTTGTTTCACACGTTTTTGGTAAAGAAAACCCTAGATAATTATTATTTACCATTCAAGTTTTGATAAGGGACATAATATTTTATAAACACACCCCAATATTAAAGTACATGCACCCAAACACATAATAATATAATAGTGACACCAAAATTAGCAAAGGTACATGCATATATATATATATTATATAAAGAAGTTGTGTTTGTGTATCTTTATAATTACAACCATCGATTTCGTCATCCCACGGTTCACGATCCCTCGGTTATATGTTTTATATAAATTTATATGGCCATCCGTCGGATCGTCGAGTTTCTCGTCCCGCTATGACATCAATTTCCTCTTATAAATATTTTTTCTTCCATAAATACGTAAAGTCCCTAACGTCCTGGCTTTCCAAAATTTGGCTAGGCTTCCATAACGTAAAATTGAAACAAAACTAAAAAGAATCCCGATTTTAAAACACATACCAAAGTTAACTAGATTTCTAATTTGGTTAAACTCGACTTTGTGCGCAGGTCATATAAGAAGCGTCACCATGTTTACAACACAAACATAGCTTTGGTTCACTACTATACAAAAGGAATCATGCTCGGATAAAGTTTCGTGAATCTTTATAACCAAATCAATATGAGGTGCACGTTTCATCTTTTTTTTCTTTTCTCTTTTTTTGTGTGATTGTCTACGCTTCGTGTTTTTCGGGTTTTATTTGCCGAGTTTGATTTTGTGATAGGGCGATCGGAAAAGAGACATGCATACTTGATTTCTCTTTCCACTTTTTATTGGGTTTTCTTTCTAGCTCTGCGTTTTTTAGTTTCTCTCTTCAAAGAAACCCTAGAACTGATTTCCCTTTTAGTTTTTGTTTGATTAGCTGATTTTTGTAAGTGAAAAGAGCGTATCAACAAGTTTTGCACTGATAATAACTTTTTTCTTCCCATTGTTCCCACTTCCAAAGCCTTCAGAGAGAAAACGACCCAGAGAAAGAATTGCAAGACGACATCGTATTCTTCTCCATCCCTTCAAATTTTGTTCATAGAGGGGTTTGATTTCTTCGAACATAGTTGGGGTTTGAATTCCAATTTCTTCTAGATATAATGGTGAATAAGAAAAGGTATTAATGATTTCTCTTTCCTGTATTGGTCCAATTTAAACTCTTATTATATTATAGGATTATAAAGGAAGAGAAGCAGATTAGATTGGTGGTTAATCTTACCAGGAAGTTTCACTCATCACTTAATAAGGTATGACTTCTGTTAATCCTTCTTTAATCTCCCTCTCTATATAACTGTGAACTGTACCAGGGCAATTCTGATATCAATTGCCAGCAAATTCAGTTTGTATCACTTTTGATATAAACAATCTTGATAAATATTCCCTAATTTCTCTTTTTTTGATCTGATTCCTGACCCTGCTATAATCTCATAACCCTGTTTGTTTCGGTTTTGCAGCTATCAACACCATAATCCAAAGAGTATTCATCATAAAATAAAATCACATCTCCTTACATGGTTGTTGTTCTTTTTGTCATTCAACTCAAAATATTCGCTTCTGTGTTTCGGGTGAATATTGCTACCATGGCCAACAAGGTATTCTTCCCGTCGACATGTTCCCCAATTTCCAGAGAAATCGAACGTCTATTATGTTTCTTAATTAAAAACGTTGAGATTTTATTATTCGACCAAAACTATGCGTCCGGCCTTTTAAACAGTAAATATGGTTCGTTGTATAACTAAATTCCTTTCTCCCCACAGTATCCCTCTTTCACACAAGACGTAAATTTTGTTTTTCGTAAATTTCTGCTATCGGTTTAGAAATGCACGGAACAGGTAATAGGAGTTTAAGAATTCTAGGTTATTATTTGGCCGAGAGAGAGTAGTAGCAGTCTCTTCTCTTGAAAGAACTCAGTTGAAATACAAGATTATAAGGAGGCTGCTTTTAAGGTAAACATTATGATCTGGGATGCAATGCATAACTCAGTACGATGATACAGGCGCAAGGCATTCCCACCTTAGTAAATTACGCCCAGGCGGGAGGTGAAACGAGGAGGTGAAACAGAGGTGAAACTATTGAACAAATTTTCTTGCCCTGCAGCTTTAGCTCTGGGAAGTTATGAAGTTACTTCCTAAAGTTTTTTGAGATGAAATGGTGCTTTTCTGTGGCTCTGCAGCAAACTTTTATGGCCTGAATACTCAGTAAGTTGAATGGGAGACGAGACGTAAGGAGACTTGGTGTATTCTTCCTCATGCTATCTTATGGGTTTTATGGAAGGAGTTGGAATATAAATTTGTGAGGTTGGATGTGCTGGTGAAGCAAATAAATTTGCATTTTATGTAGAAAAAGAGAAGTCAGTTATTTTTTTTTTATATATTTTTTTAAATGTACAATAAATTTTTTTTCAAAGTAGCATCAACATAAAAATTACGCATATTTTCCTCCGACTGCAGATGTTAAAGAAATTAACCGACGTTCTTTCAGGATTGTTTAGACCCTAGACTTGACATATTGGCGATGGATTGGCAGAGATTCAATAAGAAGATGACATCTCCAATGAGATACTACGATATGTTTGTAGTGTAGCCAATAAGAACATAATTAATTAGGTTTATGGGGTGGATAACTTCATAAATGTTTGATTTGCATTTGAGATGGTTATCCTTGACGTGAAACAAGTTAACACTTTGCAGCTAAACAATGAAGACAGTTTGTGAAAGATAATATGAGAACCCGTTGATGATTACAAGATCATAGCACATGAAAACTATGATACTCTGCGGGTTGTGTTGTCAAGGCAATCAAATCTCTCCATGTGATTGAGGAGGTGAAATTGCCAAAAGAAAATAAGAACATGATTAGAAGAAAATAGTAAAATTGCCTAGGTTTTATCATTTTGGACGGCATAAATTATGCCGCGGTCAAAAACGGTTAATGCTAAATGTTAATTTCCAAAAGAATTTAGGTGATCCCGACTAATTTGACCCGACCAACAAAATATTGGACTAATTTGACCCGACTAACAAAACACTAGGAATTGCTTAAGTGGCCACGACTAATTTGGCCCGACTAACAAACCACTGGGAATTTCTTAAGTGGTCACGGTCGGTGTTGTAGGCCCCGACTAATTTGACCCGACTAATAAAGCACTGGGAGCTACTTTAGTGGTCACGGCCGGGGTTGTAGGCCCCGGCTAATTTGACTCTATGAATAAAATACTGGGAATTGTTTAAGTGGCCACGGCCGGGGCTATAGGCCCCGGTTAATTTGATCTTACTAAGAAAACACTAGGAATTGCTTAAGCGCCGGCTAAATTGACCCGACTAACAAAAGACTGGGAACCGCTTACGTGGTGACGGCCAGGGCTGTAGGCCCCGAATAAATTGACTCGACTAACAAAACACTGGGAATTTCTTTACTAGCCACGGCCGAGGCTGTGGGCCCCAACTAACTTTTGTTATCAGTATACCAATCGTTTTAAGCAAATAATATTTACTAAACAACCTTTTATATTAATGAATGATTAAAAACAAACTAAGTAGCAAAAAGCGATCAGAGAGGTTGAGCCGTCGGCCGTAAAAGTGATACCTAGTATATATATATATATACATACACAACCCACATTGCATACATTCACCACAATTAAAAATCATCTTTATTATTTTATTTTATTTTGGCAATCATAAATATAATTAAAACTAAATATTTATTCTTTTTAAATTAAGTTTTAAATCACAGTCCGAACAAAATAATTATGAGTGGGTTTTATGCGCCAAAATCGTATTAAGAAAATTACGGGGTGTTACACTATTAACCCCTTAAAAGAATTTCGTCCCGAAATTCAATAACCAAAAATACCGGGCATTACAAAGGTTCCATCACCAAATTGGTGGTGCTACACCAATTTGCACTCATTAGACGATGCTCTATCATGCCACTGAGATCTTCGTTCAAGTCATGGTTCGCTCGTGCATTTGAAAATCCGGTAACATCCTATCTTACGACTAAGTTCAATTACTTATTTCCTCCGTAACAAAAAAAAAAAAACACCATCCAGTGCTGACTGAGGAACATGACTGTCCCTCACTAAGCAGGGACTTAATGTTGATGGTGGATTTTTGTCAAGGGCTAAAATCGTAAATTTGCATATTCTTGGTCCAGTAGTCAGACGAATATAGAGACATATGTCTCTCATTAAAGCGAGAAAACTCATGCCACAAGAGCCTCTGACTGAGTCTATTGTCTGTTAGAGCATACATGAATATGCAGTCTCTCAATTGAGGCAACGATACATTTCATGAATACTGAGCAATTTCAGTAATCACTTTTATATAGAATCGAACGATTGGACGGCTCCTAGACAGCTTGCCTGCTAGTATAGAGCATAACGTCTTTAGGATGCAACAACGTTTTCCATGACTATATAAAAGACATGTGTATATAATCTTAATGATTGGACGGCTCCTAGACAGCTTGCCTGCTAGTATAGAGCATAACGTCTTCAGAATGCAACAACGTTTTCCCTGACTATACTAACAAATATGACGCTTCAACTAGCTCATATCGTTGATTCTTGAATAATTAATGCTCATAGACAACATGCTAGTATAAAGCCCTTAATTATTTCTAGTCACTATATTCATTAATCAATCCCTAGAAAATATTCTACGTTCTTCATAATATTTCATTACTTCAATTCATGGCTCTTCCCAGCCAGAATTCCATGGGTTAGTAATAAATATTCAACGTCTGCATCCGAGTCACTATCGAATAAGCCCCAACAAAATGGTGCAAGTGTACTCAGCAATAATGCACTAACGAGCACCTAAATGCACGAACGAGCATTCAAAAAATTACGAAGGGACGATGAACCTATGCAAAATAGGGAAGAAAAATAATAATAATAAAATATTAGTTAAGGCGCTAGGGGATCGGACCCCACCGGCCGGCCGGTCATGCCGCCGTGGCCGGTCCCACGCCTTTTTCTTTATTTTATCATATTTTATTATTTTTCCTTGATCTCATGAAAATCCCTTTATTTGAACAGATTCCTTCGTTTGAGGAAACTCAGTTTAATGGTGTTTCCTTGATATCAAGGAAATAATATAAAATTAGGAAAAGTGTCACGGGACCGGGCTCATTAGCCGGCCGGCCATGCCTTAGCCATGGCCGGTCCCACACCTCGTCATTCCTTATTATTATTTCCCTCATCTTATGAAACTCCTCAGTTTCATGATATTTCCTTCACACCAAGGAAATAATATAAAATTAGGGAAGGTGTCACGGACCGGGCCACTAGCCGGTCGACCATGGTCTGCGTAGATGTCCATAGGTTTGCCACATACAGAGCAGGTACTGTCAGCTTCAAAAAAGGGTATGGCTAACATGTACATGAGAATGGAACGAAACTGCCTCGGCCCAACTGTTTGGTTCAACCCACTAATAGGTACAACCTTGAGGAAGTCCATTGCATGTTATTATTATTATTATTTTTTAATTTATTAGATAAAGTGTATTACATTAACTAGTCGGAAGCCTAACAAGCTAGGCTCCAACAACATACTACTACATTAATTGGCAGTTCTTTGTGCTAAACAACGAGCCTCATGGGTAACCTAGCTAAGGGAGCCAGAAGCGGATGGGAAATTTTGAGATTGTGTCACAAGGGGAGCAAACTAACACTACCTTCCATGTTAATTCCTGCCAATATTACGCCATTGGGGACTCGGAACACTCGGGACCTCCTAACGCATGAAACCAGGGGATGACCAGCTAAGCTAGGGCCCGTTCTTAAAAGATTGCCTCTAGGGGAAAACTAACACTACCTTCCATGTTTATTATTATTATTATTGTTATGAAAGATTGCCTCTAGGGGATTTTATTTAAGAAAATCAAATATCAGTTTGTACATGAATGGATGGGAGTCGAGTAACAAACTGTGCTCCAACTCCTTTTTGGATAGCCAAACCTACCCTATGAAATAAAGAACCGCTTTATTTTATTGTTAGCGTCGTAATTAACTAAGCAGTTCTTTAGCCTCTTCAAGAGAACAATCATATCATCTCCGAGTTCACCTAGAGTTGTGAAAGCCAAGACTCCGAAAGCATACCCTTGAGACCTGCATATCTCCAGATACTTGTTACGTTTGTGACTCATGGCTGCAGTGATTGCATGTCCAGGTGTAAAGCTACGTAAACCAGGTCTAGAGAAGGGCGAGATTCCTGTGACATCAAAACATGTATCAACTCCGTTCTCCCAGCTATGCACAAGTATGTCCGCTGGCTTTAATGCCGCCCCACCATCCAAAAGGCCTAGAGATGCTTCCTTCCGAGCCGTCACTCCAGCCCTATATCAAATATCCATAATCACATCTCGCACCAAGTCATGTCGAAATTTGAGGCCTACCTCGCTAGCACAATGGAGCGCATGATCTCCGAAGACGTCCATATCGCGTTTACAACAAGTACATACACTGTCTTCCGGAAAAAGTGGTATGCCATAGCGGTATTGGGCGACTGCCCTGAATTGTCGAGGCCCGATGGTTTGATTTAGACCAGCAATGGGGATAGCCTTCAAAAAGTCCATCACATGTGCCTTCCTATTGCACTGCCATAAGATCGCGTCTCTTGTTGATAGGTTGAACCTGTTAGGAAGTTCCTTCGTCACTGCATCAAAATACATAGCCGCCATTTTCTTCATAGGCTGTGGGGCGGTGGTACTGATGTCGAAAGAAGTGGACAGGCCACAGGTATGTATGAAACTGTTGAGGGCGTCCTGGAAGCTGAGGCTTGGTGCTGAAATGTCGAGATTGCTCAGAATGGTTTATTGTAAGCATTGAGTGCTGTACACGACGCTAGGTAGCAGTACTGGCTAGTGTCGTACATGGTGTACACTCCTAATCCTCCATCTCCCATAGGCAAGGTCAGCAGGCGTTGTTGAAGGAGCCCGAAACCAGCGCCATCTCCTGCTATCAGGTGTCGTAGAAATATTATTATTATTATTATTATTTTTATAAAATGGACGCCGTAAGGCTTTTATAAATTAATATCAAAATCGACATTACAAGGGATGGTGGGCAGCCTAGCAACAAGTCAAGCGCCGACACCTTATTATTATTATTATTATTAAAAAAAGAGTCAATTATACAAAATTTGTTGGTAGTCTAGCCACCAATTGGGCACCAACGCCCTTTTGAATTGCAATACCTATTCTATGAAACAAAAAGCTACCGGTGTCACAAATTACATTGTTGTTAGCAAGACAGTTCTTCAATCTCTTCAAGAAGGTGATAGTATCTTCGCTTAGTTCGCCCAAAGTAGTGAATGCAAGAATGCCCAAACTGTAACCATGAATCTCACATGTGGCAAGATACTTGCTACGCTTGCGAAGGATTGCTTTAGCAATTGCTTGGCCGGGTGTGAAGTAACGGATGTCACACGTGAAAGGCGAGACACCAGTAATATCTAGGCAAGTATCCTTACCATTCTCCCAATTATACACTAGCAAGTCAACAGGCAACAATTTAGTATTATTATTATTATTATTATAAAAAGGAGCAAGGAAGGCTTTTTTATTATTATTATTATTATTATAAAGGGAGCCGTGAAGGCTTTTATTATTATTATTATTATTATTATTATTATTATCTATTATTATTATTACTTAAATATTATTACATGAAACTAGTTGGAAGCCTAACAAGCTAAGCTCCAACGATATACTACTACATTAATTGAACAAGGTTGATGTGGTAACCTACCAGTGAGCCTCATGGGTAACCTAGCCAAAGGGAGCCAAAGCGGCGGGAGGGGGCTGAGATTGTGTCACAAGGGGGAAACTAACACTACCTTCCATGTTAATTCTGCAATATTACGCCATTGGGGACTCGAACACGGGACCTCTGGAGCGCATTAAACTTTGGGAAACGGGGATGACCAGCTGAGCTAGGGGCCCGTTCTTCTTATTCTTCTTCTTATTCTTCTTCTTCTTCTTCTTCTTATTATTATTATTATTATTATGATAATTATTATTATTATTATTATTATTATTATTATTATTATAAAGAAAAATTAATATTATTATTATTATTATTATTGAACAAAAGAAAGAGTCATTACACAGGATTGACAGGGAGTCTTGTAATAATTTGCGCTCCCACGCCTTTTTGAATAATAATACCTAAACGATGAAAAAGAGAACTACCTAGTTTGCTATTAACGTCATAACAAGCCATGCAGTTCTTTAGCCTCTTCACAAAGAGAATAATGTCTTCCCCGAGCTCACCTAAAGTGGAAAAGGCTAAAACACTGAATCCATATCCAAGAGATGAACACTTTTCAACGTATTTGTTCCTCTTACGTGTGATGGCAGCTGAAATTGCATAACCGGGAGTGAAGCTACGGTTCCTACCTTTGGTGAAGGGCGAGACAGGTGATATCGGCGAGACATCTTGGCCATTCTCCCGAGTTATACACCATAATATCAGCCGGCCTTACCGAGTTGTTCTGTGTCGGAAGAAAGACCCAAAGAGACCTCTTTACGGGCAGCTACACCATCCTTGTAGCATATATCTCGCGAATAAATCACGTACCATATTGTGCACAATTTATGGCCAACTTCACTTCGCACAATGGATAGCGTGGTCTCCAAAAATGTCCATGGCCCTTTTACAACACGCGCAGTCATATTCTTCGGGAAAAGCGGAATACCTAAACGGTATTGCAAGATAGCTCGAATTGACGTGGTCCGACAACTTGATTAAGGCGGCAATAGGGATAGCTTTGAGATAGTCTGCGCGTGGTCCATTCATTTGCTTTGCCATAGTAAAGAGTCTCGCTCACGACATGGAAAAGGAAGTGTGCATCTCTCGCTAACAACATCAAAAAAACGAATTGCCAATAGGTGCATGGGATGTGGGGCAATGTCTGTGATGTTGAAAGTGGAGGGAGACAACCTGCAGGTATGCATGTAGATGTCGAGAGCGAGTTGAAATGAGGGTCTCAGGTCTGAGATTGCGGCGTTCTCCAAAATGATTGTTGATGGTGGATTTTCATTTAAGGGCTGAAATTGTAAAAGCCAAAATTATGCGCTAACATCTTGCAAAAGATAAAGCCATTAATTAGTGATGAATACTTATTCAATTTACTAATTCACCTAGAATAGAGCATGTGGCAACAATCCCAGTGATTCTCATGAATTAAATACACAAAATTCATCCAGAGGTTGGAGCATGTAGCAATAATCCCATATACCCTGTGAATTTACAAAGATTATTAATTAATGCATGACCAGCCTCGTATTTCCGTACTCATTACGGTGCGGCATGACGACCGAGTGTTGTTCTGCTGAGCAACACGAATCTCCAAGCATTAATAATAAAACATGTACGAAATACCCATACAGGCTACAACTCTCGGTGTGTTATACTAGCCCGATTGAGCATGTTTGAACCTCGAACCGACCATATCGGTCTCGAAACGATCACGACCATCCAACCTCACCAAAGATGATTGGATGGCTTAGATTAAATCCATGACCCCAAGGGTGTATTGGAATATTCACCACCTTAATGACCACCGGCGGGCCCGTTTATGCCCCGGGTCGGTTGAATACATACCATGCCTCCCAAATAACCACCGAACACCAGCCTAAAGTATGATGGTTGGACAGTGTGGAGCAGCTTGGAAAAGCATGCGCACAAGACCGCCAACGACAGGTCTCAAAGCGGCCACGGCCGTCCAACTTCACCTAAGATAATTGTACGGCGTAGATTACCCCCATGACCGATCGGACAAGCTTGTCCCGCACACCGGCAGGACCCCTTTCACCTGCATAGCCGAGCTATCTCATGACCTAACCGGGGGAGGAGTGAACGTTCACCCATAACCCGGGGCGTGATGCTTTAAGGGTCGCTAAGGGTCTTAAGGCGATCACGACCATCCAACCACGGCGTATATAGATGGCCTAGATCAAGCCCCATGACCGTCAATCAGTGTATCACCATGATCACCACCGACCCAATGTGGGCCCCACATGGTCGGCCTACCTAAAGGAGGAGCATAGATTTCCAAACCGTTAGGTTGGAATCGTGTACACACGACCGATCCAAAACCCTAATTAGGGTTTGCGGCATGTTACATGTGTCGCCCGATCGATCACGAGCGTCCATCTTCGCAAGCTTGGACGAAGGGTGTAGATGTAGACTTAAAAGGTCCCTGAGCATGTCAACATGATCATCGTGGGACCACCTACACACATGACCGGTCGACCAAGGCCAACCATGGCCGAATGTCTCAAACGCGCGCCCGAAGTAAGCATGGTGCGCGGTTTCCAACTTCTTTGCAGCATGGGATTTCTGTTGCAAATCGATCTCAACCGCTCTTCTTTACCGGTAAACTTGAGTGGCCTGGATCGAACTTTCGTGGGATAGTGAAGTATAGACATGGACACCAGCATGTCGTCTATACACATGCCTGATCGGTCCTCTATAAAGCACTTCCCATGCTTGGATTCGACCAAGTTGAAAGAAGGAACTTGCGTACCTCTTAAGACCTAATCCGACGGTCGCAGATGAAGGTTGCAAGTCATCTCGTCCGTCCAACTTTACCAGCTTGGGCGGACAGCCTAAGACATGAGTTAGGCTATCAATGAGGCGTCACCACAATCACCATCCACCACTCTTCCACATGGAGTGATCGGTCAAGTCGGGGGCTTACTCCGTATAGCCTCCAAACGATCACTCGAAGATGGATGGACATGATGCTATTTTAAGACGCTTAAATTCGTGACTTACTCCGGTAAGCCTTAAAAACAACGATGTTTCATACATGTTGAATATACTCGATGCAGTACCTGCGTAGAATACACACGATACTTCACAAGTATCGACTTCCTAAATAATTTAGTTATTTAGTCTAGCATTACATGCTACTACGTGGTCCCACGATCCACACACTCGAGACATCAATCATGTCACAAATGTGGGATACATCTTTGGGGTATTGGTCAGCGGTTACAACAGCGTGCAACGCGCCATCACAAGAACGTGTCGAAGTCATGGACGGTTAGAGATGACAGGAGAAGTGGGCAAGACGGGTCGTGTAACATCAACACACAACTCCACTACTCCATCACTTCACTTCCTCCACTTCCCATGAGAGACGTGAATAAGGCTCAAATGACTTGTATAAATAGGTTCTCCTCCCTATTTACAACAACAAGGAACAAGTCAAGACAAGATAGAAACCAAGTGTTAATACAAAAAGTATTCAAACACTCAAAGTTCGCTTGCATCAATCGTAAGCTTCCGCCCACCTTTATTACAAGTCATAAACAAGCCTACACCTTCACAATCTCAACACCTTCTTCGCTTCCCTCCCTAAGATCAACCCCATCTCCTTCACTTTGTGACCGAAGCAAGTCCGGAACGCCATTTCTTGGTTTAGGCGAGTTATGCAGATTGATTTCTCGAATCACGAGCACTCACCGCGCAATGCATTTGTTTAGGGTTTAGATTCATTCCTCATCCGCACACCCCAAATTACCAAATCCGGCAGGAATAGTTTTCACCCATAAACAATGATATGCTGTAGGGACTTGGTCTGAAAACAAGATGCGATTTAGCAATCCGAGACGTGTCGGACATCTTATACTGGCAGTCCCTCCATCTTTGATGGGAGAGTTGCGATTCTCTGTTGCAGTGGGCCGAAACTGGCACTGCTGAAGCAGATGATTGTCGAACCTGGAAACAACATCGTGAAGTGTTGACGACCTGGTAGTTCGCATGCTGAAGTAGAGCTTGGACACGCCAGAACAGTTTCGCAACAAGAGGAGTTTACATTGTGGGTCCTTGAGTTGTTTAACACACTCCATAAGCTGGATGGTCTTGGCTACACGAGCTATAATAGTATTATTACAATACTGATCATCCATGCTTACAGGTCCGCCAAGGAGTTTAACTCCACCTGCTGGTCTACCAATACCCATAGGGAAAACCCCGACGTCATTGCACCTTGGATCCATATTTGGCCAGTAGATTTCTGTTTTGTTAATGTTCAATCGCAGGCCACTTTTAACACCTTCAAATCCAGGATAATCAGAATAATGCTTTGGAAACCTCTAGAGTGTCTCCAATTATGGTGTTGTCGTCTAGATACCAGGCGTGTAAATCTAGATTGCATTGTGTAGAGATTTTACGGACTAGAGGGTGCAAAGTTAACGCAAAGAGCAAGGGACCAAGGGGGTCGCCCTGTTGAACCCCTTGAGAGGAAGACAAGATGTGTTCGTTGTAATATAGCTTAGTAGGTTTGGAGTAGCAAAATTCAACCCACCTAGAGATGTTCGGACACTTAGCTCTTGCTTATCTTATCAAGGCAGTCCTATCCAAGATATTAAAAGCATTTGTGAAGTCGATAAGCATCATAGTCATGGTGTTAAGATTACCTTTCACCTCCATCAGTCTATTAGCTGAATGCAGAATCCCTTCCCCTCCGCATGGTATCCCTACCCAAAATTGGTGGTCGCCTAGGTACAAAGACATCGCTTTGCTGACGGATGACGCAGCTAGTTTGGAACACAAACGTCGCCAAATGGTGCCAACAAGCTATTGGTCAAGACCACCACCCGGGTTTGAGAAGAGGTGTCGGTGGGCGCACTCGCGATATATTCACCCAACGCAGAAGGGGCAGTTGCCATACAACCACAAATTCACAACACCTGTGATAGATATAAGGAGATCTTCTGATACAGCTGTAGCAAATCAACTTAAGGCGTCAAGTAAGTGTTGGGCTCCGAGGCCATATCATCGCCACAGGAAGTTCCTTTAGGGAAACTCCTCAAGGCCTTCTCAACTGCCCGATATCACGATAACAAGAACACGGTAATATCTTGAGTGGGTATATTAGGAAGTGGTGCTTAAGGGTGCTTCTGCTGCAACTCATAAAGCGTATCTGCATTGGATGGTGCGACTCCACTTGAAGAAAGAATGCGAATAGCGGTTGTGTAATGTCCATTGTTCAGCTTTTTCTTCAGTAGGTATAATAATATTATTATTATTATTATAATATTTATTATAATGTTGAATCCATATATATTTATATTATTATTTTAATAGATAAAGAGTATTACATTAACTAGTTGGAAGCCTAACAAGCTAAGCTCCAACAACATACTACTACATTAATTGAATAGGTTGTTGTGCTAGCCTACCAGCGAGCCTCATGGGTAACCTAGCCAAGGGAGCCGAAGCGGATGGTGGGGCTGAGATTGTGTCACAAGGGGGGCAAACTAACTCTACCTTCCATGTTAATTTCTGCAATATCACTCTATATTTATTATTATTATTATTTTAATTATAACACCAAAACTTTATTAAAAACAAAGAAAAATTTACACAGATTTGGTTGGTAGTCGGGCAACAAGTTGTGCTCCGACTCCTTTTTGGATAGCCAACCCTACCCGTTGAAAAAGAAAACTACCTACTTTACTATTTACATCATGACTACCAATGCAGTTCTTCAAATACTGCAAGAAGACAATCATATCGTCACCCAACTCGACCAATGTAGTAAAAGCAAGACTCTAAACTCAAAACCATGTGATATGCATTGTGCGAGGTATTTCTTTTTTATGAAAGTAATGACTGCAGAAATGGCATGGCCTGGAGTGAAGCTTCGAGGTATTTATTATTATTATTATTATTATTAAAGATTGCCTCCAGGGGCTTTTATTAAAAAAAAATCAAAGTCATTTTGTACATGAATGGGCGGGAGTCGGGCAACAATTTGTGCTCCAACGCCCTTTTGGATAACCAAACCTACCCTATGGAAAAGAAAACTCCATACTTTACTGTTAACATCATAGCTAGTTAGACAATTCTTCAATCTCCTCAACAAAATAACGAGGTCATCTCCAAGCTCACCCAAAGTTGAGAAAGCCAAGGCGCAAAACTGATATCCCTGTGACGTGCACTTGTCTAAATACTTGTTGCGCTTTCGAACAACTGCCGCAGAAAATAGCATGGCAGTGTGAAGTTATGAATCCCTCCGCCTGAAAATGGTGAAACTCCGGTGACGTCGAAGCAAGTATCTTGTCCGTTGATCCAATTATATATGAGGATGTCGGCAGGTCTGAGGGCGTTATTATTATTATTATTATTATTATTATTATTATTATTATTATTATTATCAAAATCAACATTATTGAGAATCAAAATCAACATTACAAGAGATGGTGGGTAACCTAGCAACAAGCTGGGCACCAACACCTTTCTGAATAACGATCCCTAGCCTATGAAAAAGAGAATTGCCGATCTTAAAATTAGCATCGTGTCTTGCCATGCAATTTCTTAATCTCTTGAAAAATTAGAAAATCCATTGCCAAGTTCACCAAAAGTGGAGAAGACCAACACACCAAACCCATATCCGAGTGAAGTACAGACATCCAAGTATTTTTTGTTCTTTCGAAAGGACACGTTGAGAGGAGATGGCATGACCTGGTATACGAGTTTTAGCACTAGTGAAAGGAGAGACGTGACATCAAGACAAGATCTCTACCATTGTCCTAATTATAAACCATGATATCTCGCCGGCCTAAATTCCTTATCGCTGATGACACCCAAAGAAACCTCTTTCCTAGCTACGACGCCACTCTATAGCACATGTCTCACAAAATATCTTTTACTAAATCATGTCCGAACTTAAGCCCAACCTCACTAGCACAAAGGGATAGCGTGATCACCAAAGATATCCATAAGCTTGCCACAACAAGAACATTTACTATCCTCCGCAAAAATATGCCAAACGGCAGAAGACGGAGCTAAAATCACTAAGAGCCAACCGCCTGATCAAGACACTGTATAGGTATCGCCTTAAGGAAATCCAACGCATGTTCTGATCTATCGCATTGCCAAACAAAAGTCTCACGTGCGGATAAAGAAAACCAGAGGTTACCTTCTCCCGGATAGTCGATCGCCGTTGTAAGCGACACAAATATAATTACACTTTCTTACTACTCAAAATATAAATATAGCAAGGGCAAGAAAGGATCGATCCCACAGAGAGGTCTAGGTTGTCGAATTGTTATGGTTTCCTATATAAAACAATAGGAAGAATTTACGATTGTGTAAATAAAAATAAACAAAAGCAAAACAAATAAAAGTAAACACGCAAATCAAGGATGTGAAAATATTGGGTAAAAGGTTTCATCTTCAATTGTAAACAAGTTTATGAATATATGAATAGAATTCGTATTTAATCTCGTTATCATCAAAAGCCATGGAATACCTTATTGCAAGAATACTCCGTAAATTTCCAAAGTTATCAACACACACATTAGGGTGCGTATGTGAAATCTACCTAAAGAATAACCTAACGCCTTGCGCTAATCAAGTTCAATTCCTAGGAGCATTAAGTTTTAAATAGGCTAATCAATGCAATTGAAATACATTCGCAAAACAATTCGAACAAAGGTCAATTTCTACATATGACTACGAGGATGTATCACAAACCCTAATCATATCATGCTACTCGTATTCAAGGTTATATTTCGATGAAAACCCTAAAATAGCTATAGATATGGATGTGAGTTCAATCAATTCTAGACTCATTAAACAAACATTCAATCTTATTGCAATCCATCAATCATGCAATTATTGTAACCCGTAGAAATCAAACGATAATATTGAGAGAAAACTAATTCATAAAAATCATAACTTGTTGCAAAATCCAACTACATCTTCAACCAATAATAAAAACTTAGTTATTTGTGTTCATGGAGTTCATAACAAGAAGGAAGAGAAAACCTATCATGGTTCTAAACCCTAGAACAAAAGTAGAGAAAAGATAATAAAACGTGGTCTCCAAGTTGGTCCACCAAGCCCAGGAGTGAAAAATATGTCTCTGGAATTTTGGGTCCAAAAAGCGTCGCGAATTGCCGACGTCATCGCCGAATGGCCATGGTCATGCGTGGAATCCGCCACCGGAAAATCATCTCCCGCCGCTTTGTCATCGGAAATCACACCGAGTGCACGCTCCCAAAGAGCTCATCTCCATATCTCGCAATTCAAACAATCACAAAATACCATCTAAACCAATTCCTCTTTCTTAAAACGCGCCTAAAAGCGCGACTCGTAGCCCATATGTCCGCCGTCGATTCTGCATCCGACTGCACCCCTTCGTGATTCACCGAATCATTGTGATTCCCACTTACGGTTCCAAAATCCGGCTAATGGAACTATGCTTAAGCGGCCACCAATTTCGCCTCTCTCCGCAGACTATTTCTCGCAGCCTTCAAAACCATTAGTTCTCCCCTGTAATTCTTCATCTGCTTTTGTTGCTATCAATTTCATCGCTGCATTTACCCATTAAGCCGCTTCTCTTCCTCGCTCACTGCCACAATCAATCCCATTAGCTTCACAACCAACGTCACAGCTCTGCCATTGAACATCGCCTCGTTTCACCTGCTGAGCAACAACACCACCGCCTCTACCAAACCTTGCATTTTAGCTCAAACTCCCAATGCAACCGCTTAAACCGACTCCTCAGTAAATAATCCACCAAACTCGATCCAAGCCACCACAGTTCAACATCTCAGCTCAGGCCTCCTCGTTTTCTTTACAAAGACAACCGCCACTATCACACCGCTATAACCTCCAAGTCAAGCGCCACTTCCTTTTCGCAGTTCGCATCACCGCTTTCAAGTCCACCAACTTCACCGCCTCACATCGCGCCATTCTCTCGTAAGATCTCAAAGATCTATTTCATTGGCAATAGTTCCTTTTCTCGCCTTATGCACCCTTAGCGGCAACTCACAGCTACATCCGCACTCCACTCGCTATACCACCCGCCATCAGCCCTAAGCTCCAATTCCATATCCCGCCCGCATACTCAAACCAAAGATTTGTACCTGCAGCCTTCAACTGCACTCCATACTGCACTCACCCGCAACGAGCTTCCGCCTCGCTTATTCTTCATGACCCATAGACTCACAAAGAAACCACCAAAACAAACACCAAAGAAAGATCTGTCTTCATCCGCATCGAGCTTTAATCACCACATAACCTAGCCAGAAGCCGCTGATCACCGCAACCCCTACAAAGACCATTATCTTATAATTCTCCGGCTCGACACTTCATTTGCAAACACCAAAAGAAACAAGATTTCTTTCATCCGACATTGCTGCCAACATACAGCCATTCGAGACCAACACCAGCACTACCATCTACAGCTACAACCCACTTCAGGTGTCAACAAACTGCAGTTTCATCTTCATTCATAGACCAAAATTAATCTCCCGGCAATCCTCACAAAAACCTCAAATCGAAGCACGCCCGCACCACAAACAAACTCAGCCCATTATTCTCCGAGTATCAGATGAGCGCCACCGAAATATTCATTCTTCCACCTTCGAGCATTGCTTGGCAGCAGATATCTTCCTCCAACTCAGTTTTCTCGAGCTTTCTCCATCTCTGGCTCATCAAAGAGCCTCGATCATCTCGCATCTTCATATTCTTGTAATCGCAATCTCATTCTTATTCAACTCGCTATTCTCAACACCAACAGGTTCTGCACTTCCACCACCATCACACTGTACACACCTCCAATACCAACCCCTTCACCGTAGTATCTGTCAGCCCTGCCGGTCGCCGTTGAACTTGAAGCCAGAAGCACCGCTCTCCTAAGCATTTTCTCAAACAGCTTGTGTGCAGATTGCAAACTGATGTGGATTATGCACTGGCTGCTCCTTGAAAGCTGCTCAAATCATTTCCTTCCCTGCAACGATACACATACACACAAACCCATTCGTAAGAACTTCATTGCACTTCAGAAATCCCACTCCTTCTGTGGCTCTCCAATTCGAATGGCACAATCACCATCAGAACCTGCATTCTTGACATGAAATGGACTTCAAATCTCTTGCCAATTCGTTCCTGTTTCTCCATGACTCAACCTCTGAAATGTCTCACTAGTACCCATCGAGCAAACCTCAACAGATCCTAGCTCATCGGCCGTGAATTAGCGCAATTTGCTGCTGTTGTGACAAGAGGAAATAGAAATTCGCCAGACTTTTGGTCGACCTAGTTATGTAGTTGTAACCAAGGATGACGTGCCCCTTAACGAACAGTAATCTGTCTTTAGCGATCTCTCATATGGTTGCCCCAAATTCTCAGCTGGGCTCCCAATAGCACTTGCCTATAAATTGACACTCTTGCCCTTATTGCTTATGAGTTCTTGTTTTGCCCATAACTTCTTCATACGAACTCAGAATGACTCCATTCTTTCGCCATCGTCTTCATCTTCTCGTCCTCTACACAATGAAAAGTAGAAATCTTGTATTTGAACGAGTTCCAATTGGTCTTTTTGCTCCAAATGACTCCATTGCACCTAATAAACTCAAAAGCGAACATAAGATACATAATTCACACGAAAAATAGCAAAGAAAGCATAAACTCTAGATAGTAAATACGGTGTATTCTACACCTATCAATAGCACCAAAATAGATAGCTGCCAAAGACTTCATGTATTGGGGGGCAGCATCATTAATGTTGAAATCAGGAAGGGGAATCCCACAAGTTTGCGTGAAATTGCGGATCGTGACCGTGAAAACCCAAGTCGGCAAATACGCAATCCCAAAATAGTTTTCCGCAAGTGTTGAGTCTCGAGTCGGGAAGCAAGGTAATGATTGCATAGTATCGTATATAGTAAGAATACCCAACCCCGTCTCCGATGGGAAGAGGGCTAGTCGTTGTCGAACTAATCCAAAACCGCCTCCATCTCCGACTACAAGACGACGAAGATACCGTATAAGATATTCATCAAAACACGCGCAGCATTCTCAAGTGTCTCGGGACAAGTGGTTCGTAGGGCAAAATACAACCTCGATACCCCAAGCAAGAACTGCGTAAAAGCGAAGTTCGCTTTGAGGATCATGCAAAGACTCTGTATTTTCTCCATGAGCTGAATGGTTTTATCAACCCTATTCATCACCACTTTACTGCAGAATTTTGCATCTAAGCTGACCGGTCCCCCAAGCAGTTTAACACCATCCTTTGGCTTACCTATATTCACCGGAAAGGCATCATCGGCATCTCTCGTCAAGTCATAAGAAGGCCAAAATAATTCTGTTTTAGAAATATTCAGATGCAACCCGTAGCCTGGTCCATCCTCTTGAAGAATTTTCAAAGCTTTTGACACTTCCATAGTATCACCGCGATTGTGCCATCGTCTAGGTACCAAGCATGGAAATCTAGAATGCAATTGGCAGCAATCTTCTCGACAAGCGGGTGTAACCCTATTCATCACCACTTTATTATTATTATTATTATTATTATTATTATTATTTTTTATTAATTATTTTTTTTTATTATTATTATTATTATTTTTTTTTTTTTTATTAAAAATATTATTATTGAGAATCAAAATCAATATTACAAGAGATGGTGGGTAACCTAGCAACAAGCTGGGCACCAACACCTTTCTGAATAACGATCCCTAGCCTATGAAAAAGAGAATTGCCGATCTTAAAATTAGCATCGTGCCTTGCCATGCAATTTCTTAATCTCTTCAGAAAAATTAGAAATTCCGAGCCAAGTTCACCAAAAGTGGAGAAGACCAACACACCAAACCCATATCCGAGTGAAGTCTGAGGCGTCCAAGTATTTTTTGTTCTTTCGAACGGTTGCAGCAGCGATGGCATGACTGGTATGAGGTTACGAGTTTTAGCAAAAGAGTGAAAGGAGAGACCCTGTGACATCAAGGCAGACATCTCTACCATTGTCCCAATTATAAACCATGATATCTGCTGGCCTAAATTCCTTATTGTTGATGACACCCAAGGAAACCTCTTTCCTAGCTACAATGCCAGCTCTATAACACATGTCCGCCAAAAATATCTTTTACTAAATCATGTCCGAACTTAAGCCCAACCTCGCTAGCACAAAGGTGGATAGCGTGGTCACCAAAGATATCCATAAGCTTGCCACAACAGAACATTTACTATCTTCCGCAAAAGGGTATAGCCAAACGGCATCACGCAGACGGAGCTAAACCGCCAGAGCCAACCGCCCGATCAAGACCGGGTATAGGTATCGCCTTAAGGAAATCCATCGCATGTTCAGATCTATTGCATTGCCAAACTGCAGTCTCACGTGCGGATAAAGAGAAACTAGAGGTTACCTTCTCCCGGATAGCACCAAAATAGATAACTGCCAAAGACTTCATGTATTCAAAGATCATTAATGTTGAAATCAGAAGGGGAATCCCACAAGTTTGCGTGAAATTGTGGATCGCACTGTGAAAATCCAAGTCAGCTAGTACCGGCAATCCCAAAATAGATTTCTGCAAGTGTTGAGTCTGCGCCTGGGAAGCAAGGTAACAGTATTGCATAGTATCGGACATAGTAAGAATACCCAAACCTCCGTCTCTGATGGGAAGGGTGGCTAGTCGTTGCTGAACTAAGCCAAAACCCGCCTCCATCTCCGACTACGAGGCGATCAAGATATCGCATAAGATATTCATCAAAACACGCGGCAAAGATTCTCAAGTGTCTCAGGACGAGTGGTACGTAGGGCAAAATACAACCTCGATACTCCAGTGCAACTGCGTAAAAGCAGAAGTTCACTTTGAGGATCATGCAGCACCTGTATTTTTTCCATGAGCTGAATGGTTTTATCAACCCTACTCATCACCACTCTGCTACAGAATTTTGCGTCTAAGCTGACCGGTCCTCCAAGCAGTTTAACACCATCTTTTGGCTTACCTATATTCAGGAAAGGCATTATCGACATCTCTCCTCACGTCATAAGAAGGCCAAAATAATTCTGTCTTCGAAATATTCAGATGCAACCCGTAGCCTGGTCCATCTTCCTGAAGAATCTTCAAAGCCTTTGACACTTCCATAGTATCACCTACGATTGTGCCATCGTCTAGGTACCAAGCATGGAAATCTAGAGTGCAATTGGCGTGAATCTTCTCGACAAGCGGGTGCAACGCTAGAGCAAAAAGTAAGGGGCCGAGGGGGTCTCCTTGTCAACACCTTGTGTCGAGGAGAGAACATGTTCTCGATAATATAACCTAGCCGGTTTCATATAGCAGAATTCAACCCATTTGGAAATGCTAGGACAAAGGTGTTCGTACCTCGCGAATAATAGTAGAGCGGTACACAAGGTTGAATGCGTTCGAAAAATCTATTAACAACATAGATTTAGTGTTATCCGAACCATGTAACTCAAGTAACCTGTTTATGGGAATGTAGAATCCCTCCCCACCGCAAGGAATGCCAACACCATATTGGTGGTTACCAAGATAGGAGTTCAACTCTTTACAAACAGATTTCGCGCCAACTTAGAACACATCTGCGCCATATGGTGCCTACTGCGATAGGTCTTAAACCACCACCCTAAGGTTTGAGCAGCGGGGTTAGGGGTGCGCTAGCCACTTAACTCTCCAAGGATGGCTGGGCACTTCCCATCGAGCCACGAGATTCACCACACCGTGTCGATAACAATAAATCCTCCGCGATTGCTCGCCTCCAGACCACTCATAGCGTCAAGTAAGTGCTGAGCTCGAGACCATCTCTCGCCGCAAGACGTCCCCTTGGGAAAGCTCTTAAGAGTCATGAGAACATCCTTAGCGTCCACCGACAGGGCTGATGGAGCACTCTCACGGTATAAGTGGAGGCTGAGCAAAGGGATGCTTTTGCCGCATTCGAAAAGTGTATCCGAGGTGTTGGTGGAGCAACGCCATTAGACGAGAATACGATCGGCTGCGGTATATTGGCCATGACACAACTTCCTTCTACATGCCACCAAATGTTTGTTCGCCTTTTGTTGCTGGGAGCGATGTTTAGGAGGTTTATTGGTCGACTGAGCAATTGTTGCACTGAGATCAAAAAAACAGTAGGCTCCTTCAGGATAACAACGCTTTATTGATTGCAGCCGATTGTAGCCTCCGTCTGCTCCCCGAGCGTTCTTCACTTGAACTCGAGGCTCATAAAGATTGAGAGTGCATATCGGCTAAAGTAGGCGAGCATTTATCCAGGCCGTAAGGTTCATGTGATTTGCGAGAACAAAATCCAGAGCAGATTTCAAGGTGCGTGAGAAGTGAAGCTCTGCGGTGGGAGGTATACTAGCAGTCAGGTGTTGATTTGTCTCAAGAATATCCGGTTGAGCAGTCTACCGTAAGCCCCGTAACTTCAACAGCTGTGTTCAAATGTATCACCGCAATTCCAAAGATGCCAGATCAGCTGCAGCATCAAAGACCGCTGAAGCGTAAGGCACAAAGATCATCACCGTAACTAACGTCGCCTTGAGTGGCTTCACAACACCGTGGATAAGAAAATGCTGCACCAATGCCATTGAACGGACTGGGATAACCTCTGCGCAGGTGAGCTTTGGAGCATGCCATCTTCCATGTGTGTGTATTCATACACTTAGTGCAGAGCCACCACCGCGTAAAGCGCCGTAACCTCCTCCCAAAGAAGAAAGCAGCTCTCGATACTCCGTATTCTCTCCCTGCAAATGTTCCTGGCATTCTCGGTGGGGAGGTGCTGATCCTTCAGGTGTCTTGTCAGCCCACTTCTGGAATAACCCATCCCCCCAGTGCCTCCTTGACAGCCATCGAAGGTAACAAATGGGCAAGAAATCTTGCCGTTCTGCGAAGAAGCCACCGAAGTTTGGGATTCAGGGTCATCGTGAGTATGGCTCTCTGAAGAAGCTGAAGATCGTGTTCTAGGCATTGTATTAAGTCTGTGAAAGACCAGACAACCCTAGAATAGTCGCAACTTGCATCTGAATGCAGCCCAAACAATAAAACAGAGAGGAGATGAAGGTATCAACTTGGAATCACGGACGGAAGGGAAGAGGAATTCAAGTTTTCAATCGCCGGAAAACCCCTCTCCAATCGCCGGAGTCTCTCTCACCTCTAGGGCTTTTATTATTATGCAAGACGACTATACACCGTCGCCAACGTCTACATTGGAGGTGGGCAACCGAGCGACAAGCTGGGTGCCAACACCTTTTGAATAATAATGCCTAGCCTATGAAAAAAGAGAATCGCCAATCTTAGAGTTGACATCATGACTAACAAGGCAGTTCCTCAATCGTTTCAAAAATGCTATAGTATCTTCACCTAACTCTCCCAAGGTAGTGAAAGCTAGTACTCCAAATCCGTATCCATTGGCAGTGCATTTATCAAGATATTTAGTGCACTTGCGTGATATTGCAGCGGAAATAGCATGCCCCGAAAAGGTGCGAGTCCGGCACTTGTAAAGGGTGACACTCCGTGACATCAAAGCAAACGTCTTTCCGTTCTCCCAATTGTAGACCATAATGTCTGCTTTGGCTTTAACTCCTTATTGGAGTTGGAGGAGATATCTAAAGATGCTTCCTTCCGAAAGGTGTAGGATTTGTAGCATATATCGGCCAAGACATCTCTAGCTAGATCATGTCGAAATTTGGATCCCACGTCCTTAGCACAGTGCAAAGCATGATCGCCGAAAATGTCCATCGGCTTATTACAGCTAGTACAATGAGTATCATGATTAAAAAGGGTATACCAAGGCGGTATTGGAGGACGGTCCCGGGAAATGTCTAGGTCCCACGGCCTGGTTGAGCCCGTGATTGGGATGGCTTTGAGAAAATCCATTGCATGCGGCAACTGCTGCTTTGCCAAAGAAATAAGTCACGCTCGGGGATAGGGAGTAGTCTGTGGGTATCTTGTCCTTAAGAACACCAAAGTATTTAACCGCCAAAGTGTCTTCATGAACTTAGGGCGGCGTCGTTGATGTTAAAATTGGATTGAGATATTCCATGTGCTGTGTGTGTATGACTCCAAAGCCGACAGTAGCCTGCTACTCGATTCCAGGCGCATTTTAGCCGGATAAAATAGAGTTTTTGTAGGAACTGAGTTTGCGCACGGGAGGCAATATAACAGTACTTGCCTGTGTCCGACATGGTAAGTATATCGAGCCCTCCTTCTTTGATTGGCAGGGTAGCCATGCGTCGTTGCACCACACCAAAACCGGCACCGTCTCCAACCACTAACTTACGCAAGTAGTGTATAAGATGCTCGTCAAACTCTGCAGCAGCTGATTGTATGGCCTGCGGATTAGTGGTGCGCAAAGAAAAGTATAACTTTGAGACACCACTACAACTTCGTAAAAGCAGCAGCTCGCACTGTGGGTCTTCCGGTTTTGGATATAAGTCATAAGTCTACGGTTTTGGCTACTCTATCACGCACTGACATTACCGCAATATTGAATGTCGAGGCTAACAGGCCCTCCCAGCAGCTTCACACCACAGATTGCTTTCCTATGTGTGTCGGGAAAACGCCAGGCTGTTCTCGTCTAGGATCAGGCGTGGGCCAGAAGATTTCTGTTTTGGAAATATTCAGGTACAAGCCTCTCCTCGGTCCTTCCACTTGCAAGATCTTCAATGCCCTTGAAACCTCAAGAGTATCCCCGGCAATGGTCCCGTCATCTAGGTACCAGGCATGGAAGTCGAGTTTGCATTGAGATGCATCGATTCACCCAGCGGTCATTTACAAGACTAGGGCGAATAAGAGAGGGCCCAAGGGGTCTTTCTGCTGGACGCCCTTTGCCGACGAGAGGATACTATCATTGTAGTATAACCTAGCAGGTGTTGAGTAGCAGAATTCTACCCATCGTGCAATGCGGGGGCAATGAGTCCTTACCTCCTGAATTAAGGCAGATCTGTCCACAAGGTTAAAGGCGTTGGAGAAGTCGATCAACAACATGGTCGTGTTGGAGTCATCGCATTTCATCTCGAGTAGCCTGTGAGCAGCATGCATAATACCTTCAGCCCCACAAGGTAGTCCCACACCGAACTGATAGGTGCCTAGATATTCTGTCATATCCTTGCTAACGGAGGTTGCAGCTAGTTTAGAACACAATCGCCTCCATATAGTGCCAACTGCTATTGGTCTCAGGCCTCCACCCGGTTTTAGCAAAGGGGTGAGAGGGGCACTGGCGACATATTCTCCAAGGATAGATGGGAACTTACCTGATAGCCAGAGGTTGACAACTGCAGCCATTGAATGTAACAAGTCCTCAGCAACAGCAGCGGCAGGTCCGCTCAAAACATCAAGGAAATGTTGAGCTCTAAGGCCGTCCCTGCCGCAAATCCCTTTCGGAAAACTCCTAATTGCCGCGAGCACGAGTTGTGTCCACCGTTAAGGAAGCAATTTGAGATGTCTTCAAGGGGAATAACGGGGGTGGTGCGGAGGGGTGCTTTTTTGAAGTTCATATAATGTGTCGTGTGTTGTGGTGCTACTCCGTTGGAAGACTGAGATACGAATAGCAAAGGAATAATGTCCATAATCGATCTTTTTCTACATGCTTCTACATTAGAGTTCTTCTTCTTCTGGTAATGAGACTGCGCTTAGGTTTATGTTCCGGGTTAGAAGAACCTAACAGTTTTTGGATGAGGTTGAAGCAGCCATTAGGTTCATTCCATTGCAGCAATGCCTGGTTGATAGCCGTTATCTGGAGCTTCTTCCGCGTGCCAGAACGCTCCTCAGTTGAACTCTTGGGGAAATAGAGGTTCGAGTGCATGTAGGGAGTAAGAGCAAAGTTGCGGCCAAGTCTCTAAACACGTTGGCCTCGGCAATAACATTGTCCGAGCTGTTTTGAAGGTGCGCGAAAATTGCAGACGACATGGTACAGGGATACTTACGATAGTGGTGATACGTTGCTTCATAACCATGTCTAACATTTCCACAGTAAGATGAGTCGCCTCTTCACCCGACATGGAATGATTCCCGTCAGGAAGAATAGATGGACCAGCGTTGTATGGAGGCTTGACTACACCATGAATAAGAAAATCAACCTCATCGCCATTCAAAGGACCAGCAAAAACTTCAGCAGGATGAGATTTGGAGGAACAGGGTTTCTTCCAAGCATGAATGTGCAGGCAATGAATGCATAGCCACATTTGCATGTCCGTCAATACTCTCTCCCACGCATCAAAGCACTCTGCTAGTCCGTATTCTATCCCCGCAAATCTCTTTGTCGGGCGCCGCATGCGAAAGTGCCTATCCGAGACGTGCCGACAGCCGCACTCTTGACATAACCGCTTCCTCGAACTCCATCGCTGCAACCATCATAATGTTTGAAGGGGCAGTGAAATCGTTCCCCTTGCGAAGATGATATGGCCCGCCATGAGATGGTATAGGGATTGCGTGACGGAGTCTGTAGAATGTTGAGTTCCGTGGTTAGGTTGGATGATCGTGTTCTAGGCATGTTCTTCAAAAAATCAGAATCGCTAGAAATGCGGTAAATCTCGAATTGTTAAAACCAATGGCTAACGAATGTCATTCCCGGACGTAGCAACAATAAAAACGAGAAGGAGGAAGATGGCAATGATAATGGGTCAATTCACAGGGCAAAATAGGGATGACGACTCGGGGTTTTCAATCGCTTAAAAGTCGCCCAAAATCACGGTGAGTTTCTCACTCCTTATTATTATTATTATTATTATTATTATTATTATTATTATTATGAAAAATTACAAAGGAAAACTACAAAGGAGTGGTTGGTAGCCTAGCAACAAGCTGAGCACCAATACCTTTCTGAATGACCAAGCCCAATCTATGAAAAAGGAAACTACCAGGACTAGTACTACCAGGACTATTATTATTATTATTATTATTATTTTTTTTTTTTTTTTTTTTTTTTTTTTTTTTTTTTTTTTTTTTATAAAAATATTATTATTATTGAGAAGAAAGATCAAGGTTACAAGAAATGGTGTGCATCCTAGCTACAAGCTGGGCGCCAACACCCTTTTGAATAATAATACCTAACCTATGGAATAATGAACTTCCAATTCTATGGTTAGCATTGTGACTATACATGCAATTGCTTAACCTTTTCAAAAAAAAAAAACAATAAAATCCTCACTCAACTCTCCTAAAGTAGTGAATGCCAAGACGCCAAACCCGTGTCCATTAGCCGAGCAAGTTTCCAAATATTTGTTATTCTTGCGCGTGACAACATCTTTAATAGCTTGCCCGGGGAGTAAAAGTGCGAGTTCTAGCACTCGTGAAAGGCGAGACACTGTAATATCAAAACAAACATCTTTACCTCCATCCCAATTATACACTAAAATGTCAACGGGTTTCAAATCATTACTTTCATTCGAAAGGAAGCCTAGTGAAACTTCTTTTCCCGGCAATAACCCCTGCTTTATAGCACATGTCTGCTGTATCGTCACGAACCATGTCATGCCTATATTATTATTATTATTATTATTATTATTATTTACATGGGAATGTTTGGTAATCGGGCAACTAATTGTGCACCGACACCTTTCTGGATAGCCAAACCTACCCTATGAAAAAGTAAACTTCCTACTTTGTTATTTACATCATAATTGGCTAAGCAATTTTTCAATCTCTTCAAAAAAAACAATAAAATCATCTCCAAGCTCTCCTAAAGTGGTAAAGGCTAAGGCATAGAAGCTGTATCCATGAGTAGTGCACTTGTCTAAATATTTGTTGCGCTTACGACTAAGTGCCACGGAGATAGCACGCCCGGTGTAAAATTGTGAATTCCTCCACCCGAAAAAGGCGAAACCCGGTGACGTCGAAACATGTGTCTCGACCATTGTCCCAATTGTAAACGAGGATATCGGCAGGCTTAAGGGCTTTGCTCATCTCTTTGATAGGAAGCCTAAAGGAGCCTCCTTCCTAGCCGCAACACCTATTCGGTAACAAATGTCCATAACAACATCTCTTACAAAATCATGACGAAACTTAATGCCAACCTCGCTCGCACAATGAAGAGCATGATCTCCGTAAGCATCCATCTCTACCACAACAAGAGCAAACATGAACCTCGGGGAATAAAGGAATACCTAACCGGTATTGGGCAATCTGCGGAATTATCTTGGACCAAGTGTTTGATTAAGTCCAGGGATGGGAACGGTCTTCAAGAAGTCCATTGCATGCACAATCTGATTACTCTGCCACAATACTGTGTCTCTAGCTGTCATTGCAAATTTAGATGGTAATTCTCTCTTAACAACGTCGAAAAATTGTACGCCAATGCTTTCATAGGATGGGGGCGATGAGAATCGATATTGAAGTAAGAGAGGCCACAAGCTTGCATATATTTGCTGAGGGGCAAGTTGGTAGTTGTGACTCAGTGATGATGTGTCAACAGAACTCAACATGGTGGACTGCAGGTGTTGTGTCTGAATATGAGATGCCAAATAGCAGTAATGACTTGTATCAGCCACTGTATAAACACCAAAACCACCACAGCTAATAGGAAAGGTAACCATTCTTTGTTGAAGAGGCCCAAATCCAGCTCCGTCTCCTGTGATCAGATGTCGAATATATTGTAGCAAGTGTTGATCGAATGATCTATGGCCGGTTCAGAACTTGGGGAGAGGTAGTGCGAAGTGCGAAATATAATCTTGACACCCTGTACAATTGCGCAAGAGCAATAGTTCACTCTGTGGATCCTGCAATTTCTTAACGGAGTTCATGAGGTGAATGGTTTTGTCAACTCTGAGCATTACCATATCACTGCTGATCGATTGTCAAGACCGACAGGACCACCAAGCACTTTTACACCCTTCGGTGCTGCCTATGGTGAATGGAAAAACCCCCTCTCGCATGGCTTCTAGGATCAGTAGAAGGCCAAAGATCTTTGTCTTTGGATGTTTAAGTGCAGGCCTCTTGATCCACCTTCCTTGCGAATAATATCAAGGGCTTTGGCGACCTCCGGCGTGTCTCCAATGATAGTCCCATCGTCGAGATACAGGCATGCATATCTAACTTACATTGAGAAGCAATATTTCAAAGCGAGAGGATGCGAGAACTAATGCAAACAAAGGGGGCCAAGGGGGTCACCTTGTTGCACCCTTGAGTCGATGACAGAACATGTTCATTATAGTATAATTTAGCGGGTTGAGCATAACAAAACTCAAACCACTTGGAAATACTAGGACATCGAGCCCCGCCTTCCCTAATTAGAGTTGTCCTATCAACCAAATTGAATGCATTTGAAAAATCCACAAGCATCATTGTAAGATTGGTTTGTTTACCTTTTAATTCCAGCATTCTGTTAGCTGCATGTAGTATACTCTCCGCCCACAGGGAATCCCCACCAAACTCGATAGTTCCCCAAGTATTTAGCCATTTCCTTTCCAACTGACATTGCGGCGATTTTAGAACACAGCCTCCTCCAGATTGTACCAACAACGATGGGCCGAAGACCTCCATCAGGCTTGAGCAGTGGCGTAAGCGGAGCGCTGGCGATATATCGCCCAAGAGCAAAGCAGTGGCATCTACCATATAGCCATAAATTTACAACACGCCATTGAGATGAGCAAATCTTGAGAAAGCGCACCAGGTTGACCACTTAAGACATCCAATAAGTGCCGAGCCTTAAGGCCGTCTCGACCGCATGTTGTCCCTTTGGGGAAACTTTTAATTGCGTCTAGTCTTTGCTTTACTATTTATCAAATAGGCTCAGCCCCGTAATAACATCCGAGGTATAATAGGTGTGGGGTGAGAGGATGTTTTTCTTGCAAACTATGTAAAGTGTCGTAGTTAAAAGGTCTTTACCATTGGATGATAAGATTCGAATGACAGTGTTGTATTGTCCATATCTTAACTTTTTCCGCACGCTTCTACATTGGATTTATGCTTCCTTGTACAAGCATGTTTGTCTACCTTGTTGATTCTCCTTTTGCAAATCAAGAATCGATGAACCAAAGTAACGATCCGTTTGGTTCTCTCCATTTTGCCAGCCGCATTACTAATTGAGGTCGTTTGTAGTCTCATCCTGTTACCAGACCTCTATTCTGTGGAGCTTGTAGGAAAGTAGAGATTTAGAGTACACACATGCAAGAGAATCGCAACCAAACAGATAAATCATTAGGACAGCAGAACCCTA
Source organism: Papaver armeniacum (assembly GCA_023531295.1). NCBI lineage: Eukaryota > Viridiplantae > Streptophyta > Magnoliopsida > Ranunculales > Papaveraceae > Papaver > Papaver armeniacum. Next base: position 31,425 of record JAJJWW010008354.1, read on the forward strand.
TCTAAAGTCAGCTTTTAGGGTTCTAGAAAAATTGAGCCAAGATCGTGGAGGAATACTAGTGATTGTTGGTATATGTCACCGATAAACCGGATTAAGCATCTCCACGGACAATGCTAGAGAGTCTTCCTCATGCTTGAGATAATTGGATGAGAAGAATCTTCTTGCCCTGGTAAGTTATAAACATGAGGTATGGGTTTGTAGACACCATAGAACAGAAAATCTGCACCACGACCATTGGAAGGTCCTTGTAAAGTGCCACCTTCATGGTCTCGACATGGCCTTTTCCATGAGAACCATTGTAAACAAGGGAAGCATAACCACATTCGTACGTGCTTCAACAATTTTTCCCATGCCTTGTAAACTCGAAGTTCGTTGCATTTCTGTCCCTACAAATAGATGTGCCATTAACAATAGACAAGTGCCTCGTCTTGTATATGCTTGAAAATAGAGCTTTTCGCATATCCTCTACCATTCACACCATCTTGGCAGTCTTCAAAATGTTTGTACGGATAATGACATTGGTTGTATCATCACAATCATCGCTGTCATCACATGTGATTTCTTTGTCGTGAACAATTCACGGGGAAGTCTCGCATTATGAACCCATGGTATCATGCATTCTAAAACAAATGATGGTGATATTCTGATTTGCGTGGATGAAGAAGATGATCTAGAGGTGTGCATGGCATGGCTTCCGAAAAAGTCGTAACTATCCTGCAATGAAGATAAAACAAGAAAGGTTGGAATCAAACCACAAGGATAAAAATTAGAGTTTAGTGTATGGGAATTTAAGGTTTCAATACCAATGAAAACTCAAAGTACCATACAACAAAACACTAATTGAACGCAAGTCACGAGGAGATGGTAAACATCCACAAAAAAAGCAACTCATATTCAATCACTCGAAACTCCACTTCAAAGTCCAAAATTTAATTTTGCTTTGTCAATCACATACAAAAGGAAAAACCCACTTCATAAACCCGGTTTACAACCACCGATTTTCTTCTTTAATCTCACACAAAAGTAAATCAGAGTAACCTCTCGTAGCAAAATTGAATTGTGAGAGTTAAGAACAAAATGATTAAGCACACACACAACCCCTCAGAATAAAATGGAGTTGTGAGAGTTAAGAACAAGATGATTAAACTTCTCTCTTGCAATCAAAACACAATACCCATCACTAATTCAAACTCAATTTCACACAAATTTGTCAATCCGAATAAAGAAACCCCTCCTTCACAAAAACACCTCTTCTAAAACAAAACAAACCCTAACCAAGACAAGCTCCAAGATTAGACTAGCTCACTCTCTATAAACTAAGTAAATCGATTCTTCAAAAACCCAAATTGAATCGTCAAAGAAGAAGAACAAATTAAAACATTCAAAAAAGCTACAAAAAGGATTTTTGCAACAAAAAGAAAATCCTAACGAATAATCACTTTGAGAACACAATGAGAGGTGAGAAACAAGATGATTAAACGTCCCTCTTGTTAACAAAACACAATACCAACACTAATTCAACAACAAATTCACACACTCACAATCGAACAAAGAAAACCCTCTTTCACGTAAACACCTCTTCCAACCAAACAAACCCTAACCAATACATCCCCTTGATTCAACTAGCTCACACTCTTCGGGTTGAGTAATTCAATTCTTCAAAATCCCAATTGAATATTCAAAGAAGAAGTACAATTTGAATCCTCAAACTGTTGGATTAAACGAGAAAAAGAAAAAAAAAAAAACAAGGATTTGGCAGGGAGACAATTACATAGAAGGTGTTGGTAGCCTAGCCACAAGTCAGGTACAAATCGCTTATTATTATTATTAAAACAAATCTCATAAGTACAATACATAGCAGGTGTTGGTAGCCTAGCAACAAGTCAAGCAATTAACCGCTTTTGAATAAGAATGCCTATTCTACAAGTACCTACTTTATAAAACGATCACCTCAGAGGGCCTTTATTATTTTTATTATTATTATTATAAATTGAGCCACTCAGGGCATTTTATTAGCAAATCATAATATGTTCATTACACAGGGTATGTTGGTAGCCTAGCAACAAGCTGGGCACCAACTCCCTTTTGAATAATAATACCTAATCTATGGAAAAGGGAACTACCAATTTTATGATTGGCATCGTATCTAACAAGGCGCTTGCTCAATCGCTTTAAAAATAAAATAAATCTTCACCGAGTTCACCTAGGTAGTGAAGGCCAAAACTTGGAAGCCATAGCCCTGTGTTGCACAATAGTCGAGATATTTATGCATCTTTCGAGTCACTGCCTGGGCCGCAATAGCATGATTCCGGAGTAAAGGAACGAGTTCTGGTCGTGTTGAATGGTGATACTCTTGTGACATCAAAGCAAACATCTTTACCTTGAATCCAATTGTAGACAAGAATGTCCGCCGAATTTAGAGAGTTTGCGCTATTGGAGAGCAATCCCAATGAAAATTCCTTCCTTGCTGCAACCCCAACGCTATAGCACATATCAACAAATGCATCTCTAGCCATGTCATGTATAAATTTGGAACCCACCTCACTGGCACAATGAAGAGCGTGGTCCCCGTATATGTCCATGGGTTTGGCACATATAGAACATGAGCTGTTAGCTTCAAAGAAAGGTATGCCAAGTCGGTACTGGAGCACGACACTGAATTGCCTCGAACCAACTGCTTGGTTTAGGTCGGCGATCGGAACAGATTTCAAGAAATCCATAGAGTGCTTCTCCCTATTGTGTTATACAAAATAAAACTCTGTCATTCAAAGTAAAGCATGAGGGTATAGTTTCATTAACAAAATCAAAGTAGGTTGCTGCTGGGGACTTCATGAAATGTGGAGCAACACGTTGATATTGTAGTCAGAAACCTAAATGCCACAAGCTTGTGTGAAGGTCCGTAGAGCCTGACTGAAACTGGGGCTTGGAGTTGAGGGGGATGGAAGCTTGAGAATATGGTGTTGTAACTGTTGAGTTTGCGCATGTGAAGCCAAGAAACAATACTTTCGTGTCACTCATTGTGTAAAACACCAAACCCCTCATATTTGATCGGTAAGGTGGCAAGCCTTTGTTGCATCGGTGCGAAACCTGCCCCGTCACCCACTACAAGCTTCCTTAAATATTGATAGAGGTGTTGGTCATAGAGGAGAGCTACGGACTGTATAGCACACAGATTGATAAAGCTTGGAAACGCCTATGCAGTTCCGCAATAATAGTAATTCACATTGGGTATCGTGGAGTTGCTGAACTTTGTACATCAATCTGATTTTTTTCTCAACCCGACTCTCAACTATGTTACTATAATATTGGTGGTCCAAACTTACCCCCCCCAAAGACCTTCACTCCAAGGCTAGGGCTACCAACAGTTGAAGGAAACACATCATATGCGAGACTTCTAGGGTCGGGTTTCGTGCCAAAAGACTTCCCGGTTTTGGTAATATTCAAGAACAACCCCGTTCGGGTCCATCTTGTTGTAAAATATGCAAGGCATTGGCTACTTCAAGAGTATCTCCCGCGATGGTTCCATCGTCGAGATACCACGCATGAAAGTCTAGTTTACACTATGTTGCGATCTTGAGAGCTAGAGGATGTAAGGTCAGGGCAAATAGAAGGGGACAAAGAGGTCTCCTTGTTGCCACACCCTTTGCTGAGGAGAGTGTAACATTATAATAGAGCCTGGCCGGGTTGGAGTAACAAAACTCGACCCACTTTGATATGCTAGGGCAATGTAAACTAACCTCCTTAAGCATGGATGACCTGTCGACAAGATTGAATGCATTTGTAAAGTCGACCAGCAGCATAGTGTGAGTTGCACAATCTCCTTTCCTTCATCTCATGGAAACTCCATCGTTTTAAGGAAACTCCTTCGTTTCAACGAAATCATTAATTTCATGATATTTTCTTCACATCATGAAAATAATATAAAATTTGGAAATATGTCATGGGAAAGGGCTCATTAGCCGGCCGGCCATGCCTTAGCCATGACCGGTCCCACGCCTTGTAATTCCTTATTTTATTATTATTATTTCCTTCATCTTATGAAGTTCCTCAGTTTGAGCAAAACCCTGAATTCTTCATATTTTTCTCAAATGCTGCTCAAACGCGCATCAGAAAATATCAGAATTCTCAGGACTGAGGCACGGACACTATGGTGACATGAGCATATTACCTTGACCGACCAAGGTTGGCTCTTTGGCTTACAAGATGCCGGTCCCACACATCTTCATCATTTGACCTAATTTGTTCACATTAGGTTTGAACTCTTCCAAACGATCGTCGGTCGGTCCCATGACCAACCAGGGTCGGTTCCATGACCCCTTGGTCGGTCCCTCATTTCTTCATAATTAGGTTTTATTGCCTAACGCTCAGACGAGCACCATTTTAATAAATGATTAAACCAGCATTTAATCATCTTTTCACCAACTTGACTTCAAGAGACTTTGGTATTTGCCTACTCGAGCATCTGGGCGCTACATGGTCGACCCATCATCCCATGTAGCCGATCATTCCTTCACTCCGTGGTTGAATTTCAATAAATCTTCAATTGATCAGCAATTGATCAAAATTAGGGTTTCGAATCCAAGGTTCATAATTCCATACTCAAACACTAATAATTTTATGTTGATCCTGTAATCAACACTTTAATTATTATACTCGGTCCAGTTGCCAGTATCTTAAATTAATATTTTATTTGGTCTCGCTACCAAATAATTCATCAAACGAGCAACATTTGTTCAGATGAGCAATATTTGCTCAGACTAGAAATATTGGTTCAACTATCTATATTCAACAGTTCATCGAATGAACAATATTTGCTCACCTTAACTATCAACATTCATTCGACAATTATACCTTTGTCTCAATAGACATGTTCAATTCATGAGTCTAGATTATTTGTAAATCATGTTCAACTCAACAATACAAAGACTCATCGTCTCATCAAGTCAACAACCACACGAGACATCAATCGTGTCACATGTGGGATATTAACTAGGGTTTTGGTCCGGCGGCCTAGTGTTCATCCACGACGGGAATGTGACTAAGTCGTGCAAGCGGTTGAAGGAGTTAACGAAGTAGTGAGTGGACAATCAACCAAGTCTCCACATGATGAGTAACTGGTTCTAACACGATTTTCACTTTCCCACTCGTTGACTTCAGCAACCGTCACACTTACTGGGATCAATGTGTCTACTACTTTTTGCAATATAAATAAGCCTCTGAACCCATGATTGAGAGGACATAAGAATTCTGAGCAATCACTCTCAATAATTAGATCAATCAACCAGAACTTATTCGAACTCAACAGTTCACAAAAAACTTGCAGAAACCTTAAAAACATTCACAATCCTTGATCACCATTAATCTTACACATTTCTCAGCTTCCCTCCTACAGATCGACCCATCCTCTCTTGTGACCGAATTGACTCTGGAACGACCATTGATTTGGTTTAGGCCAGAGTCTTACAGATTGATCTCTCGAATTCAAGCACTCCCTTTGCAGTGCATCTGTGCGAGGTTAAGCAATTTGCTTGGTTCGAGGGGTCCCCTCCGCACGATCGTCTCCTCAATTCCTTAAAAACCAGCAAATCGTTTTGCCCCATCTACAACATCATATAAATATAACTACAAATACATTGCACATACATTGACATTAAATTTTTACATTTTCTATGGGTACCTCTCTATATTAATAACCTCCCTATATCAATAATTTTGTGGATGCCCAAGAGTATTAATATAGAGAGGTTCTACCGTATGTTTCGAGATGGGTCCTTTGTCACAAAAGATCCACAACTTTAAAGATTTTCGATGTTGGTCTGATGCGTGTCGTAACCACAACAAATTAATCCAGATATTTCCTACTAATTAACTAGTAATATAATGGTAGTAAGGATCGTTCCCACAGAGAGTTGTGTAATTGATAGGTTATCTGATTCAGCAAAATAAGATAAAAGACAAAGGGGGATGGTTTTAAAGTGAAATAAAAAGAAACAAATAAGAAAGCAAAGATGATTAAGGAATCATTCGCCGCCACTGAACAGAAACTTCATAAAAGTACTTGTTTATTTCTTGTAAAATTTCTATTGTCACCAACCGTAGAATAACAATAAGCTATGTTATCCCCGGAATTCCTGTTGCCACTGGATACTAAGCTCGACACCCAGACTCTATCCAACTACCCCACCAAGAAGTAGCGCACTCAGGATGTAAATTAGTCGGATGCTTTACGTTTTGTGAATTAGGTTGATCCTAGCATCAGACGCATAAGCTCGGTCTGCTTACTAGTGTCATCTCTATACACAATTGCTTAACAAAATCCCTCTGTCAGCTTTTGCGATGTACTACTTGTGTATGGAATTGAGTGAACATTATACATATCACCAATCCCAATACTAGTAGAAGAATTACTATCAGGTTAATTCAAATGGCCAATTGAATAACCCAATAGTAATCTTAAACACTAAAATTAATAGAGACAATCGACAGGAGAATTAAACTCAAAATGAACTTGTAAAAAGAATTAATGTTTCATAAATTAGGACTTTGAAATCATACCTTAATCAGTAAAATTTAGCTACACATGGATTTACTAAAATCCATGAAAAATATATAAAATAAGAAGAAGAAAATAGCTTGGTTTCCCCAAAGGGTTAAACCTAAAATGCCAGAATAATAAACCTTTCCTCTCTATTCTTTTCTCTGTATTTTTCTCTCCCAAAAAGTTGTGTTTTCAAAGGTGCAGGTACTCAGCCTTATATAGGATTTTCTACCGACCATATTTCTCCTAAAACTCCGAACGTGATAAGGATTCATAGTCGGTTAGTAGTCTTGTGAAAGTTTGGGAAACATGTGATGTTGATTCGACGAAACAAGGAGTACTGTAATACGATAAACACGAGCTCTGATTGGTTTTAACTTCATTGGGGACTTCACAAGCTTACCTGTCTTCGTAGAAACTATCAATACATGCAAATCGATGTAGGATGATGTACCAGATTATCATTTTCAAATTTAACGCTTGAGAATAATTCTCCATCAGATAACTCTCTCCATGTTCCCCGTTCAACTCAAACTTCTCCATCGACACAGCAAGTTTATCTTAATCTGAATTCTTGGTATTTTCCTACCGCATGTCCTTGTCCAGCTCGAGGCCCATATCTCTTCATTCTCCTTCTACAACAAATCTCGAGCCTTCTGCATTATATCTCAGTCACAACAAAGCATCGGTTCCTAATCAAACACCAGCAGCACCCTGTTCTTCTTCCTACTCGACAGTTAACTCAGCACATTTACAGACTCAAACCATCTCCTCCATCTCTATAATCTCATCTCGAGCTCCATCAACACCATCACCGAAAAATGGCATCACCATGCTCGAGTTCTTCATTCGCCAACAGCGCCCATAGCTTACCCATTGACAGCTCGAGTTTCAACTGGTTCTCTGCGAGTTATCTTCCATCAACAGCCACGACATCACCATCATTCATTATGATCAACCCATCTCCGGCTTCACAAGATAATGGCAGCAACCTCCATCGTTAACCAAACCACAAGAATAACACCTCCTTCTC